>CM064558.1:11280572-11429797 GCA_032716605.1 Paralithodes platypus
GACGATTTTGTTATGTAGAGTGAAAGGAGAGTAATTAATCGCTTAAGGTGAGATATTTAGTGAGTTATATATTTATTAATTTAGTTATATTAGTTTGAGGATGTGGGTAAATTTTTTTTGGAATGAGCTTTGTTAAATAGGAAGATTGATAGCGGATGAAAGATTGAAGATAATAGGTAGACTGAGAAAATGAGGTTATAGAAGAAGGAGGTTGAGGATAGGAGACTAGTAGTGATCTTGAGTCAATGGGTAAAGAAATGTTATAATGAGATTGATGTGAAATGTGAAATGTGAAAAAGATATTATTGGGATGGAATTTGTGCTGTACCTGGTATCAGTGCATTACCACAAGCCCACCGAAACGTCAATAAATTACCCTCATTGTTCCCTGATTAAATAGCACTGTATGAATATTCCCATATTCAAAATATGCTATAGGGGTGCAATGCCTGGTGAGTTATCTGCTCAACAGGTGGTGTTGTGTGTGTAAGTGTGAGAGTCCGAGTGTAGGGGGTGAGACAGTGAAGCACGGGAACGAGGTGGCTTCAGAGATGGGGTCGTTTCGGGCCATGAGTGATCACCGTGCCTCATGTGAAGGCAAGATGGCAGGTGCTCGTTGTACTCTACGTGCTTCACATGTCTCACTCCCTATACTGGAACAAGACCTCACGGGCTTCACTGTTCATTGTAAAGCGGTGAATGTTAAGGCTCTCAGCCTATGCCCGAGAGGAAGTAAGTTGGAATATAGAAAAGAAAAAAAAAAAAAAAAAAAAAAAAAGTGAGTGAAAGATTGAAGGAAAGCAGTAGCCTGAGAGAATGGGTATAAACACCACAGGAGGAGGAGCACTTTATTGACAACGTTTCGCATATAGCTTTATCATGTAAATGAACCTATTCTATTATATGCTGTATACTCAGGCCCAATCCCCACTATTCCTTTTTTTTGTTTTTGTTTTTTTTCCCGCTATTCCTTGTTTTCTTGTTTGAGGGAATTGGTAGACTCAAGACAGAGCCAGAATAGGGACAACACAACAGAAAACAATGAACACATGAAAACAAAATAGGCCTACAAATTCACACACATCTAGGTCATCCAGGAGAAGACCCAAAGACCAGGGTCACCAAGGTCCCTCCAGCACTTCTTCGGCCCCCGACCACCCGGAGAGGTTCCGATCTCGGCAGACAGACATGTAACAGAGGGAAACCACAAGCCCGCTCTCCACACTTCCAGGCGCACCCTTCATATAAACCACAAGCCCGCTCTCCACACTTCCAGGCGCACCCTTCATATAAACCACAAGCCCGCTCTCCACACTTCCAGGCGCACCCTTCATATAAACCACAAGCCCGCTCTCCACACTTCCAGGCGCACCCTTCATATAAACCACTAGCCCGCTCTCCACACTTCCAGGCGCACCCTTCATATAAACCACAAGCCCGCTCTCCACACTTCCAGGCGCACCCTTCATATAAACCACAAGCCCGCTCTCCACACTTCCAGGCACACCCTTCATATAAACCACAAGCCCGCTCTCCACACTTCCAGGCGCACCCTTCATATATAAACCACAAGCCCGCTCTCCACACTTCCAGGCGCACATAAACCACAAGCCCGCTCTCCACACTTCCAGGCGCACCCTTCATATAAACCACAAGCCCGCTCTCCACACTTCCAGGCGCACCCTTCATATAAACCACAAGCCCGCTCTCCACACTTCCAGGCGCACATAAACCACAAGCCCGCTCTCCACACTTCCAGGCGCACCCTTCACATAAACCACAAGCCCGCTCTCCACACTTCCAGGCGCACCCTTCATATAAACCACAAGCCCGCTCTCCACACTTCCAGGCGCACCCTTCATATATAAACCACAAGCCCGCTCTCCACACTTCCAGGCGCACCCTTCATATATAAACCACAAGCCCGCTCTCCACACTTCCAGGCGCACCCTTCATATATAAACCACAAGCCCGCTCTCCACACTTCCAGGCGCACCCTTCATATAAGCCACAAGCCCGCTCTCCACACTTCCAGGCGCACCCTTCATATAAACCACAAGCCCGCTCTCCACACTTCCAGGCGCACCCTTCATATAATCCACAAGCCCGCTCTCCACACTTCCAGGCGCACCCTTCATATAAACCACAAGCCCGCTCTCCACACTTCCAGGCGCACCCTTCATATATAAACCACAAGCACGCTCTCCACACTTCCAGGCGCACCCTTCATATATAAACCACTAGCCCGCTCTCCACACTTCCAGGCGCACCCTTCACATAAACCACAAGCCCGCTCTCCACACTTCCAGGCGCACCCTTCATATAAACCACAAGCCCGCTCTCCACACTTCCAGGCGCACCCTTCATATATAAACCACAAGCCCGCTCTCCACACTTCCAGGCGCACATAAACCACAAGCCCGCTCTCCACACTTCCAGGCGCACCCTTCATATAAACCACAAGCCCGCTCTCCACACTTCCAGGCGCACATAAACCACAAGCCCGCTCTCCACACTTCCAGGCGCACCCTTCACATAAACCACAAGCCCGCTCTCCACACTTCCAGGCGCACCCTTCATATAAACCACAAGCCCGCTCTCCACACTTCCAGGCGCACCCTTCATATAAACCACAAGCCCGCTCTCCACACTTCCAGGCGCACCCTTCATATAAACCACAAGCCCGCTCTCCACACTTCCAGGCGCACCCTTCATATATAAACCACAAGCCCGCTCTCCACACTTCCAGGCGCACCCTTCATATAACCACAAGCCCGCTCTCCACACTTCCAGGCGCACACTTCATATAAACCACAAGCCCGCTCTCCACACTTCCATGCGCACCCTTCATATAACCACAAGCCCGCTCTCCACACTTCCAGGCGCACCCTTCATATAAACCACAAGCCCGCTCTCCACACTTCCAGGCGCACCCTTCATATATAAACCACAAGCCCGCTCTCCACACTTCCAGGCGCACCCTTCATATATAAACCACTAGCCCGCTCTCCACACTTCCAGGCGCACCCTTCACATAAACCACAAGCCCGCTCTCCACACTTCCAGGCGCACCCTTCATATAAACCACAAGCCCGCTCTCCACACTTCCAGGCGCACCCTTCATATATAAACCACAAGCCCGCTCTCCACACTTCCAGGCGCACCCTTCATATATAAACCACAAGCCCGCTCTCCACACTTCCAGGCGCACCCTTCATATAAGCCACAAGCCCGCTCTCCACACTTCCAGGCGCACCCTTCATATAAACACAAGCCCGCTCTCCACACTTCCAGGCGCACCCTTCATATAAACCACAAGCCCGCTCTCCACACTTCCAGGCGCACCCTTCATATATAAACCACAAGCCCGCTCTCCACACTTCCAGGCGCACCCTTCATATAAACCACAAGCCCGCTCTCCACACTTCCAGGCGCACCCTTCATATAATCCACAAGCCCGCTCTCCACACTTCCAGGCGCACCCTTCATATAAACCACAAGCCCGCTCTCCACACTTCCAGGCGCACCCTTCATATAAACCACAAGCCCGCTCTCCACACTTCCAGGCGCACCCTTCATATAAACCACAAGCCCGCTCTCCACACTTCCAGGCGCACCCTTCATATAATCCACAAGCCCGCTCTCCACACTTCCAGGCGCACCCTTCATATAATCCACAAGCCCGCTCTCCACACTTCCAGGCGCACCCTTCATATAATCCACAAGCCCGCTCTCCACACTTCCAGGCGCACCCTTCATATAATCCACAAGCCCGCTCTCCACACTTCCAGGCGCACCCTTCATATGAACCGTCTCCCCGGGTCAGGCGCTTGATGGACTATTATCTAGGGAACCTGATGAAGCTATAGACGAAACGTTGTCAATAAAGTTTCCTCTTCATATGTTCTATGTGAGTGAAGGAGACAAAAGGCAAAGCTGCCTGTAACCAGTGTCTCCCCCAAAGTTGAAAGAGTGACGAAGAGCCAAATTCAAGGAAAGTTACAGTCACAATGTCTGGACATACGGAGCTCGAAGCAGTTTAAGTCATAGGATGAGGGCAAAGCAGCTTGAGAGAGAGTTCCACCGTTTACTTGTTTCAGTAGAAGAAAGACTGTGAAAATCGGTTCACTTTTGGGTTAGAGAGTTGGACAGAATAGGGATGGAAATGGGTGAAATAATGCTAAAATGAACTCTGTGTTAAATATGAAGGTAGCCAGTGTATGCAAGAGTGATGGAAGGCGGTAGACTGAGAGAATGAGGTGATTGCAGGAGGAGGTTGACGGTAGCAGGGCCAATTAATCCTTTCAGCTATAATATACACGATTTTATGCAGCTTAGGAAGGATTTGTGAGAGCTAAAAGGATTGAATAAGCTAGTTTGAAGCCTTATGAATACTAGAGGTCCTTCCTAAACTTTATAAACTTGCTTAAATGTAGCCAAAGTAGAATGAAAAGAATGTCACCGTTATTTAAAGGGTTAATGAGTATGAGGAAATGTGAGAAAGAGATTCTTAAGAAATAGGAAGATGGCTTGCTATCAAATCGTAACAGCGTATGTGAGTTATAAACGGTATTAGAGGGTGGCAGCACTCACCGTATGTGCTATTATAGTTCGTGTTTATGTGTTTATATATTTTGTTTCATAATATATATTCTCTTGTACGTACCATTGATAATGCTTTTGTAAAGGTACACTCATAAACATTTGTGGACCTACTATGTGTTTCTGGTTGCTTTAGGGTATAACTTGCTTTTCAATCATTAGTATTCGTAGTTTTGTAGTTGATACATAGACAATTATATTCAGAAATTCGTTTCTAGATGTATACCTCTATAATTAGAAATAGGAGAGGTCCACAAATAATTATGAGTGGGTTAAAGACTATGGCACCTGAATGTACTATAAAATACACAATCGATTAAGAAAACCCTCAATTGTCACGTGTAAATTATTAAGACACATTTGCCAATTGCGCAACACATAAAAATACCTGGCATAGAATTTGTGTTTATCAGGACAGCACAAAGGGAGGGGGTATATTTAAATATTAAATGTTTAGTATACGTATGCATTTAGTTTTTTGTTTGCTCCCTAGACCTCTATCAAGCATATATACTGTATGTAACGCACCCAAGACCCCCCTTCGAGAAAGATGTTCACATTTTTGGTGGAAAAATATCTCAGCTGCGGACGGTTCCTTCTTAATTACAGGCTCGCTATTGGTCACCATGAACAAAAAATCGACACTTAAATGGCAAGATGTATCGTAAAATTGGGTAATAAATGGGACGAAAAGTCTTTATAATCGCCAAACAAGTGGGGCAAACGTTTTATAATGACAAAACTATTGAGGTTATATATAAGGGAGAAGGGGGTTCAGAAAACAAAACTCCCCCTAAGTAATTGTATATTTGGCATTGTAATACTATTTTTAATCATTCGTAAGTATACAATTTAGTTTAATGCGTTCAATTAACCCTCTCCGACATATTTAGTTTAATGCGTTCAATTAATCAGAGTCAGAGCCAATAATCAGATTATCTTCAGCGGTTGCCATCCATGTAGAGTTTCCCACATAAGTTCTGTTCCCCATTGTGATCTTATGCATATAAATATAATTATACATACGAACTGTGAGTGTAGATTCATTATACATACGAACTGTGAGTGTAGATTAATTATACATACGAACTGTGAGTGTAGATTAATTATACATACGAACTGTGAGTGTAGATTCATTATACATACGAACTGTGAGTGTAGGTGAACTGTGAGTGTAGATTTCATACGACTGTGGTGAGAACGAAACTGTAGTGTAGATTCTACTACGAACTGTGAGTGTAGATTATTATACACGAACTGTGAGTGTACCGAACTGTGAGTGACATTTACATACGACTGTGAGTGTAGATAGATTAATTATACATACGATGTGAGTGTAGATTAATTATACATACGAACTGTGAGTGTAGATTAATTATACATACGACTGTGAGGTAGATTAATTATACATACGAACTGTGAGTGTAGATTAATTATACATACGAACTGTGAGTGTAGATTAATTTATCATACGAACTGTGAGTGTAGAGATATACATACACGAACTGTGAGTGTAGATTCATTATATACATACGAAACTGTGAGTGTAGATTAATTATACATACGAACTGTGAGTGTAGATTAATTATACATACGAACTGTGAGTGTAGATTAATTATACATACGAACTGTGAGTGTAGATTAATTATACATACGAACTGTGAGTGTAGATTCTAACAATTATCGGTTGGCTAGTCAGATGAGTTAACCACTCCATAAGGAACTACACTCGTAATTCAATCATGTGCATCATATTTCCATGCATAAGATCAAAGAGCAGAACATAACCTATGTTGGCAACTGTACATTCAGAACAACATTGGTCGCGCCTTGCACATTCAGTTACCAGCAACTCACCATCCAATGTAATATCAAAAGTATTATATACGCTCGGATATTCATGTTAGGCTTGGTGTGTAAGAAGCTTAAGGGGAGGTTTTTAGTTTGGTCTCTAGATATCCATCAAGCTTAAGATTACACCCCTTTGATCCCCTTTGAAGATAAATTTGTACATTTTTCGGTAAAAAAAAATCCCGGCTGAAAGCCGGTTCCTCTTAAATTACAGGCTCGCTATCGCTCGCCAGGATAAAATCGACACCTAAATGGTACGAAAGGTCTTAAAATTGACAGAAATGGGTCGAAGGTTCTTCCAATCGTCAAAATATTGGGGAGAACGTCTTAAAATTAGAAAAGCAATGGGGCTAAACATGAGGGAGAAAGGAGTAAAGAAAAAAATCCCTCAAGTGGATATCTCCCCTTAACTGGGTTTAGGAGCCAAGTCGGTGCGTGTGTGTGTGTGTTCTTGGTTTATCTGCGCACCCGATGATTATGTATCTGCGCACCCGATGATTATGTATTTGTTTTAGTGCCTGGATTATTTGTGTTATTTGATTACAGTATATTTATGTACACCCTAGTGTCCCTGTGGGCTTTATTGGCTGTGTATGCCCGGTTATTTATTGAGTTGTGGATGTCGGTATAGGCCTTGAATCTCTGTGCCAGTCCTGTCTGTATACCCTGAGAATACGTGTGTTCTTTGTGTCCTCTATCACTGTGTGCCTGTGATATATTTATGTCTAAGTGCCTTGAGATTTGTGTCATTTTTCTGTGTACATCCTGTGATACTCTGTGGTATGTACAGTATTATACTGCACCATGCTGTCTGTACTACAGTATATGTGACTTCCTGTACTCTTGGCTATCATATAGTCTCTACTAGCCCACTCATAATCATTCGTGTGTTTCCTTTCCGCAATTCTAACTATTTGGATTGATTTGTGGATATCACTTTCTTCTCAGTAAATAGTACATATAGTTTTGTAGCTGGATCATAGGAGATTATATTCATAAATTAGTGTCCACATAAATTTTACAGTATGCTTCCATAATTAGAAAAAAGTAGAAATCCACATATATTTATGAGTGGGCTATAGACTATGGCATCCGAGTGTACCTTTACTCTCTGAGTTCTTTGTCTATGTCTGCCGTGTAATCCTGTGTACTCTTTGGTGATATCCAGTATTCTTTGTTTCTGTGCCATTAGTTTATATATTTTTGGGGAGGTTTAATGTGTATTGTTACTCTGTGTCTTTATACAGCATACTCTATGGTCTTCAGTATATGTTTCGGTGACTATCCCATTCGCATAAACCGTGTGTGTAATGTGATATAACGTTCTGCGTCACTTAAATCTACACAATCCTTTTTTTTCTGGCCTCTTCATAGTGTAAACCCAGTGATTATCTGTACAGTCAAGGGCGTACATTGCGACACACCCATTTAAATCAGTATAAAATGCAAACGAGACAATACAATATTGTATATTACTATAGTCCAGATGCTTCCGACCTTGGATTTACAGGTTTAAAGATTCAAACTGATGCAACTATATATTGTATATGCTGAACACTCTCATTGATTCTCTGTACATACCCGACGATTCTCTGTTTTCTGTAACACTGGACACCTTGTGATTATCTTTGTCCTGTTACTGCATCCTGCATGATAAGGCATGAAGGGAACACAGGCAACACAGAACAGAACATTGCAGATATCTGCAGATAGTTATTTCGAATTAGAGTTTTATTTTTGTGTGTTTTCCTATGTGTATGAAGGAGACAAAATACAAAGCTGCCTGATACAAATGTCATCATCAAAGTTGAAAGAGTAACAGGGAGCCATATACATATTTTCAGATTTCTACCCTGTTCTGTGCTGCGTCTGTGTTGCCTGGGTCTCAATGTACGACGGACCTCCATCATAATATATCATTTGAATGATAAAATCAGACATACAGTGAGAAATATTGAAGACAAAAAAAAGTAAAAAGTTAGTAAAAAACAAATATGCCTTGGTCTTTAATAAATATTGCCTCAATGAAAACATACTGCCTACTTATACAAATATATATATATATATATATATATAAACCCTACCAAACTTAATATGTTTACCATCTCTTCTTGTTAGTTTACATCTCTCCCGGCAGTTATATTATCTTGGTCTGTATCTCCTTAGACAAATGCTTGTAAGTGCTACATCTATTCCTGTGCTGTATATATGTGTAATATTTATCTAATGGCACATCACCCCCCCCCCCCCCCCCCTCTCTCTCTCTCTCTCTCTCTCTCTTTCTCTCTCTCTCTCTCTCACACACACACACACACACACACACAAATTGGATACAAAGTTGGCTAACAGGTAGACAACAACGACGATAATATTCAAGGACACTAGTGCGACGTTATGAGAAACAATTTATTAGGGAAAATAGGCACCAATAGATTCGCCATATTTTTCTCCATATAGTCCGCATGGAGGATTTTCGTTATCAACAAATTGAAAAATACCCACTTCACAGACAAATACACCAAAAATCTAAGTCAAAGCGGGGGTGTGGGGGCGGCAGCCCCCACCTATAATACTAGGTTAGGTTAGGTAAGGTTGTTAGGTTAGGTTAATGTCCTTTCAAAGGGGTATAGGGTAGTAAACACTAGGATAGCCTATACCCGGTCAGAGGTAAGAAGAAGAAGAAGAAGAGTCCTGCAGTAGTCTCCTTGAATGCTACCACAACGACTGGTAATCAATGGTGTTTCTTCTGAGTGGACTCCAGTCACTTCTGGAGTTCCAAAGGGATCTGTCCTTGGCCCACTACTGTTTAATAATGTGCCAATGATATCGATATTGGTCTGTTGAATGTGATTTCCAAGTTTGCAGATGACATAAAGCTTGGAATGAATGTGAAAGACCCCAGAGGAGTTGAACAGCTCAAGATGGACCTCAACAAACTGGGTGAATGGTCGGAGACATGGCAGTTACCTCTAAACTTTCAAAAGTGCAAGGTGATGGATATCGGCCAAGCAAACCCCAATTCAGGCTATCTACTATTGGTAATGCCTCTGGAATTGACTGAATTGGAGAAGTAATTGGGTGGTCTGATTAGCGATTCCCTAAAGTTTTCCAAGCAGTTAATTGAAGTAGAAAAGAAAGCTCAGAAATTATTAGGCTATATTAATAGGCAATTTTAGTATAGAAATAAAGAAATAGTCTTCACACTTTACAATGCTCTGATATGGCCTCTTCTGGAGTATGCTGTTCAATTCTGGTCTCCAGCACTCAGGAAAGATATAGAGCGACTGGAAGGAGTACAAGGTAGGGCTACAAAGATTATTCCATCGCTTAGAAGAATGAGCTGTGAGGACCGGATGAGAGCTCTTGATCTCATCCCGTTGGAGACACGACGCAGACTACGAGGTTAGGTCATTGAAGTTTTTAAAATACTTAATGGGTTTGACAATGTGGATTATAGCAAAATGTTTAGCCTCAATTTAAATACAACACGCAACCATGGCTGGACATTAGAATTTAGAAGGTTCAGCACTAGTATTTGTGGACACTTTTTCACAAATAAGATCTGTTCTACCTTGAACAAACTTCCCTCCGAAGTTGCAAATAGTTATTCTGTAGAGCAGTTCAAGCAGAGAGTACATAGTATTTTGCACTCTATACACTATCTACTCTCTCTTGAACTGCTCTACTGACTAGTGCACTAAACAGTCTTTACACTATCTACTCTCTTCTTGAACTGCTCTACTGACTAGTGCACTAAACAGTCTTTCTCCTTCCACTTCGAGTATCTCCTCGGAATGGATCGCAAGGTCTCTAAGATACTAACTATTCCTTGTAACTAACTCTCTCTCTCTTTCTCTAGGTGCTGCATCTATCTCCCCCCCCCCCCCTCCTATACTGTATATATCTGTGTAACATATATCTCTGCTGACACATCGCGTCTCACTGTTCCGTCACCGTCTGTGTTTCTCTGGGAATGCGGTACAAGGCCTCTGTGTTGAGGATACATATTTTACAAGGCATCATGGTCGAGATTGAAACCTGTCTGGAGAAGCCACGGGAAAACAGGCTATTTTCATTCTTATTGCTAAGATATGTGACCACACAGGTATAACATAACCCTCGTTTCTCTATGCTGATATAATCCAACCAACTTTAGAATATACTGATCAATAATATTATAGTCTCCAGCACTTGGGGACAAAAATAAAATAAATGTTGTTTTATTAGAGAATAGAGAGTAACTAGTACTGTGAACACTATACAATGTCTTTTTGCACACAACTATCTCACTGCAATGGAAGAACACAGGTTTTTGAAATACTAACTAATCCTTGCAACTCCTTGTATCTGTACCATTCTATCACACGCACCCACATATAAACGCACTTTTACCGACATAAGCAGCACCAAGAGGAATGTGTCAGAATAACCCATTCCAACACCGGGGGTTGCCGTTTAGTATTCAGACATAGAATTCTATTAATCTGAAAATTACCTCTCCAAAATTATTGTTCTGCCCACAACTCGTTCAAAGACAACTGCAGAGGTTTAAGTAACTAAACTAATGGTTTTCAAAGACCCTTGATTCTCATTAAGGTTTTCAAGTATCCCAAAAAGGGCGCAAATCAGGTCCTTATACGCGGAAGGAATTAATAGTAAGGCCTGTGAATAGAAAGATGATGGTCTGGTGGCCTCGTGCACGGCTGTCTTTAGGGGGGTGACCTGCTTTTTGTTATTTCTGTCCTTTTCTCTCTTCCTCTGGCTTGTATCCATTCGACCCCATTCAGCCAACTATTTTAAGACGTGTTTTTTTTTTTTTTTTTTTTTCTATATTCCAGCTACTCCCTCTCGGGCATAGGCTGAGAGCCTGTACATTCCACCGCTGAACAGGGTGAAGCCCGTGAGGTCTTGTTCCAGTCTGGGGAGCGAGACATGAACATCCATCATGGCTCGAAGCAGCTCCATTTCTGAAGCGGCTGGTTGCTTCGTTCAAGTGCTTCACCGTCTCAACCTCCAGACTCAGACCCTCACTCTCAGAACGCCACCTATTGAGCAGTGAACTCACTAGGCATTGTCCCCCTGTAACATATTTTGAATATGGGAATATTCATACAGTGTTATTTAATCAGGGAACAATGAGGGTATTTTTTTGGCATTTCGGTGGGCTTTGTGGTAATGCACAAATTCAATCCCAATAATATCTTCCCATTGACATATCGGGATTTGAACCCGGGTCCATTGGATTACCAATCCAGTGGCATGACCACTCCACCACACGTCCCCTATTAGGTGTATCCCCATTTAGGTGTCGATTTCTTCCTGGCGAGCGATAGCGACCCAGCATTATATGAAGAAATCCGGCTTCGCCGGAGACATTTTTCTATCGAAAAATGTACAAATTTAGCCTGCTATCTGTGTATATATATATATATATATATATATATATATATATATATATATATATATATATATATATATATATATATATATTTATGTAGGGCACGTGGTACCCGTCTTGCAACACAATCTCACCCCTACTCTGTGCAACTCTCCAATCCAAGAGTGAAACGTTACTCTCAGACTGTCTTCTATTCAACAGCTGAGCTCTGGAACTCTCTCCCAGAATCAGTCTTTCCCTCTTCCTAAGACTGAAATTGCTTCAAACTCCGTGTGTCCAGGCATATTGGCTCAAACGTCCCTTGATTTTGGCCCTGTCACTCTTTCAACTATGGGGGAGGCACTCGCTAGGCAGATCTGCCTTTTGCCTCCCTCACTCACATAAAAATAAATATAAATAATATATATATATATATATATATATATATATATATATATATATATATATATATATATATATCCTATTTCATTCAGACATTACATTTTCGAAAATCCAGAGCGCTGATAGCTCTCAACGGAAGTAAGGACACGTTTCTGTTTTTCCTAACGTTAATCAGACAAGTGCAGTAAGAGCATTGATCTTAGTTGAACTATGTATGTTACTTTTAAAATTGTCATGTCAGTGTATTTAATAATATCTGTACGCTTAACCCTTTCGTTACCGGCGACGTAAATTGTATTTGATTTCAGCTACATTTAGATGATTTTATGAAGCTTAGGAAGGTTATATGGTAGCTAAAATTATTAACTGAGATAAGCTGTAGCATTTTAATGGGTAGTCGTCCTTCCTAAGCTGAATAAAATAGTATAATCATTGTCAGAATATAATGACAAGGACGTCACCGGTATTGAACGGGTTAAATCAATTATGGCACAGAATAGTTTTAGTATATTATCTGTTCAATATTCATTCACTGTCCCCCCCTTCACTCACTCAACCCCACAATTTGCCGGAGGATAACAGGTTTTTCACAATACGTAGACGGAGGTCTTTAAAAAAAAAAAAAAACAAAAAAAAAAATACATACTATTCTTACTGGTCCTGGTGGTAACTTAATACAGTATCTTTGATGGTTATGGTGACATCTCTGTTTGTCTGTCTATTGACTGTTCTGAGTGTCAGGTTGGCATCAATTCTGGGCCTTGCTAGCAGCATCCCCGGCTGGCTGGCGCGATCATCAGCCGCCGCCGCCGCGATGAGGAAAGCGTCAGTCGTTCTCTGATCAGTGGAAGGGCAACACGCTTGGTTTCCCTCCTCCTGAGCTGACTGGTGGGCTCCAATTCTCGTGCACATAACGGTTTATATTATAGCCCGACATATTCTGGAAACTCATCAGTGTACATAATCTAGTGTTCTAGATATTAGTGATTAACAGTGATTAACAGTGATTAACAGTGATTAACAGTGATTAACAGTACGGAGTTAGATAATACTTGAGTGTTAATGTGTTAAACTATATATCCCGTGGTTAGTGTGATTAATCCAAGACTTCATGATCTGGAAAGTAGTAATTGACCCTTAGAAGATACGATGATGCATTTTTGTCCTGTTTTCTGGTTGTTATTAGACGATTTCATTCAGATTAGGAAGGTCGTATGGAAGTCGGAGGGTTAATTGGAATAGTCGTTAAGATCGTGTTCTGTTTTCTGACCGATATTAGATGATGTTACTCAGTTTATGAAGGGTATATGGAACAGTCAGAGGCTTAATTGGGATAGTCTTTAATCGTATAATTTCAGGTCCTTCTTTAATTGTATACAATCGTCTAATGGAAGCCAGATTAAACTGTCGAAATGTTTGATAATCTTTAATATGAATCACAGACCACGGGGCTGGGTGTCTGGTTCTCCCCGGGTGATATGTATCTGTAGTAGTAGGTCAATGTGTGTGAGGCAGTTGTGTTTTGATTGACCAGTCACGCACCAGTGTAATACAGTTCTGTTCCTTGGGATCTGTTGTCACCGACATGGAGACCACAATTTGTCTTCTGCTGTTCCTCACGGCAACATTCCGCGGCATAGGTGAGTGTTTAATGATGAATGTACAGTCAAGAACATAAATAACTCTAACGTGCCTTATGAGAGACAAATTGTCTCTCATTCTTTCAGCTTAAGTCACAGGCAGCTTTTCCTTAATTTCTCCTTGATACACATGGAAAAACAAATGACGCCACAACCATCTGAATCAGTATCGAATGCACACGAGACAATACAATTCCAACTCATTATTATAGCCCAGATGCTTTAGAAATTGGGTTTAGTGGTTTGAAGATTCGAATTGGTTTAACTTCTATTATATGCTAAGAACTGTACCGTCAGCAAATTAAAGCTGACACCAACTAGATAACGCTAACCTCTTCATTACAAAAGGTCTATGATTACACTTTATCAAACCTACAATAATATATTTACATAATTCCAGTTATTCCAGACGATTTTAACCCCTTGAGGATTATGATCTAATAGGTACCATGAAGGTATCTCAATTTGGTAAAATTCTAGATCCGGTTTCACAGCGAATTTAGCGTTTTGTGTTTTTGTTTTTCTCAGTTTTCTTGAATATACAGTGTTGTTTTATACTAAGGACTGGCGGAAATGAGTATTTACCCATTATCCAACAATCTAAAAAACACAGCCCCCACTAGTGGGGAGGGCTATGAAGTTCAGGGAAATTGCGGGGTAAAAGACGAAAATAAGGAGTAATATTAGCCTAACCTAGCAACCTTACCTAACCTAACCTAGTATATTAGGTGGGGGCTGCCGCCCCCAAACCCCCGCTGGTTTGGTATTAAATTAATAAAAGATTGACGGTCGCCGAATAAAAAATATATGAAGTCTACGGTGTTTACTCCGCAATCGTCAGCTTTGTCTGTGGATGACAGGGGGTAAATATTAACTTTTTCACAATACAGTAATTATAATTCCATTTGCGGCGCTACTGACCGATATAGGAATGAAGTATGGTATATTTCAAATTTATAGAAGCCATATAAATTGATGAGTGTGCTGTGAAACCGGATCTAGAATTAAACCCTCAATTTACCCCATAAGTCCAACATTATCTTCCTAAGTTGAATAAAATTGTCAAATAATACCCAACCTATACTATCAATATGGGTTATATTCCTCAAGGGGTTAACCCCTACTGTACCGTAGGGTACAGTAATAGAAGTCCCCCCCAGTCCCAAGCAATGTGGCCAAAATGGCAAGATAGAACAACCTCCCACCTCAAAAAATTAAGGAATACTGGCTCTCCCAGCCAGTGTATGGTTGGATATGGATATGGATATCCAGTGGTTGGATATAAGCTGAGAAGTGTTGCCAACTCTAGGGCAGTGCTCAAACGGTCGTGGTATCAGGCACTGCCTGATACTGGCAGTTACAAGGAAAGTACATTACTGACAGCTCTCTGCTGTTGTTGGAACTGAGGAGTGATTTATCTACTGACGGCTCCCTGCCGTCGGTGGTACAGAAGGGGTTAATCAGCTTTGTTTAAGCATCTCGTAATGATGGGGTTGAAAACAAGTCACTCCGGCCCATAGTTTCGTTATTCTAGCACTAGTAACTCCGTCCAATAATAATTCCGGCCCCAGTCACGCCGGCCTATAGTTCTACCAGCACTAGTCACTCTGGCTCATAGTTCTTCCGGCCCCAGTCATTCCGGCCAATAATTATTCGGCACAAGTCACTCCGGCCATTAGTTCAACTGGCACTAGTCAATCCGGCCCATATTTCTTCTGGCCCTAGTTATTCCGGCCAATAATTCTTACGGCCCTAGTCACTCCGGCCTATAGTTCTACCGGCCCCACTCACTCGGGCCCACGGACATTGCTGAAGAGACTCAAGTCAAGAGTGAGAGGGGTGGAAATTAATTACTTGAGAAGTGCGTGCAGAGTTACATGGAGAGATAGACAGACGAATGAGGAAGTACGAGAGAGGTGTGATGTGGATGTAGATGTGTTGGAAAGTGTGAAAAGGATCACCTTGAGATGGTTCGGCCATGTGGAATGTATGGGAAGCGAGAGAATGACTAAGAGAGTGAAATGGAAGGACAGAGAGGGAGAGGTAGACCGAGTGAGAGGTGGAAGAATGGAGTTAAGAAGTATATTCGTGAAAGCGGTGCTGGATGGGAGGAGGGATGTTGACTGACTGGGGACAGGTGCATGGGGGCGTTTCGTTCGTGGCCACCCCTTCGGAGATCACGGCGTCCGGCAATAGATAGATATATCAAGAGCCAGGAACCCCTGCAGGAGCTCCTTGATAATACTGTGGACTCTGAAGTTCGGTAGTTTCCAAAAAGATAATCATAACAATGGACTTCAATGCGAGCCAGGCATTAATCTCATTGTACAGACTTTTGACGAATTGAACATCTCTCATTAGCTCCGTGCTCTGAGGGTCGTCAAAACTGCCCGCTGTCAGTTTGGCGTCACTTACGCTTGGAAAATACAGTTTTTACAAAAGCAACAGCTCGGCTTTCTGTGTTGAGTACTCTGACGAAATTCTTCATTGCCAAGAATTTCATGTTTAGCGGCGGAAATAAATATTGTGCGGATTGATGAAAGTATGTTACAGTATTGTGTGAACTTGCGCTGTACTTAGTGGTGCTTGTGTGCTTTAGCCCTTCAGGATAATAACGCATGTTGACAGTATAGTTTGGCTATCATTAGACGACTGTATGCAAGTTAGGAAGGACCTCTTATACTCTAAGGTTTCAAAACCAACTCAATTATGTCTCTGACTCCTACAGATATTTCTTAATCTGAATACAATCTTCTAATGATAGCCAAAATAATCCGCTGGACCGCGTCATAATCCTCGAGGGATTAACTATCCCATAGGTAAAGAAAACAGAGAATGCGCCTTGCAGCATTTTTTAGGGGAAAAGGTTTTAAGCCGCTGTCACACAAGCGATTTTTCCGGCAATATTAGAAGGGCAAGTTGTATCTAGCATTATTTATGCCTCTTTCGCATTGGAATGGGCAAGTGAACTGAAGGTAGATTATGTTAGGCGACTGAATTCTCATACAACATAAATATTGCAGCTGGCAGACAATAATTGGCCGACAAATTTGACGGAAAAGACGCTAGTGTGACACTGCCTTTACCCTTGTCACCAACTTTAAGGGGGATCACCGTTTTTTTTTATCTTTTTCTAATTTTCTCTCTTTGTCTGGCTTGTATCCATTCGGCCCCATTCAGCCAATTGTTTTAAAACGTTTATCCCCATCCAGGTCTTGATTTCTTCCTGGCGAGCGATAGCGAGCCAGCATTGTATGAAGAAATCCGGCTTCGCCGGAGAAATGTTTCTATCGAAAAATGTACAAATATAGCTTGCTGTCAAAAACAAAAATATATATATGCTGGCTCGCTACCGCTCGCCAGGAAAATATTGGCACCTGGATGGGGGTAAATGTCTTAAAACAGTAGGCTGAATGGGATCGAATGGATACAAGCCAAAAAGAAAGGGAGAGAAAGAGAAACAAAGTGAGGAGGGCTCCCTTAACCAACGGTAGGTGTGATAGCTGGTGTTTACAGAACGTGTGATGCTTGATTGACGTTATGACCACAGATATAGCAGAACCTGTTTAAGTCATTATTGACGGTATGACCACAGATATAGCAGAACCTGTTTAAGTCATTATTGACGGTATGACCACAGATATAGCAGAACCTGTTTAAGTCATTATTGACGGTATGACCACAGATATAGCAGAACCTGTTTAAGTCATTATTGACGGTATGACCACAGATATAGCAGAACCTGTTTAAGTCATTATTGACGGTATGACCACAGATATAGCAGAACCTGTTTAAGTCATTATTGACGGTATGACCACAGATATAGCAGAACCTGTTTAAGTCATTATTGACGGTATGACCACAGATATAGCAGAACCTGTTTAAGTCATTATTGACGGTATGACCACAGATATAGCAGAACCTGTTTAAGTCAATATTGAAGGTATGACCACAGATATAGCAGAACCTGTTTAAGTCATTATTGACAGTATGACCACAGATATAGCAGAACCTGTTTAAGTCAATATTGACGGTATGACCACAGATATAGCAGAACCTGTTTAAGTCATTATTGACGGTATGACCACAGATATAGCAGAACCTGTTTAAGTCAATATTGACGGTATGACCACAGATATAGCAGAACCTGTTTAAGTCATTATTGACGGTATGACCACAGATATAGCAGAACCTGTTTAAGTCAATATTGACGGTATGACCACAGATATAGCAGAACCTGTTTAAGTCATTATTGACGGTATGACCATTATTGCATATTCAGTATTGCATGTAGCTGATATCAATTAAACAATATTAAACAAATATATATTATTATCTACCTATTTCTATCTATCTATCTGTCTAAATGTGTAATCTGGGATAGCATAAAAGCCTCATCTGATTGAGCAATATGAGTTACATTTTCAAATTCAGCATGCATAATTTGTAAAAAAGCATCGACAAAATACCTTGACCTCAAATTGCATTTTAAAACGCAAACTATTGGATCACTAATTACAATGATAATCTCAGATCCTGCTTGTTCTCTCATAATTAGTTAAGTTAAGAGTACAGGCGCAATATATTGACTATATTTATTGGAAGATAATTTTGTGGGTATGGTACGAAGCTCTACTAGTTATCGTTAGCTATATAGTAGCACAGGCTCAGAAATTCAGTAATTTAAACAGTAATATAAAGGTTATGTTTGTTTCGGTTTGATTAGCTCAGACACTCCCACGATTATTCATGAGCTTTGTAGTCATCCTACACAAATCATCCTGTAATCAATTAACCCTCTCCGACATATGACGTGATTTTGAGCCTATTAGGGATACTTTAAAACCTTTGTTACCATCAGGGGTATTTATAAACCTTTAGTTTAGTTACTTCAACCTCTGCAGTTGTCTTTGAGTTAGCTGTGTTGAGCCTATTGGGGATACTTTAAAACCTTTGTTACCATCAGGGGTATTTATAAACCTTTAGTTTAGTTACTTCAACCTCTGCAGTTGTCTTTGAGTTAGCTGTGTTGAGCCTATGGGGGATACTTTAAAGCCTTTATTACCATCAGGGGTATTTAGAAACCTTTAGTTTAGTTACTTCAACCTCTGCAGTTGTCTTTGAGTTAGCTGTGTTGAGCCTATTGGGGATACTTTAAAGCCTTTATTACCATCAGGGGTATTTAGAAACCTTTAGTTTAGTTACTTCAACCTCTGCAGTTGTCTTTGAGTTAGCTGTGTTGAGCCTATTGGGGATACTTTAAAGCCTTTATTACCATCAGGGGTATTTAGAAACCTTTAGTTTAGTTACTTCAACCTCTGCAGTTGTCTTTGAGTTAGCTGTGTTGAGCCTATTGGGGATACTTTAAAGCCTTTATTACCATCAGGGGTATTTAGAAACCTTTAGTTTAGTTACTTCAACCTCTGCAGTTGTCTTTGAGTTAGCTGTGTTGAGCCTATTGGGGATACTTTAAAGCCTTTATTACCATCAGGGGTATTTAGAAACCTTTAGTTTAGTTACTTCAACCTCTGCAGTTGTCTTTGAGTTAGCTGTGTTGAGCCTATTGGGGATACTTTAAAGCCTTTATTACCATCAGGGGTATTTAGAAACCTTTAGTTTAGTTACTTCAACCTCTGCAGTTGTCTTTGAGTTAGCTGTGTTGAGCCTATTGGGGATACTTTAAAGCCTTTATTACCATCAGGGGTATTTAGAAACCTTTAGTTTAGTTACTTCAACCTCTGCAGTTGTCTTTGAGTTAGCTGTGTTGAGCCTATTGGGGATACTTTAAAGCCTTTATTACCATCAGGGGTATTTAGAAACCTTTAGTTTAGTTACTTCAACCTCTGCAGTTGTCTTTGAGTTAGCTGTGTTGAGCCTATTGGGGATACTTTAAAGCCTTTATTACCATCAGGGGTATTTAGAAACCTTTAGTTTAGTTACTTTAACCTCTGCAGTTGTCTTTGAGTTAGCTGTGGGCAGAACACTAATTTTGGAGAGGTAATTATAAGAGTGAGAGAACTCTATTTCTTATTGCTAATCTGGCAACCTCTGCGTCATATGAGTCTGAAGGGGTTAATTGGCTATTGTATTGTCACAAACACAGTATTTCAGATTATGTGAACATATTCTGAGGGCTGTAGTGGTCATGGTAGTGACTAAGCCATCTCACAATTATTTATGAGCTGGCCTCAACATACTGGTCGACATATTCTGGTCAGCTGTCCGACCTGCCAAGGTTCCTGCTCCATAACTTATTATTATAAACGTTTAATGCGGAGAGAGAACATGCGAGGACAGATACATTTTTCAGAGGGTGAATTATGTAGGTGGTGGTCAGATGAGTGGTTGGCCGGAACTGCAGACTAGTGGAGGAGGAATCGATATTTTGGCGTCACAGAATGTAAATGTCAATATTCTTGAACATTAGCCGGTATAATTCACAAACGACTATACCAATTGAGCTAACATTTCTACCATATGGGAAGGGTCAGCCAGGGTATTGGTGTGGTAATGTATAGCCTATTTGTTCTAACCTCTTTTGAGTTACAGAGGTTAGGGTTCACAATTTCTGGTCTACCTGCTTGGAACAGTGTATAGGTGTCCAATGGTTGTTGTTGTTGTTGTAGTTCCCCAGACTGTATGGCCGGTCAGTCGCGAGTCCGGTAGACTAAAGCCGCTCCAGATGCTCGGACCCCCAAAGGGGCACGTGTGAAATTAGATCTGTTTCTGAGAGGGCAGCAGGGGAGGGGATCAGCAACCCACAGGCTTGGACCCCTGGGCCAATGCCCCCACCGTCCACAACCCTCCTTGCAGTGCCACCCAATCGCGCGATCTCGCCAGCACCTAGAAGGAAAAGTTTTACAGGGAAAAAGACAGACAGAAACGGTTAAAATTGAGTAGAGGATGCCAATTACCTTTCTGGATAGGACCAGCCCTCACCCATGTGTCCGATGGTAGGTAGATTCACTTTATAGTTAATTAATATGATATAATAGAGTGTTTCCACTTGGGGGAATTAACACCATAATAACACCGTTGATAGCGGCTGGTGTGGTCATTACCCGAACTATAACATGGCCAGGCGAGACGAGAAGGAACCGCAGCTCTTTCCTTATATCTTTTTATTTTGTAATATGCTCCAATTTGTGAATCCTTACCCTTTCAAAGAGATACGTGATGATTCTTGATATATTCTTCAATGATTACCTCCTTGAGGATTATGACGCATTTTGACAGTGTATTCTAGCTATAACTAGACAATTTCATTCAAATTAGGAAATGTATAATGTTAATTGAGATAGTCTTTACTCTTTCAGTTCCCACAACCTTCCCTGAACAGTACATAGTCGTCTAATGATAGACAGAATAAACTGTCAAAAAGCGTTGTATTCCTCAAGGGGTTAAGGAAAATTGCTACAAGCCATGAACAGGGACGCATTCATAAGATCGCCCACATAGCTGTAGCTTTTGTAATACACATCACCAAATAGGAAATAGCGATTATGATACCAACACAAAGCTCCTATTGTTCATCATCAACTTCCACAACCTCTGATACTTATACCCCATTCATTATAGTTAGGCCAAAACACTTGTCCACTAACTGCTATAGCTAATGAACGACTAGAATAATCGATCTAATATTTCTACCATTTAGGAAGGGTCAGTCATGGAATAGGTGTGAACATTTATAGGCCATTTTATAGCTTGCTTTGGAGTTACAGAGGTTAGGGGACACGATCTCTGGCCTACCTTCACTGTCCAATTCGTTCTACGGAAGAAAATCAGTCAATATGGTATTGGCTTCATTACTGCATAACATTGGTCTGTATCATTTTTGAGGTCAGAGATTATTTAGCTCCTGGATTTAATAATGTAAGTAATATTGCTCCACCAGGTCAGGTTTTTATGTTATTTAAATTTAAAAGAACACTATTCGACAGGGCATATTTCCACTACAATAGGGCTCATTCCGGCATTCCTGAATTCTTAACCCTTACTGTACCAGAGGGTATTACCATAAATGTTCCCTCCATTACCAAGCAATTTGGCCAAAATAGCTTCAGAGTCAAGAGAGAACACCCTTCCACTTCAAAAGATGGAGGAATACTGCCTTTCCTAGCCTGTGGGGGGTGGGATATAAGCTGAGAAGTGTTACCAAGGTCTTAAGGCAGTGCTCAAACGTCGTGGTACCAGGCACCGATCGTTACGGCCTGTTAAAAGGACCGCATATTATTGACGGACATCGTCCGTCACTGGTATTGACAAATGACTTTTTTTACTGTCGGCCAGCATACGTCGCTGGGACAGTAGGTGTTAAGCAAGTGCCTGAATGAAATTAAATGTATTCAGCAAAACACTAGAAAAAATAGCTTCAAAATTACACCAGAGTTCACCCGTAGCGCTACCACAGACATCGACAAATATTTGCTAACTATTAGCTATGTAGGACTACATTTGCCTTTGGCAACGCTGCATGGGTCACACAAGATATGGGTTGAGAGTCTCAGTGCCCCAGCTGACGCGCTGGAGAGTGAACAAGACCCTGCCATGCGCCCTCTCACTCGCACTTGTCTCCACAGGTTTTAAGAGGCTTTAATGGGCTGTAAATTGTAGTAAATTGCAATGGAGTTCCGGATCGGGTCCCGCAATGAAAGGGTTAATGAGACTTAAATTGACTGAATATGTATAAAGTATATAGAAAGTAGAACACGATTACAGTTAATGTGGAAGACAGGGCTTTCTCAAAGACTTTCGTCTGTGTTCCACAGCTGGAACGTTCAATTGAAGCACCAGCAGTAGTCCATGAGCATGTTCACAACCTAGTCTAGCAACCCTGGTACCTCTCCTCCATCACTCGACTATCCTTATGGAGTATCTTTATTTTATGTCTGCACCAAGAGCCAGACTGAAAGTAGGAAAACAAACGTGGTTGGTTGTGTGAGTTGACCGACTGAGGATAAACATGTAAGAGAGAAAAGGGAGTTTTGGGTAAATGTTGAGGCGTACCTGGATAAGTTTGGTGAGAGCGAAAGAATATTTCTGATTGGGGATATTAATGGGAAGGTGGGTGATAGGAAAGTTGTGGGAGGGTGGATTATACCATCAAAGGTAAATGGGAATGTTAGTGCACTTGCGGATGTATGTGTGGAGAGGAGAATGTGGATAGCGATCTCGCCAGCACCTAGAAGGAAAAGTTGTACAGGAAAAAAGACAGACAGAAACGGTTAAAATTGAGTAGAGGATGCCAATTATCTTTCTGGATAGGATCATCCCTCACCCAGGTGTCCGATGGTAGGTAGATTCAACTTTTATTATTACATTTGAGTATTATTATTATTGTTATGGTCTTTCTTAATCATAGCACAATTAACTCTTCCTTTTGTTAAGCACGTGTAACTTATTCCCTCACTCCTGGTAGCTAGTGTATTATTTCCCTCTCCAGTTGTTGCTTAATTAAGTTCATCTCTCCATCCACCCATACTTTGATTGTGAATGAATTTTTAGTTCATGAATAGTTGCTGTATACACAATGCAAGCATTTTTGTTACCACGAGTAATTTAGAAGTTACCGTAACCAAAACACATAAAATATAAACTATTGTAGTGCATACTTGTCCTTATACTCATCATTATTCATAAACGTTATTATGTATATAATATTCTAAAAGTACCAGTAGCTTACAGCATACTACCTATTTTGAGTTTAATTGTCCTGGTGTTTTAATAAACCGCAGTATATATAATGGTTATGTGGATATTCTTTGTTAATTCAAAGTATCCCTAGGCCAGTCCATGCAGCCTATTGGCTGGCTATACAGTACATATGACAGAATATGCCAGGTGGCTACCCGACTTCTGTGTCACCCAATATCTTCCTTACTTTTCCTCTCGGTGCTTCTTCCATTCCTTCTTATTATTATTGGAGAATTTTATAAATGCATTGATTCCACACCATTAGCGTCATATTATTTTATTTGTTTATTAGTATTATATATTCATCATTCTTCTTCTTCTTATTATTATTCTTATTATTAATATTATAATTATTATTATTTATTATTATTATTATTATTATTATTTGTATTATGTATATATTTATATATCTTTGATATATGGACTGTTTTTAAGTTTTCTTTAATTTTTCCTTAAGTGCAATTCCATTTGATGTGTGTTTTTCTTAATCTCCTTCTTTCTTCTTGTATGTGTTATTTAATTCTGTTCTGCTTCATATGAGTGTGTTTATACATATATTCTTCCTCAGCAGTAGTGCCACAGTTTCTTTGTCCCTTTGTATTCGATGAGGTGGTAATATTATCCACCTGGCCGGACCCTTTGTTGTTCAATGAGCTATTCGATTGTCTGTAAATTACCTCACTCCGTCACTCCCACTCTCGCTGCCTGGGGGGTTGTGGATGCGATTGTTTTGTTTTTGTTTTTCTATGTGATTGAGGGAGGCAAAAGGCATAACTGCCTATAGCGAGTGCCTCCCCCATAGTTGAAAGAGTGACAGGGCCAAAATCAAGGGACGTTCGAGCCAAATGCCTGGACACACGGAGTTTGAAGCAATTTAAGTCATAGGAAGAGGGAAAGACTGATTCTGGGAGAGAGTTCCAGAGCTCAGCTGTTGAGTAGAAGAAAGTTTGAGAGTAACGTTTCACTCTTGGGTTGGAGAGTTGCACAGAGTAGGGGTGGGATTGAGTTGCAAGACGGGTACCACGTGCCCTACGTAAAGGAGGTGGTATGCACTGGGATAGCTCTGAGGAACACTGATTATTATAGTAGCGATAGAATAGCGAGAGAGATGCAACATTGCGGTGGAGAGAGAGAGATTGCAGAGAGTTGGTGAGTGGATGGGAGTTAATGATACGAAAGGCCTTCCTTTCAACTTTGTCTAGGAGAGCGGTGTGAGAGGAACCTCCCCACACATGTGAACAATACTCAATACAAGGGCGCACTATGCCCCTGTACAGAGCAAGAAGCTGTGCAGGGGAAAAGAACCCCCTAAGGCGGTTGAGCACACACAGCTTCTGGGAGGCTGCCTTAGCAAGACTGGTAATATGGTCCTTCCAAATGAGAGCAGAAGAAAAAGAGACACCAAGAATATTGAGAGAAGATGAAGGGTTGATTTTTTATTTTTGAAGCATAAGGGATAGTCCGCTGGGAGATCCTGACGGGTAGATAGATGGAGAAATTGGGTTTTGGAAGCATTAAAGTTAACAAGGTTTTCTCTGCCCCAATTGGAAATAGTATTTAGATCAGAATTTAATTTGGATTTCTGTTGTTGATGAAAGTTGTTGTTGTGCTTGTTGTCATTGTTCTTTATATTGATGAGATATGTTGTTGTTGTCGTTGTTCCTTGTATTGACGAGAGTTGTTGTTGTGGTTGTCATTGTTCCATTATTGATGATATTTGTTGTTGTCGTTGTTCCGTTTATTGATGAGAGTTGTTGTTGTTCCTTTTATTGAGTAGAGTTGTCATTGTTCCTTTTATTGATGAGAATTGTTGTTGTCATTGTTCCTTGTATTGATGAGAGTTGTCGTTGTGCTTGCTGTCATTGTTTCGATTATTGATGCGAGTTCTTGTGTTTGTTGTCAATATTCCTTTTATTGATGAGAGTTGTTTATGTTGTGTTTGTTGTCATTGTTCCTTTTATTGATGAGAGTTGTTTTTGTTATTGTTGTGCTTGTTTGTTTTATCGATGAGAGTTGTTGTTGTTGTTGTTATTGCGCTCGTTGTTGTTATGCTTGTTGTTTTCTATTAGTGATTATCGTTGTTGTTGTTTTGCTTGTTTTTATTGCTTTAGTGGAAGGTTCGTGCGGTTAGTGTTTGTTGTCATTGTTGTTGTTTTTATGGAAGGTTTGTGCTGTTAGTGTTTGTTGTCATTGTTGTTGTTTTTATGGGAAGTTTGTGCTGTTAGTGTTTGTTGTCATTGTTGTTGTTTTTATGGAAGGTTTGTGCTGTTAGTGTTTGTTGTCATTGTTGTTGTTTTTATGGAAGGTTCGTGCTGTTAGTGTTTGTTGTCATTGTTGTTGTTTATATGGGAAGTTTGTGCTGTTAGTGTTTGTTGTCATTGTTGTTGTTTTTATGGAAGGTTTGTGCTGTTAGTGTTTGTTGTCATTGTTGTTGTTTTTATGGGAAGTTTGTGCTGTTAGTGTTTGTTGTCATTGTTGTTGTTTTTATGGAAGGTTTGTGCTGTTAGTGTTTGTTGTCATTGTTGTTGTTTTTATGGGAAGTTTGTGCTGTTAGTGTTGTTTATTGTCTGTAAAAGTGTTGTTGTTGTAATGTGAAGATCATTATTGTAGCATTTATTTGCCGCCTGAGGAATGTGAAGATCATTATTGTAGCATTTATTTGCCGCCTGAGGAATATGACACATTTTGGCTATCATTAGACGATGTTGTATATATTAGGATGGCTATATAGGGATCAAAGTGATAATTGCAAAAATACCGATCCTCATAATTCCTTGGCATCCCTCGTAAAATGTATAATATCGTACAATAATAACCAGAATAATCTACCAATACGCGTCATAATCCTTAATGTGTTAAGTTTGGCGAACATTAGGTGATCGTCTAGTAGTTGTATCTGTAAATCTCTTCTGCCCGTCTGTTTTATTCAGTATTTTTCAAATAGAAGGGGTCTTTTGTGTTGTTCAGGAATGCGTGTATTGGGATTGGCCTAAGCATTGATTTGTGTAACTCATGGCTCTCCTCTCTTTTCATTGACCAACTTGGTGAACAAGCCTACATCTTTTCTATCCTAAATGACCTAGGGCAGTTAGTTCAGCATAGTTCTGATCATAACCTTATCTCTGTCACCTGTACTGTCTCTCCAGTACGGCCTTCTGACCCCGCCAGCCGGCCACGCTTGTGGCATTTTGGCACTGCCGACTGGCAGGCTCTACGGCAGTACTTCTTTGATTTCCCATGTAATGATTTTTGGTTCAGTGGCCGGGGACCCACAGAGAGTGCCGAGAGCATACCTGAGGTAATACTTTCGGGTTTGGAAGCATACATCCCTTTCTCTTTCTCCCAGACTAACTCACAAAAATCTTGTTTTACTCACCCTTGTTCTACTGCTGTCCATAATAAGGAGCTAGCATTCAAATAGAACCTTCGCCTTCATACTCAAGAATCGCGTACTTTTTATGTCTCTGACTGGAATCAAGAAATATCTGTTCTTCGACTCCTAACCTTTTGGTATCCTGCAGATAACCGTTCCAACTATTTAACTTCCTTGTCTTTCCCTCCTCCACTCTGATGAAACCACCGTCACCTCTTCCTCTGACAAAGCTGAACTCTTTTGCTAAAAGCTCCACCTTGGATATATTCCGGCGCAACTCCTCCCTCTCCATCCCCTCCCACTTACCTATGCCAAATATCATAATCTCTTCTAAGGATGTACTCTCAGCCCTCTCTATGGGCTGGCTTAATGCTAAGAGGGTGTATGGACCTGAAGGTGTTCCTCCTGTTGTACTAAAACAACTGTTCTTCTGTGCTGACCCCCTGCCTAGGGAAACTCTTTCATCTCTGCCTATTCTAAAACGACTGTCCTTCTTACTATAAGTTTGCTCTTTTTCAACCTGTCCCAAAGAAGGGTGACTGCTCTCAACCCTCCAACTATTGTCCATGTGGTCGTCTCATTTTGTTAAACTATTCTTAACTCACAATTTCTTAAGCATACATCTTCCCATAATCTATTTTCATATCGCCATTATGGTTTCCATAAAGGCTGCTCTACTCGTGATCTACTTGCTTATCTTACTATCTCTTGGTCCTCCTCCGTGAGACTTTTTCTATTGCGCTAGACATATCTAAAGCCTTTGATAGAGTTTGGCCTAAATCTCTAATTTTCAAATTATCCTCCCTCAGTTTCTATCCTTTTAGATGTGCCTTTGTCTCTAATGTCCTTTCTGACCATTCCATAGCTGCAGTTGTGGATGGCCATGACTCACTTCCTCAATCTATCAACTCCGGTGTTCCTCAGGGTTCTGTCCCATCTGTCCCATTGATGATCTCCTCAACTGTACCTCTAGTCCTATCCACTCATATGCTGATGACTGTGCCTTTTTTTTGTTTTTTCTATATTCCAACTACTACCTCTCGGGCATAGGCTGAGAGCCTGCACACTCTACCTCTGAACATGGTGAGGACCGTGAGGTCTTATTCCAGTCTAGGGAGTGAGAAATGCGAAGCACCTATTCACGGCTCGAAGCAACTCCATCTCTGAAGCTGCTTCGCCTCAGTGCTTCACCGTCTCATCCCCCAGACTCGGACCCTCACTCAGAATGCCACCTATTGAGCAATTAACTCACTAGGCATTGCCCCCCTGTAGCATATTTTGAATGTGGGAATATGCATACAATGCTATTTAATCAGGGAACAATGAGGGTATTTGTTTTGGCATTTCGGTGTGCTGTGGTAATGCACTGGAACTAGGTACAGCACAAATTCCATGCCAATAATATCTTCCCATTGACATATTTGGATTCGAACCAGGGTCCATTGGATTACCAGTCCAGTGGCAAGACCACTCTGCCTTCCACTATTTAACTAGTGTTTCAGATCAATCCAGCATACAATCACTCAAAAACTCACATAACAGGGCCTTAGAGCACCTATCTTCTGATCTATCAATTTGTTCTGATTGGGGCAGAGAAAATCTTGTTACTTTCAACGCCTCCAAGGCCCAATTTCTCCCTCTATCTCTCCATCCCAATCTTCCACAAGACTATCAAATATTCTTCAACAATACACAAATCAACCCTTCATCTTCTCTCAATATTCGAGATGTATGTTTTTCATCCAACCTATCCTGGAAAAATCATATTAACACTCTTGCTAAAAACGACTTCCAAAATGTTGGGTGTGCTCAACCTTCTCTGTGAGTTCTTCATCCCAGCACAGCTTTTTGCTCTGTATCGGGGCACAGATTGCTCCTGTATTTAGTATTGTTTACATGTGTTAGGAGGCTTCATCCATAACGTACTTCTCGAAAGAGAATAGTCAAAAGCATTTCGACACATCAACTCACCTCCTCTTACTAGTTCACTATAATCTCTTTCTACATACCGCAATTTTGCATCTCTTTCACTCTTCTATCGCTATTACTACAATCAGTGTTCCTCAGAGCTCTCTCAATGCATTCCCCCTCCTTTGTGGTGAGTGCGAGGCACCCGTCTTTTAACACAGTCCCACTCCTATTCTGTCCAGCTCTCCAACCCAAGAATTGAAATTTGTTCTGTCTTTTTTTCTATTCAACATGTGAACTATGGAACTCTCTCCCTCAATCAATCCTCCCTTCATCCTATGACTTAAACTGCATTAAACTTTGTATGTCCAGGCATTTTAACCCCAACGTCCCTTGAAATTGGCTCTGTCACTCTTTTGGCATTGGGGGAGACACTTGTTACAAGTAACCTGCCTTTCGTCTCCTTCACACACATAGAAAAGCAAACAAACAATAGGATCCTATTGCGCTAGACATATCGAAAGCCTTCAATAGAGTTTGTGGGACAAATCTCTAATTTTCTTATCTACCCTCCTTTGGTTTCTATCCCTCCGTCTGTGCCTATATCTCTAATTTCCTTTCTGACCACTCCATAGCTGTGCTTATGGTTTGTCATTGACTCATTGCTCCCTTCCTCAACCTATCAACTCTGGTGTTCCTCGGTGTGCTGTCTTGTCTCCAGTTATCTTCCTAATATCCATTAATGATCTCCTCAACTGTACTTCTAGTCACATCCCCTCCTATGCCGTTCATTCTACCTTGCACTATTTAACTAGCTTTCCACTATGACACAGCATGTAATCGCTCCAAAACTCACGTGATTAGGCCATAGCAAGCCTATCGTTTGTTGTATCAACTATATCTCCCTTCTTCCTCTTGTTCAGCCTGCTCTAGTTTTGAGATTTTACGGCATTCGCCCAATTACTTTGGTGATTTTAAGACGTCTTGTGCCATTTAGTTGTCAATGTTTGTCTTGGTGACTGATAGTGAGCCTGCCATTAAAGAGGAATTGGCTTTAGGACGGGGCACTTTTGTACTGACAAATGTACGAATATATTTCAAAGGGGGTCTTCGGGATACGCTTAAGCTTGATGGGGGTTTAGGGATTAAACTATAATACATGAATAAAATATATCTAAATATATATTGCCAGACGTCATGATCCCCGTAGGGATGGCCACAAATGAATCGCCCCCAAGCACCTATATCCCTGTCAGCCAACGCCCCTCTTCCCAACCAACGGCGCTTTCTCTCATATACCTCTCAACTCCATCCTTCCACCTCACTCTCAGTCTGCCTTACCCCCTCTGTCCATCCACCTCACTTTCGTACACTCTCTTAGTCATTCTCGCTTCCCAAAAGTGTTATTTGCTATACATGGTTATATTATTATCTATATCAACTATAATTCATACTTGTGTATTTGCATATACTATAGTTACTATATATATATCTACTCTGCATCTATTCATATTTATACGGTACTAGTTGACATATATACAGTATATGTAATGATCAATGCATTTTACATTATATTTATACGGTACTAGTTGACATATATACAGTATATATAATGATCAATGCATTTTACATTATATTTATACGGTACTAGTTGACATATATACAGTATATATAATGATCAATGCATTTTACATTATATTTATACGGTACTAGTTGACATATATACAGTATATATAATGATCAATGCATTTTACATTATATTTATACGGTACTAGTTGACATATATACAGTATATATAATGATCAATGCATTTTACATTATATTTATACGGTACTAGTTGACATATATACAGTATATGTAATGATCAATGCATTTTACATTATATTTATACGGTACTAGTTGACATATATACAGTATATGTAATGATCAATGCATTTTACATTATATTTATACGGTACTAGTTGACATATATACAGTATATATAATGATCAATGCATTTTACATTATATTTCCCTCTTGTATTAGGAGGAAACCCTGACTATTGAGCTGTATCTATGTGATGTCAGATCATAGTTAGGCAAACCCTTCATGCAGTGTTTATGTGACCTTTGTCAGCATACCATGACTTCTAGCTATGCGATATTTGTTCCGGTTGGCGCTGTTACTATTGAGGAATCTGTTGAAATTTAGGCCACGCCTTTCTCATCAAACCATATAAAGTATTGGATAGGATTTTTGTAAGCAACCTACTGAGTAGATTCATGTAATTTTGGGGACGTAACCCGAGGTGACAAATGCAAAGTATTTCGTGTGTGAGGTGTTGAGTATCGGGGTTATCTATCAATGCAATAACTGGTAACCCAGTGCACCTCCAGCTCCCACGAATGCCTCTGAATACCTATATTATATTTCATTATTAAGGTTGAAGCAGACTTTGTATAGTTACTAAGAAGTTCATAATAAACCAAGTTGTTCAAACGAAAAATATAAGTTTCCTTGTATTATCTTTATACGGATTAATATATACACAATATTTCCTTCACACCGAGAACACCCTATATACGTTCCACATGGCCGAACCATCTCAAGGTGTTCCTGTTCACACTTTCCAGCATATCAACATCTACACCATACAGCTCTCCTACTTCCTCATGTGTCTGTATATCCCTCATTGTAACTCCACATGCACTTCTCTAGTAACTCAGTCCCAACCCTCTCCCTCTTGATTTGTGCCTCTCCAACAACGTCCATGCTTCACACCCGTATGTCAATGTCCGCATTTGTTATTACCATACTGACCACTCTATTCCTTGACACTGCTTTCAGCATTCCTACAATCCTCCTCACCTGTTTCACCCACTCCTCCATTTTATCCTCTATACTTCCATCTTTATTCATAACACTGCCCAAATACTTCAATGACCTGATATTATCCATAACCTGACCATTCAAATTCACCTTACATGATGTAACTGCACCCTTTTCAAAGACCATAACCTTACTCTTCTCCACATTTATTTTTAGGTTCTTTGTTTCACACACAGTTTTCTCAGACATCAATAAAATTAATAATAAATATAAGCCTGCCCTTCGTCTGTGCTTCCCCCTCCCGACTGTTCGTTCGTATTAAATTTTAATATTCCTCTTTTCCTGCAATTTCAGCAAACCCTTTTATCCAATATTCAAAGGAACACTTCTATTTGGTTTGCTTCCTTTGGTTCTATCGTTCAGTCAGCCGGTTAAGTATTAATTATAATCTCCCTCTCAATTTGCTTTTACCGTGTGCAGTGACCGTGTTCCAAGCGCTGGCAGAGAAAAAGAGAATAACTGGAGTTTTGTTTGCCCACATAGATTTGGTTTTGTCATAGGATTTTACTGAATATCTAGTAATATAATGATATTCCTGACCATACACACAGAGCATACATATATTATACACACACACGTACACATGCACACACTTGTATACATATCTACACACGTACACATACCCCCACACGTACACATACCCACACACGTACACATACCCACACACATTTATAATATCCACACACGTAGCTATAGCCACACATGGAAAACTACTCACACACGTACAAATACCCACGAACGTACACCTCTTTCTCTCTTCTCGATTACTTTTCCTGGCTATACACAAATAGCGTGCACATACTGTGCACGCACATGTACACCTCTTTATCTTTGGTTACCTAGACTTTATATTTGTTTAAGTGTGTGGAAATGTTAATCCTTTATTGATGTCTCGATAATTTATGAAAAATCATAAACTACTGTGTCTCTCCATCATAATAATGTCAAGTTAGCATAATTAACACCACAATTGGCTGTACCAATTAACACCACAATTGGCTGTACCAATGATACAATATCCGAGTAATTAAAATAGGGCCAACAATTTCTCACCAATTTATCAAAATAGACTATAGACTGTACGTCAACCCATAGAAGATCCGATGACGAGTTTCTTTTCCGGTTTCTGGCTATTATAAGATGAGCTGCTGGAGGAGTATGTGTGGAGTTACTCGTAGAGACAGATTGAGGAATGAAAAGATACGTAGGAGAGTGGGGCAGCAGGAACATTTGTCGGCCAGAGAGGACAGAAGGGTGCTAAGCTGGTATGGTCATGTTGAACGAATGGAAGATGAAAGGCTTACAAAGAGAATATATGAGTCAGATACAAGGGGAGATAGAAGGGCAAGAAGACCCCCATTGATATGGAGAGACTGTGTAAGAATAGCTTTGGATGATAGAGGAATGACTATAGATCAGGCAAGGGAAGTGATAATAAACAGAAATTAATGGAGAATGATTGTGAATAGATGAGTGGTCATTTGGGGGAAGGGGTCGAGCGCAAGTTGGACTAGATAATAGTCCATCAGGCGCCTGGCCAAGGGAGACGGTTTATATGAAGGGTGCGCCTGGAAGTGTGGTGGGCAGGCTTGTGGTTTCGCTCTGCTGCATGTCTGTCTGCCGACATCGGAACCTCTCCGGGTGGTCGGGGTCCGGGGGAGTGCTGGAGGGACCTTGGTGACCCTGTGAGTCTTATCCTAGAGGACCTAGATGTTTGTGAATTTGTATTTTTGTTTTTTTGTGTTCACTGTTTTCTGTTGTGTTATACCTATTATGACTCTGACTTGAGTCGGCCACCCCCCCCCCAAAACAAAAAAAGTTAAAGTGGGGATTTGGCCTGAGTATATGGATGGATGGATGGCTATTATAAGACGAATTTATACATTTTGGGAGGGATCTGTCGGAGTGCAAATAGTAACGACCTTCTCAGTTAACCTTTTGACTTTCCATATACCCTTCCTCATCAGAATAAAATCGTCAAATGATAGCCAAGACACAGAAAATGAATGTGTCATGGTATCTTCTATGGGTTAACTAGACAACACGTACACACCACAGCTTTTTTGCGACCATACACAATACACACAACCTATGTACAATGTGTACGCATCGAACTGTGATTGTTGCCTTGCATGTGTGCGCTCATGCATGGCGACAGTCACAAGCAAGCAATTTAAAACATATACCTACACATATGCACACATATAAATACACCCACGTTTACATACAGGGTGTCCGAAGAGGAAAGGTAATAACTTAGGGATATTATAAAACAAGGTATTCTAAACCTAACATGTTCTATAAGACATATTCTAAATCTCAACCAGTATTGAGATATTGCATATTGAAAATTATATTTTCTTATGTATTTCCCCATAAGGGTGGCCTAGCTGTCTAAGTGCCTACCACACCTCCACCTAACTGCAATTATTTGACCGTGCTATTATAAGTTATAATTACGTAAGTTACAAAATGATTAGAGACATATTAGCTCACTTTGGACTAGCTGAACACTTTTTGACATGGAAAAGTCCATTACAGTGATGCGGGGGAGGACACTACATAAAACCTTCAATATATTTTTAAGGGTCAAGATTTGGACTGTTTGTGATAGAACATTTTATGCATAGAATACCGGTACCTTGTTTTATAATTTCCCAAAGTTATGACCTTTCCTCCTTGGGCACCCTGTAAGTACACTTCCTCCCACAAATAAACACACTTAAACACACATATAGTAGCCTACACGCATAGTTACATAAACTCACATATCTACATCCACACACACACACACACGGAGAGGGACTATCATCTCATTGGTATGGCTGTAGTGCCGCTACCAACACCGCAGCCTCCCATCTATATTTACTGACGATGACCCAGCTCAGCATGAAGCCTTCCTAGTGGTCGGTAAAAGGGGGCGTGCTATTTTAGGTCTTTTGTTCGATAACGCTCGCCAGACTCAACCTTTGATTCGCTGTGTTCATCTTAAAGGGGTTACCGGCTTTTTTTATTTTTCTCTTCTTTTCTCTCTTTCTCTGGCTTGTATCCATTCGGCCCCATTCAGCCAACTGTCTTAAGACGTTTATCCCCAACCAGGTGTCAATTTCTTCCTGGCGAGCGATAGCGAGCCATCATTGTTTGGTGAAATCTGGCTTCGCCGGAGATATTTTTCTATCGACAAATGTAAAAATTTAGCTTACTGTCAAAACAAAAAGATATATATGCTGGCTTGCTACCACTCGCCAGGAAAATATTGACACCAGGATGGGGTTAAACGTCATAAAATAGTAGACTGAATGGGGCTGAATGGATACAAGCCAAAGAGAGAGGGAGAGAAAGAGAAAAAAAGCGAGGTGGGCTCCCTTAACCCTTTTAGAACGATGATGGCTTCTTCAAATTCATCTGGGTATCAAGAGACGATTTTATGTAGTTTCATCAGGATTTACGTTATTTAAAGAGTTCATTAACTCCTTGCGACATATATGACGCGATCGCGTCATATGAATAAGTCCACCAAAAAACTTATATGACGCGATCGCGTCATATGGACTTATCTCTATACCTCTCTAATAAGTTTATGACGCAATTTTGCGTCATATGAGCTCAGTAAGTCCGATAAGTTACCATACGATAAAACCGTTGGTGGCAACCTCAGCCTCCTGCGATAATTCTAATGGCCGCAGTGTTGTTGTGAGTGTAGTGCGAGGCAGTGGCAATGATCCTGGGGCTCCCGCCTCCTCGGACTTACTGGAACATATCTACGGATATGTACGCTAACTTAAGTTAGCGTATATATCCGTAGTCATTAAGTTAGCATATATATCCGTAGTCATTAAGTTAGCGTATATATCCGTAGTCATTAAGTTAGCGTATAATATATCCGTAGTCATTTAGTTAGCGTATATATCCGTAGTCATTAAGTTAGCGTATATATCCGTAGTCATTAAGTTAGCGTATATATCCGTAGTCATTAAATTAGCGTATATATCCGTAGTCATTAAGTTAGCGTATAATATATCCGTAGTCATTAAGTTAGCGTATATATCCGTAGTCATTAAGTTAGCGTATATATCCGTAGTCATTAAATTAGCGTATATATCCGTAGTCATTAAGTTAGCGTATAATATATCCGTAGTCATTAGAATAAAATAATAATGAATCGTCCATTGTTTATGAGACAAAATAAATCGAGCATAATTGTATTGAAATGGTGTCTTGTACTTGTAGACACTATTTCACTGAGATAAATTCAATCTCAGTCAATTATTTATTCTGCAGTTGTTTAAGGGTAATTGATATTGTTGTGATATATTTAGTTTCTGCCCACTATTTATTACAATAAATCCTTATGAATAACTACATTTATGTTCATGAATATATCTATCTATCTATCTATTGCCAGACGCCTTACTCCCCTTAATGGGGGTGGCCATACACAAAATGCCCCCAAGCAAACCTATCCCCTGTAAGAGGGACAACCCATGCCAGTTTACTGAAGGACTTACAGGATTGACCACTCAATTTAGGGTCCGTCTGACTCCGAGGCCTTTTATGTATTTTTTAGCACTATTTTTCTAGTGGTGTGTGGCTAATCCATCCACTAACCTGCTTCACCCTAAGATAGCAGTACTGATTTGTATAAGGTTTACTCCCCTAGACAGGTTGCCGACCAAGGCTGACGAGTCCCATCCACTCGGATTTTTATAAGGTTATCTCCCCTAGATGGGTTGCCGACCAAGGCTAACGAGTCCCATCCACCCGAATGAATATATGCGGGCAGTATATTATTATAGAAGCATTATGCAAGTTATAAATCCGCAGCAAAAGTATGAGTTTCTTATGAAGAAATATATTTCCGCATAACTTAACACTTCTGACCAATTAAACTTAGCAGTAGATGACGGTCAAGCCCTACGTTTACTGTACAATGCTAATTACATAGATCAGTTATTTGTTTCTAGATATTGTTATACATATATAGTTAATAAAGCATTTTTGTCAGATGAAACACACACACACACACATATATATATATATATATATATATATATATATATATATATATATATATATACAGTATATGGGAGAGAGAGAGAGAGAGAGAGTACAACAATGGTTATGGGGCTCTAGGGTCGTGAGTTTCTGGTTTAAAAGAACCTTCTTACATTTTGGTTTCTGCGGACATTTTCGATCCTAATCCATCGTTATCATAAGTGAGTGATAAATATTGATATACCCATCTTGACTATAAGGTTGTGACTTTAGTTAAATACCAGACTATATCTACAAATATAAAATTAATATATTAGTAGGGGTCGTGTTTATTTTATTTTTTATTTTTTTTGTAAATCTTTAATTATACAATATTTCTTTACTTTGCTCCTTAGACTTCCATGAAGCTTATAAAAGGATCCCGAAGATCCCTCTTTGAGATAAATGTGTACATCTTTCGGTAAAAAGGTTTTCCCGGTCGAGGGCCTGTTCCTCCAAAATTAAAGGCTCTCTGTCACTCGCCAGGAAAATATTGACACCTAATTGGTACGAAAGGGCTTTTTAACAAAGAAATGGGACGAAAACTCTTGCAACCAAAAAACTATTGGAGCGAACATCTTAAAATCTAATAATGAGATACACGTGAAGGAGAAGTGAGTCCAGAAAAAAAAACATATGCCCCCTCCTTTGATGCGAGGTAGAAATGTGGTAGTTTCTTATTTACAATTGATTGCCAGGAAATCACATGCTCGGCATGAAATATTCACGTTGTTAAATTGAACAGGTTGCAGCCTATCTTTAATCAGAGGCCTTCAAACTAAAACCAACCTGCATAATAATATACACTAATTTTATATGATTCAAGCGATTAGTTCTTAAGCTTCCCATAATCTACCTTTAGATCGCCAGTGTGGTTTCCCAAAGGGCTGTTCTACTGGTAATCTTCATGTTTGTCCTACTAACTCTTGGTCATTCTCATTTCGGGACTTCAGTGAGACATTTTCTATCACGCTAGACTTATCGAAAGTCTTCGATAGTGTCTGACACAAATTTATAATTTATAAACTTCCCTCTTTCAGTTTCTATCCCTCTATCTGTGCCTTTATTTATTTCTCGTCATTCCATAGCCGCGGTTGTGGACGGCCATCGCTTACTTCCTTAACCTATCAACTCCAATGTTCTTCAGGGTTCTGTCATTTCTCCTGTTCTCTTTTTAACATTCATTATTGAACTCCTCAACTGTACCTGTAGTCCTAACCACTCTACCGTACACTATTCAACTAGCCTTCCAACCACCAAGCCACCATTTTAACCACAACGTCCCTTAAATTGTGTTTTCTGTCACTCTTTTGATTCTGGGGGAGACACTCGTTACAGGCAACCTGCCGTTTGTCTTTTTACTCAATTTACTTGGGAATTATGTCTATTAGCCAAGGGGTTTCAAGAATGTGTCAAGTAGCTTTGCTATACAGTTTTATTTTACTCTGGCTAACACTTCACTACTATATTGTAACCCTTTCAAGATACGATGACGTATTTTATTTTGTTTGTCTTACTATTTTTCAGACGATTTCATTCAAGGAAGAGTATATGGAAGTCAGAGTTAATTGAGATAAACTTCACACTTTTAATTCACACAGATCCTTCCTAGCAGTATAACATTGTCTAATGGTAGCACGAACAAACCATCAACATGCGCATAATCCTCAAAGGGATAAGAGATTTATATTCGATCTATTTTTTTTTTTTTCAACCCTCCAGCCCCGGCTATGTATTATATATATATTCCTCGAAAACCGGGTGTTTTGGCCGAAAAACGTCTAGGCTAGGCTACCGTATATTCGTTAATCAGACTGCTTCCCGCATTCCCGCGCATCCCCAAGCGTAGCTGTGTTATTTACCTGTAGAATGGCATTAAGTAGAGCTCTCTAAGTCAACTGGTTGAGCTGTGATGATGATTTCATTGGAGATAACTTTATGGCCAAAACAGCCACTTTACACCACTTTTCGATACTTAACAACAACATACAGGCACACACGAACAAGCGACGCTCTCCTTCTTGTGGCCGGAGATGCGGAGCGTCGGTCCAGCCGGCTGTTGTTTACATGCGTCGGACCGACGCCTCGCACACCAAGCTCACAGGCTGTGACGTCATGGGTGTTTAAGAGACCTTCCGGGTAGCTCGTGTATGCTTTTTTATGGGCGTTCAAGAGCCCTTCCGGGAACAGAGGGTCAATGAACATGAGTTAATAATCTATCAGTGCCAATTGACGAGATACGGCATCTTGAAAACGACCCAAGATTCATATAAAGTTGTTTAATGACCAAAACAATTAACCCTTTCAGGATTATGACGCGTTTTTTTATAGTTTATTCTGGTTATTATTAGACGATTTTATCCAGTTTAGGGAAAACTTGTGGGAGCTAGATAGTTAATTGAGGTAGTCTTTGATCTTACCCCTCTGAATCATAGTGATCCCTCCTATGTTGCACAACATCGTCTAGTGGTAACCATAATAAACTGTAGCAATGCGTCATAATCCACAAATGGTGAAGAACACTATTAAACATAGGCCTATACTTTTGTCAGGTTAACTGGTTTTGCTTTGCTGCAATAATGTTACGACTGCATGATCAAGGTGGATTAATTCCTGACATCTTTATGAGCTTACCATAAACTTATCTCCGTCACCTGTCCTATCTCTTCAGTACGGCCAACCGATTCTCCCAGCAGGCTGCCCTTGTGGCACTTTGGCACTGCCGACTGGGAGGCTCTCCTGCAGTACCTCTTTGATATCCCATGGAATGACTTCTGCCTCCGTGGCCGGGAACCCTCGGAGAGTGCTGAACGCATTACCGAGGTAATCCTCTCGGGCATGGGAGCATACATTCCATTTTATTTCTCTCAGACTAATGCCAAAAAAATCCTTGTTTACTCACACTTATTCTACTGCTGTCCACAACAAGGAGGAAGCATTCAAACGGTAACGACGCCTTAAAACTCAAGAATCTCATTCTTCCTATATTTCTGCCCGGAGTCAAGCCAAATCTGTTCTTCGACTTGCCAAGCACTCTTTCATCAATACTAAACTATCCAACTCTAGCTCTTGCCAAGCTTTCTGGCATCTAGCCAAAAACCTCTCCAACAAGTTTTCTTCCTCGTCTTTCCCTCCCCTTTTCCACTCTGATGGCACAACCATCACTTCTTCCTCTGACAAAGCTGAACTCTTCGCTCAAACCTTTGCTAGAAACTCTACCTTGGATGATTCCGGTGCTATTCCTCCCTCTCCACCCCCCTCTCTCCTACTTATGCCTAATATCCTAATATCTTCTAAAGATGTACTTTCTACCCTCTCAGGGCTTAATACCAAGAAGGCGTACGGTCCGGACGGTTTTCCTCCTGTTGTACTAAAAAACTGTGCTTCCGTGCTGACCCCCTGCCTAGGCAAACTCTTTTGTCTCTGTCTCTCCTCTAACGTCTTCCCTTCTTGCTGGAAGTTTGCTCTCATTCAACCTGTCCCAAAGAAGGGTGACCGCTCTCAACCCTCCAACTATCGTCCAATTGCTCTCATCTCTTGTATCTCTAAAGTTTTTGAAACTATTCTTGCTTCCAAATTTCTTAAGCATTTCTCTTCTCATAATCTGCTCTCAGATCGCTAGAATGGCTTCCTTAACACCTTACGAGTGGCCTATGCGGTTTATTTATGTGTACCGCACAGCGGGGTGTTTTTAGCCAAAATAGGGCTGTTTACGTGATCATTTTCATGCCTAAATAAGACCCAGAACGTAAAACAAGTACCTATCCCTGAAAGGGCATAAACAGAGCTTTCGAATGACACCATAACGATCCTTGTATGATGGATAGTTTTCTTGCAATAACCGTGCAACGCGAGTGCAAAAAGCAGGTAATTCGGTACTTTCAGTACATAATTGAGTATGTAGCGAGTGAGAGAGGGAGGAGGGAGCTGAGATTTGTGTCAGTAGGTTCGCCGCGGTGGTCTGGAGCAGTCATACGCTCGCTAGTCTCCTGCCACCACTTGTCTCTCTCTCTCAGCCACATTACGTGCTGAAATTGCCACTCGAGTTATGTCGAGCGCCGCCACATAGTCCAGCTTTATTTAACTCGACTTATGTTGCTCGCCGCTAATTATGGGTTAAGGGTCGCTCTACTGGTGATCTTCTTGCATAGCTTACTAACTCTTGGTCATCCAACTTTCGGGACTTTGGTGAGACTTTTTCTGTTGCACTAGACATATCGAAGGCCTTCGATAGTCTGGCACAAATCTTTAATTTCCAAACTGCCCTCCTTCGGTTTCTGTCCCTCCATCTGTGCCTTTGTCTCTAATTTCCTTTCCGGCCGTTCCATAGCTGCGGTTGTGGACGGCCATCGCTCACTTCCTCATCCTATCAACTCCGGTGTTCCTCAGGGTTCTGTCCTATCTCCTATTCTCTTTCTAATTTTCATAAATGATCTTCTCAACTGTACATCCAGCCCCATCGTTTCATATGCAAACGACTCTACCTTACACCACTCAATTAGTTTTCCAGAACGCCCCAGAGCAGTCCCTCAAAAGCAAACGTAATGAAGCCATAAAACACTTATCTTCTGATCTAGCTACTATTTCCAATTGGGGTAGAGAAAACCTTGTTGCATTTAATGCTTCCAAGACTCAATTTATCCATCTTACTACCTGTCAGGAACCTCCAGAGGACTATCCCTTATTCTTCAACAATACAAAAATCAACCCTTCATCTTCTCTCAATGTTCTTGGTGTCTCTTTTTCTTCTGCTCTCACTTGGAAGGACCACATTATCAGTCTCGCTAAGGCAGCCTCCCAGAAGCTGGGTGTGCTCAACCACCTCAAAGGGTTCTTTACCCCTGCGCAGCTTCTTGCTCTGTACAGGGGCACAGTGCGTCCTTGTATTGAGTATTGTTCACATGTGTGGGCAGGATCCTCTCACACCGCACTCCTCGACAAAGTAGAAAGGAAAGCCTTTCGTATCATTAACTCCCGTCCACTCACCAACTGCAATCTCTCTCTCTCTTCGCCGCAATGTTGCATCTCTCTCGCTATTCTATTGCTACTACAATAATCAGTGTTCCTCAGAGCTTTCCCACTGTATACCACCTCCTCTACGTAGGGTACGTAGTACCCGCCTTGCAACACAATCCCACCCCTACTCTGTGCAACTCTCCAACCCAAGAGTGAAACGCTATTCTCATACTTTTTTCTATTCAACGGCTGAGCTCTAGAACTCTCTCCCAGAATTAGTCTTTCCCTCTTCCAATGACTTAAATTGCTTCAAACTCCGTGCGTCCAGGCATTTTAGCTCGAACGTCCCTTGATTTTGGCCTTGTGTCACTCTTTGAACTCTTCGGGAGGCACTCGCTGCAGGCAGTTGTGCCTTTTGTCTCCCTCATTCGCATATACAAAAAAAAAATATATATGTTTTTGTAGTTAATACAACAAACAGTCTGTTAGAAGGTAAATGGGCCTATTGCACATATTATTCACTATAATGTTGTGCAATTCAGTAAATGAGGCGGGCTTTTAACTCTAGATGGCCCTTAATAGTTCAACAGGTAAGTGATTATGTGTTCAACTGGCTGAAAAGGTTTATAATGAACCTTTGTTTTGTTTGCCAGGTAGGTTACTTAATATTTGAAGTTCGGATCTGTTATTCTCCTTCCCTCATGACCCCTTCTCCTCGAGTGAGAACAATATCACGAGCCCCAAAAGAGATATAGCCAGACGGGATCCTGCTCTCCATTATCATAACCATAAGGGGGTGACCTGTTTAGTTTTTCTCTCCTTTTTTTCTCTTTCTCTGGTTGTATCCATTCGGCCCCTTCCAGCCTACTGTTTTAAGACGTTTATCCCCATCCAGGTGTCGATTTCTTCTTGGCGAGTGACAGCGAGCCAGCATTGAATGAATGTCTCCGGCTTCGCCGGAGACATTTTTCTATATTTTTGTTTTTACAAATTTAGCCTGCTGTCAAAAACATTTAACAAAATTGACACCTGGATGGGGATAAACGTCTTTAAAACAGTAGGCTGAATGGGGCCGAATGGATACAACGCAGAGAGAGAGGGAAAGAGAGAGAAAACAACGAGGTGGGCCCCCTTAACTGTTATGTGGAGGAGGGACAGGGAGAGGGGAGGCTGTGTGGAGGAGGGACAGGGAGAGGGGAGGCTGTGTGGAGGAGGGACAGGGAGAAGGAGGGTGTGTGGAGGAGGGACAGGGAGAGGGGAGGCTGTGTGGAGGAGGGACAGGGAGAGGGGAGGCTGTGTGGAGGAGGGACAGGGAGAGGGGAGGCTGTGTGGAGGAGGGACAGGGAGAGGGGAGGCTGTGTGGAGGAGGGACAGGGAGAGGGGAGGCTGTGTGGAGGAGGGACAGGGAGAGGGGAGGCTGTGTGGAGGAGGGACAGGGAGAGGGGAGGCTGTGTCGCACCAAGTATGAAGGAAAACAGAAGGATGAATATATACTCTGTTTCAAATAGGTTGGCCAGAGATCGTGAACCCTAACCTATGTTTATAAAATAGGGGCTAAGACAAACGTGCTGTAAATATCCAAACGTTATAGACTGCATCACCGTTGATTCATTTAAACTCCGCCTAGACAAATATCTCGCATCAAACCCGCGACTGACTGCGTTTGTAAATGAATAACTTTATTTTATCACCCCCCTCAGTTACTAACCCATCTGTCCCCTACTAACTTCCTAATCCTGCCACGGACATTAGTTTCAGGGCAGTAATTCCCTTTCCAATGTTCCCTTACCCACTCTAAACCACTGTTTGGACACTTGATCCTCAGTGTTTTGGAGGACAAGCAACCTAGAAGGGTCACTAGATCTGTTGTTGCTTGATTTCCTTTGTACTCCTTTGTACCTATTCCCTGGCTAACCCTTCCCAAGTGGTATATCAATTAGCTTGATTACTCTAGTTGTTTGTGAGTTACAAAGGTTAATCTTCAGGAGTTTAATTGAATCAGGGTATAGTAAGTAAGTACAAGGTCAAAGTAAACAATAACAAGAGACAGACAAACAAGGATATGATAGCGGGTGACAACAAATGATAGCGGGTGACAACAAATGATAGCGGGTGACAACAAATGATAGCGGGTGACAACAAATGATAGCGGGTGACAACAAATGATAGCGGGTGAACAAATGATAGCGGGTGACAACAAATGATAGCGGGTGACAACAAATGATAGCGGGTGACAACAAATGATAGCGGGTGACAACAAATGATAGCGGGTGACAACAAATGATAGCGGGTGACAACAAATGATAGCGGGTGACAACAAATGATAGCGGGTGACAACAAATGATAGCGGGTGACAACAAATGATAGCGGGTGACAACACATTGTTACTGTAAAATTCCCAACACCAAAATGGAGAGGGACTGAGAGAGAGAGAGAACAAAAAGATAGAGTACATTACTCATCATATATATATACCGGGTAGTTACACCAGTTTGAATGCTTGAATCATTAAGGGGAGGCTCGCCGTTTGTTTGGTCTATTAATTCATGTATTCATACATATTTTTAGTTTCCTCCCTAGACCTCCATCAAACTTAGAAAAACACCCCCTAGACACCCCTTCAAGATAAATTTGTACATTTTTCGGTAGACAAATGTCCCGGCCGAAGGCCGGTCCCTCTTAAAATTGCTGGCTCGCTATCGCTCGCCAGGAAATAATCGACACCTAAATGGCACGAAAGGTCTTAAAATTGACAACGAAATGGGGCGAAAGTTGTTAAAATCGCCAAACTAATGGGCCTAACGTCTTATGATCTCAAAACTAGTGGGGCTAAACATTAGGGAGAAGGGGGTCCATAAAAACGGTTTGCCTCCCCTTAAAGCCAAGTTCTGAACCATCTTTCTTGTTTTCTTGTTCTTGTCTTATGTGTATGAAGGAGACAAGAGGCATGTTGCCTGTACGACTGTCATACCCAAAACCAAAAAAGTGACAGAGAGACAAATTCAAGGGACGTTGAGGTAAAAAAAAAAAAGAAGAAAAAAAAATAAAGCAGTTAAAGTCATAGGATGCAGGACAGATTGATTGAGGGAGAAAGTTCCAGAGTTCACTTGTTGAATAGAAGAAAGACTGAGAAAAGGTGCCAACTCTTGGGTTAGAGTGCTGGACAGAATAGGAGTGGGACTGTGATGAAAGGCAGGTGCCTCACACTCGCCGCAAGGGCGAGGGTATGCTCTGAGAGAGCTATGAAGAACACTGATTGTTGTAATAGCAATAGAAGAGTGAAAGAGATGCAACATTGCGATGTGTAGAAAGAGAAGAAAACTAGAAAGAGGAAGGGAATTGATGAGGCGAAATGCTATTGACTCTACTCTTTCGAAAAGTATGGTATGGGTGAAGCCTCCCAACACATGTGAACAATACTCGATACAGGGGTGCACTGTCCCCCTATACATGGCAAGAAGCTGTGTGGGGGTGAAGAACCCACTGGGACGGTTGAGATCCAGGACGTATAAGGTTGTTCAATTGTTCACTGGTCACTAGTTTACGAAATATTCGAGTATTAATAATAATAATAATTAATAGAACTTACAACAAATGGCTTCTAACTAGCACGATTGCAAGTTACTTAAATATCAAAAGGAATTGCGGATGACATATCGATAATCAAGTAACGGACTAATTTTACTATTAATTTTCAATTCACCACTAACCCCCTCAATCGTCACACCGCACCTTTACCCTTTCTAGATTCACAAAACAAATACAATTTAACAGCAAGGTGGTTGTAAGACGCGCATCTCAACACAATAGATGGTAGTTATAAATTGTCATCACTTAGTTGCATGACCACACCCTATATATATATATATATATATATATATATATATATATATACTGTAGAGAGAGAGAGAGAGAGAGAGAGAGAGAAAGAGATAGATTTGATTTGATTTGATTGTTTTATTGAGAAAAGTACAAATATTACACAAGTATCATAGTTACATTATCTCAAAAGGGCGAAGGTGCATACGCAATCTTCACCCTATTTCTGGCTTAAACTATGTCATTACATATATAGTTAGATGAGTAATACATTGATATTGAAGATAATTTTGAACACTACCTAAGTTTAGTATAGACAGTATTATAATAAAGACATATCTAAAATACATGAGTCCCCGTTATAGACCTTGATCAGATTGTTTTTTGTTTTTAAACACGCATGCTGTCCCACAAGACCCCCAACTGAGCCCCGACCGTGTTAATCCCTCCTTAAACATCCTAGAGGGACCCTAACCGTCGTGACCCAGTCACCAAAAACATACAGCCATACAGATTCAGATTCAGATTCAGATTATTTTATTTCCATAAAATAATATTCGGAGGGAAGGTGCAAGAAGTCCTCCGGGAGGGATGTGCCGCATATCCGGAGGTACTTGTACATCAAGCCATTAGCCGAGAATATTGAGGACAATACAGCAGTATGGTTAGGGAGCGTAGGTTCGCTGACCCAGGGTGGCCTGTAAGGCACCACTAGAATGTACATGTGTTTAGTTGAAGAGCATAGCTACACATCAAATTATATGTTTTATAATTTTACATTCTTTTAAAAGGTTGTACATAGTTCCACTGTTGAACATCCATATTATCTGTTAAGTTACATTTTCAATTGTATTATTTCTATATTTTATTAAAGTTATACATTGCAGTATATAATGTTGAAGGGTGTGAGATCTTGGCCTATTGCACAGCCTACAACTCCTATCCTTCTCTGCAGTATTAATGCCTAATTCCCAGTAATATTTGTAGCCTAGTCTTAACCTAGTACATACAGAATCTTTCCACTTACTTGTAACATTCTCATAATTGAATTTAGTGTTATCTACCACCTCTCTGTAATGATTTCATGGTGGCACTAGGCCTGGCTATATACTTACACTCGATATCTCTAGCTTCTTTTACTTCTTGACATTTCATTATTTTGGTTTTACCTGTTTCGAAGATAGGGTACATTGTACATCAATTTCCATTTTTTTAGTAGCTTTTTTATGTCAACTGTTTCATTATAGGTAATCCCTGTATGTGATGGTATCCATGAGAACACAATTTGTCTCCCTTTTAATTGGAGATGTACAATATTCCGGCATTGGATGACAATATTTTCGTATAGATTACTGGTGTTTTACAGTTTAGGGAGTCCAGAGCCCCTCTGCTGTCAACAAAGAAGCTTACATCCCCTTCTCCTCCTTCGATTTCTTTAAGTCCATATAATATCGCATACAATTCAGCCTGAGTTGATGATATATTATCGCTTAGCCTATAATTATATTCTGTTTCTAGCCACATGTTGGAATCTTGCATGTAATCTCTAATTAAAATCCCACAACCTGTCCTACCATTTTCCATTACCGACCCATCACAATAAACATGTGCTACTTTACCAGTGTACATTTTGTTTATTCTCTCTTCATAAATGTTTCTTAATTTTATTGTATCATACATGTTCTTTTTCTTTTGTAATGGCATAATATCTAAAATTACGTCTTTCCCCTCCCATGGTGGGACAGGTTGTGAGTGTTCGTAATTAATACAGTTGTTTATTAAATCATAATGTTGTATTTTGTTCACCAAATGTTTCATATATACTTTTTTGCCTTGTCTCCAGAAGGTGCGAGTATTATTCATGCAGTCCTTTATGTCTTTCAGTAGTTCGTTGCCACCTTTTAATCTTACATGTTGGAAGGAACATAATAATGTCTAATTGCTGCTACAATATTAGTTTGTTCTACTGTATGTTTAATGCTCGGTAGCATTGTTTCAAGCTTCATTGCATCAATCATTGCATTTTTTGGGCAGTTTAAAATAATTCTCATAGCCTCGTTTTGTATTTGTTCAAGTTTATCGAACCTTCCTTCATCAAGGCAAAAAAGGACAAGACTGGCATATTCAATGACTGACCTAATGGGGGAGGGAGAGAGAGAGAGGGAGAGAGTAAATAAAATGGGCGTGATGTGTATATACTTTATATTCACTATATATACTGTATATATACAGTACTGTATATGTACAGTACTGTATATACAGTACTGTATACTGTACATATACAGTACTGTATATGTACAGTACTGTATACTGTACATATACAGTACTGTATATGTACAGTACTGTATATACAGTACTGTATATGTACAGTACTGTATATGTACAGTACTGTATATACAGTACTGTATACTGTACATATACAGTACTGTATACTGTATATATATATATATATATATATATATATATATATATATATATATATATATATATATATATAGTATATATATATATATCTACAGTATATATATATATATATATATATATATATATATATATATATATATATACTGTATATACTGTATATCTACAGTATATGTATATATAGTGAATATAAACTATATACACATCACGCCCATTTTATTTACTCTCTCCCTCTCCCCCTCCTCTCTGTTTCTCTCTCTCTCTTCTTGACATTGTACTTGCAACAAAAGAAGAATTAATAGAGAATTTGAATGTTGGTGATGAATTCAGTAACAGTGACCATCGTACGATAACTTTCACTTTAAACTTTATTTGTAACGAACCAAATAGTAGCATCGAAAAAGTCCCTAATTTCAAGAAAGTAAACTTTCATAAACTTAGAGCTATGTTTAAAGAAACTGACTGGAGCTTTTTAATTAACAATAACGACATAAATACATCTTGGAAGTTATTCGAAACCACTTACCTAAAAGCAGTGCAAGACTGCATACCATCGAAAATACGGCGTACAGGCCATAATAATAAGCCCAAATGGTGGAATAAAGATATTGCAAACTGCCTGCTTGCTAAAAAATATGCTAATGATAGATTAAAATCCTCACAAAATGACGAAGAACGGGTGAAATTTGTAGAGCTACGACGCAAAGCCAAAAAGTTAATTAAGCAAAGTAAAAAGACCCTAGAGTTACATATTGCGAATCAAAGTAAAACAAACCCGAAAGAATTCTATAGTTATCTATCTATCTATCTATCTATATGCTCAGGCCCAATCCCCATTTTGGGGGTAGCCGACTCAAGACAGAGCAAGAACAGGGAAAACACAAAAACAACATAAAACAAAAAATAAACACAGATAAAAAACACAAACTCACACACATCCAGGTCACCCAGGAGAAGACCCAGAGACCAGGGTTACCAAGGTCGCTCCAGCACTCCCCCGGCCCCTGACCACCCGGAGAGGTTCCGATCTCGGCAGGCAGACATGCAGCGGAGCCAAAGCCACAAGCCCTCCCACCACACTTCCAGGCACACCCTTCATATTAATCGTCCCCCCGGGCCAGGCTCCTGATGGACTATTATCTAGTCGAACTTGCGCCCGACCTCTTACTCCAAATGACCACGTGTTCACTCAACTATTCACAAGCATTCTCCATTCACTCCTGTCCACCACCACTTCCCCTGCCTGATCTATAGTCATTCCTCTATCATCCAAAGCCTTTTTTACACAGTCTCTCCATCTCAATGGGGGTCTTCCTGCCCTTCTATCTCCCCTTGTACCTGACTCACATATTCTCTTTGTAAGCCTTTCATCTCCCATTCGTTCAACATGACCATACCAGCTCAGCACCCTTCTGTCCACTCTGGCTGACAAATGTTCCTGCTGCCCCACTCTTCTACGTATCTCTTCATTCCTCCATCTGTCTCTACGAGTAACTCCACACATACTCCTCAAGTAGCTCATCTCCATCACATCCAGCCCTCTTTTCTCCTTTTTCTTCAGAGCCCATGTCTCAGCCCCATACATCACTGTTGGCACAACAATTCCTTGATACAGTGCACTTTTTACTTTCACTCCGAGATTTCTGTCTTCCACATACTTCCCATTGCTCCGAAAACCTTCCTTCCTTCACACACTCTCTGTTTTACCTCCACTTCCATACCTCCACTCCTGCTTATCGTTCCTCCTAGATATTTAAAACACACTACTTGTTCCAATATTTCCCCATCCAGCCTCACATCTAGATTCACCCTATGCTCTCCCCTATTACACACCATTACTTTACTTTTATTGACGTTCACCTTCAGTTTCCTCCTTCCACAAACCACACAGTCAGAGTAAGCTATGGGTATGGCAGAGATTGCTCAGCTCTCACTCTGATAGACCAGCCCATCACCATGATGGTTTAGTAACATAACACAGTTGTAAGTGATCTTTCGTATATCTAGGAAAAAGAGAGCAACGTCTTAGTAATATGAATTTGAGGGGGGAATAAAATAAAGTTATTCATTCACAAACGCAGTATGTCACGGGTTTGATGCAAGATATTTGTCTAGTTAAAAGAATCAATGGTGCTGCAGTCTATAACGTCTCTGGAAAGCCCATTCCACAAGTAGACAACTCGATTGAAGAAGACATTCTTAGATTCGTGTGAGTTAAACAAAATTATCAATAATTTTGCAACCGTTTCCCCTCGCGTAACTATATTGATCGATAGTGAAGTACTTACTACAGTTCATGTTGTCGATACCTTTGATGATTTTGAACACTTGAATTAAGTCGCCTTTTAATATGCGCTTGGTTAAAGGAAATATATTTAATTATCTAAGAAGCTCCTCGTATGGTTTGTTCTTTAGGCTAGGTATCATTTTGGTAACTCTACGTTGAACTCGTTCTAGCTTGTCTATATATTTTTGGTAATAAGGGCACCAGGGTTGAACGCAGTATTCCAGAAGAGGGGACTACGGAATTATGAAGAGTTACGATAACTTCTTTGGATTTATGCTCAAATGACCTGCCTCAAAAGCCAATTATTGTATTTGCCTTCTTAATTTAACAACTTCTGAACATTGTTGACTCAGATTTAGGTTACTCGATATTGTTACTCCCAGATAAGAGAGAGAGAGAGAGAGAGAGAGAGAGAGAGAGAGAGAGAGAGAGAGAGAGAGAGAGTACAAAGGAGTACAAAGGAAATCAAGCAAAAACAGGTCTAGTGACCCTTTTAGGCTGCTTGTCCTCCAAAACACTGAGGATCAAGTGTCCAAACAGTGGTTTAGAGTGGGTAAGGGAACATTGGAAAGGGAACTACTGCCCTGGAACTAATGTCCGTGGCAGGACTAGGAAGATAGTAGGGGACATATGGGTTAGTAACTGAGGGGAGGATAAAATAAAGTTATTCATATACAAACGCAGTCAGTCGGGTTTGATGTAAGATATTTGTCTAGGCGGAGTTTAAATGAATCAACGGTGTTGCAGTCTATAACGTCTCGGGGAAGCCCATTCCACAAGTTGACAACTCGATTGAAGAAGAAATTCTTAGATTCGTGTGAGTTAAAAGATTTACCAACAATTTTTCAACCGTTTCCCCGCGTGTAATTAGATTGGTCGATAGTGAAGTACTTACTACAGTTCATATTGTCAATGCCTTTGATGATTTTGAACACTTGAATTAAGTCACCTCTTAATCTGCGCTGGGTTAAAGGAAATAGATTTAATTCTCTAAGACGCTCTTCGTATGGTTTGTTCTTTAGGCTAGGTATCATTTTGGTAACTCTACGTTGAACTCGTTCTAGCTTGTTTATGTCTTTTTGGTAATAAGGGCACCAGCATTGAACGCAGTATTCCAGAAGAGGGCGGACTAAGGAATTGTAAAGGGTTAGGATAACGTCTTTGGATTTATGCTCAAATGACCTGCCTATAAAGCCAATTATTTTGTTTGCCTTCTTAACAACTTCTGAACATTGGTGACTCGGTTTTAGGTTACTCGATATTGTTACTCCCAGATCGGTTTCCCTGTTTACATTCTTAAGCTGAGTGCCATTCATCGAATAGTTTGCTTTCTCATTTAGGTATCCGATATGTAGTACTTTACATTTATCCGCATTGAAACTCATTTGCCAAATTTGGGCCCAATGTGACAATTTATCTAGATTGTGTTGCATATCGTCAACTTGTTCTTTTGAGAGTACGCTATTTGCAATTTTTGTATCGTCAGCAAATGTTGAGATTGTACAGGTGAGACCCTCATCTATGTCGTTGATGTAAATTAGAAAGAGAATTGGTCCTAGTACCGATCCCTGGGGTACCCCGCTACTTACATTGGTCCATTTAGATGCCTTACCGTTTATGACTACTCTTTGCTTTCTGTTGCTGAGCCAATTTTCTATTCATTTCAACACACCGTCTTGTATTCCATGCGCTTTTAGTTTTAGCAGTAAACGTTTGTGGGGTCAAAGGCCTTTTGAAAATCAAAGTATATAATATCTATCTATCTATCTATCTATATGCTCAGGCCCAATCCCCATTTTGGGGGTAGCCGACTCAAGACAGAGCAAGAACAGGGAACAGGCGGCGTCTTTTCCGTGGATTGACCTCCCTACTGCCAACCTAGAAGTTGGCAGATTGGGAGCCAAAGCGTCACATTTTGCCCTTGCCCCTCAACTTTCCCTTCATAATTGCTGTGGGGCACAGGGCATTGGGTGGGGCTTTGGTTTCCCGGGCGTTTCCGCACCCTCCTCAGCTCCCTGCCTTGGAGTGGCTTCGGTCACCCGGGCTTTGTTAATGGTAAGCAGGGAGAAATTTGTGGGGGCGCTCGTTTATGGCCTTGGCCTTGCTCGAGACCTTGGGGCTGTTCGGCCAGACAGCCTGGGGAACAACAACAACAACAACTAAACCATCTGTCCCTTACTAACTTCCTAATCCTGCCACGGACATTAGTTCCAGGGCAGTAGTTCCCTGTCCAATTTTCCCTTACCCACTCTAAACCACTGTTTGGTCACTTGATCCTCAGTGTTTTGGAGGACAAGCCCCCTAGAGGGGTCACTAGACCTGTTGTTGCTTGATTGCCTTTGTACTTTGTACTCTCTCTCTCTCTCTCTCTCTCTCTCTCTCTCTCTCTCTCTCTCTCTCTCTCTCTCTCTCTCTCTCTCTCTCTCTCTCTCTCTCTCTCTTTGTAATACTGAATACAATATACAGTATATGATACACCATAAATGGACCGGACCTACATGAATATATTAATGGATCAAGGCAGGCGGTATATATTATTGAAAGACCAATTAGTTCGGCAGCAAACACCGTCACAGCTTTTCATGCACCGGATCTAAATCTCTATGGACTTAACCCTTTGAGGATTATGACGCATTATAACAGTTCATTCTTGGGAATATTCGGTGGTTCTATTTAGTTTTGGAAGACCCTTTAGTAGACAAAAGAGGTAAACAACTATCTCAATCACCCTCTAGCTCACCCAATGTATTCCTAAGCTGAATAATAACGTCTAATACGAGCCAAAACAAACTGCCAACACCTCTCATAATCCTCAAGGTGTTAATGTTAGGGGCATAAATCCTTCTCAATTTAAAGCCATCCCTCATCCTCTTAAGGAGAGGCAGACCGTTTTTCTGGACCCCTTCTCCCTAATGTTTAGCCCCACTAGTTTTGAGACTATAAGACGTTCGGCCCATTAGTTTGGCGATTTTAACACCTTTCGCCCCATTTCGTTGTCAATTTTAAGACCTTTCGTGTCATTTAGGTGTCGATTATTTCCTGGCGAGCGAAAGCGAGCCTGCAATTTATTAGGAACCGGCCTTCGGCCGGAAATTTGTTCTACCGAAAAATTTACAAATTTATCTTGAAGGGGGGTCTAGGGGTGTTTTTGCTAAGCTTGATGGAGGTCTAAAGAGGAAACTAAAAAACTATGTGAATAAATTAATTAATAGACCAAACAATCGGTTAGTCTCCCCTTAAAGTAGACAAGATTCTGTCATCCCGTGAATTAATACCATTACACCCAATGGTTCTGATTGACGCTTCAACTGAAGTGAATTGTGTATTTGTGTAGAAAGACTGAACAACCATCAAGATTAATTTAAGACCTTAGGTATTATGACGAATGTTGACACTTTGTACAGGCGATTGCTAGCCGATTTTAATAATTTCAGGAGCTATCTGCGTTTTCACCCTTTTGGCTACTAGAGGGCCTTCCGAAACTGAGTAAAATCTGCTATAACTAGCAATAAACAGTCAAAGCTCGTCTCGTGAGTAACAGAACTGCTGATGTTATCTTAAAACTTTACTTGTCATTAGTGAGACCCCATATGGATTATGCTGTTCAATTTTGGTGTCCTTATTACAGAATGGACATAGATTCATTGGAGAGAGTACAACGTAGAATGACAAAAATGATCCATAATATTAGAAATCTTCCGTATAAAGAAAGGTTGAAGAAATTAGGCTTACATTCGTTAGAGAGACGCAGAGTTAGAGGGGATATGATAGAGGTGTTCAAGTGGGTTAGTGGGATTAACAAAGGGGACATGACAAATGTACTAAAGCTCAGTGATAGCGAAAGAACTCGTACCAATGGTTTCAAATTAGATAAATTTCGTTTCAGAAAAGATATAGGCAAATATTGGTTTGGTAACAGAGTTGTAGATGGGTGGAATGGACTACCAAGTGCTATAGTGGGATTAAAAACGATAGGGAGCTTTAAGATAAAATTGGATAAGCATATGGACGAGAAGGGTTGGGTGTGAAGGGGGATCAGCAGGGTTGGGCCAATCAGCGCTCTGCAGACCCCCGTAATCCTGCGTTAATCTCTAACCGTTTTGTTAAGATGATCCTCAGGGTATTAGAGTGTTGAGCCTATAATTGGGCTTTGAAATTGGGGTTGTGTGGGACAGGGATCTGCCTTGCTTAGGCCAATCGGCTTTCTGCAGACTCCCATTTTCTTATGTTCTTATGTTCTTATAATCCTCAAGGGGTGAGAAGCACGCCTACGTACAGAAAATGGTAAATAATCCAGCCTTTTCTTAGCCAGGCAGCAGCGGCAGTGTTATAAAGAATTTCCATTAACCCCGCTCGCCCACTCTCGCCGCCTGAGAAAGTGGAAGAGTTAAAAGTGTTGCCCCACCGGAATACAGGAGATATAAAGGGTGGGGGGGGAGTGGAAGGGGGGGGGGGGGGCTTAAATGGCTCCCTAGATCTCTACTAAGCTTTAAAACATACGCACCAGTCTTAAATTTCAAAATATGGAAACATAATGACTAAACATAGGAAGCAAACTAGCACCATACTCCTCAATTAATTTTGCTCCCGAGACCTCAAGCTTTACACCCCCCCCCCCCCCCCCCCCACCTTCTCTCGATACAAATGTGTATTATTCGGTAGGCAGATATACAGGTTCCTCATAAATTACATCCTCGCTATCCCTCGCCAGGAACAAATCGACATCTAAATAGCGTGAAAGGTATACATATTGCCAAAGAAATGGACCGAAATGTCTTAAAATCGTTAAGTTTAATTGGGCAACCGTCTTTTAATCTCAAAACTAATAGGGCTAAGCATGAGGGAAAAGGGGTCCAGATAAAAACAAAAAAACTCTTCCATTGGCTTGTATCGGAGTCTTGAAGTGTTCGGAGGTTACGGTTCCAACTTCCTTATAGCCCGAAACTCGCAAGTGGTCAATTGAAGGATTAGTGCTATATATTCTTGTAATAAACATGACACATGATGATTATGAACTACGAGAATACAAATGTCACAATAATGAAAGATAACACATCTGATCAAAGACGTTATTTAATACTTGGATTTATTTACTCAATCTGCATGTCCTACAAGGCTACTAATAGGGGGGATGGTGGTAGACTTGTGGACCAAAAGCCATTACTAGTAAAATATAAAACTTGAAAACCAACTCAAAAGATCATCATTAAAATTAAAAAAAAATATATATCGAAACGACAACACACTAAACAAAACTTGTATGTGGAAAAATGCTTTTAAATTTATCGAAAATTAAACTTTGAAAATAACACACTTATAATATCCACATATCTGTACAGCACTGCACGAGTCTGTAGGTTAGTTTCCCACGCCACCCTAGTAGCAAGAGTCAGTAGGTTAGTTTCCCACGCCACCCTAGTAGCAAGAGTCAGTAGGTTAGTTTCCCACGCCACCCTAGTAGCAAGAGTCTGTAGGTTAGTTTCCCACGCCACCCTAGTAGCAAGAGTCAGTAGGTTAGTTTCCCACGCCACCCTAGTAGCAAGAGTCAGTAGGTTAGTTTCCCACGCCACCCTAGTAGCAAGAGTCAGTAGGTTAGTTTCCCACGCCACCCTAGTAGCAAGAGTCAGTAGGTTAGTTTCCCACGCCACCCTAGTAGCAAGAGTCAGTAGGTTAGTTTCCCACGCCACCCTAGTAGCAAGAGTCTGTAGGTTAGTTTCCCACGCCACCCTAGTAGCAAGAGTCAGTAGGTTAGTTTCCCACGCCACCCTAGTAGCAAATGTGTTAGTGTATCGAGGCTAACTAGTACGAACTGCAATCAGGAATCGTATACAATAGAACCTTGCTATTGGTACTATTTTGGTATGGAACTACCGAAGCTGGTGGGGCGCGGATAGGTGCCACTTACAGAGAGTGCGTTGCACCTCAGGTACAGTTGGTCAAAGTTCCAGCTGACCCCACCCTCGCTCTGGGGCTCGAAGAATTAGCTGGCAATGCTGGTGTAGTTGCCAATCAGTGGATATAATAACTTGAATATTTAAGCAAATCTACGAACTTTGGGTGAATGTTCGGGATCATACATAGCGATGTATGCATTTGTATTTGAGATAGGCTTACTTTCCCTTGTTTAGTATATGTTCTAACAATGATATAGCCGAATTCAGATCTACCAATCCCAATCTTTGTAAGACACACCTCCTTCGTACACCAGTATTGCCAGATAATTCTGCGAGCCCCAGAGCGAGGGTGGGTCAGCTGGAACTTTGACCAACTGTACCTCTGGTATATTAGTTAGAGGACTTGCACTAGAAATTATTTTTAGCAACCTGGTACCAGGTACTTTGAGGAAAGGATTATGCTAATATCGGGAGGTTATACTCAAAGTGATGTTGTGGCTACCATTGATGTTGTGGCTACCATTGATGTTGTGGCTACCATTGATGTTGTGGCTACCATTGATGTTGTGGCTACCATTGATGTGTGCCTACTATTATTATTGGACTTAAATGTTACCAGATTATTTTGGAATATATATATATATATATATATTAAAAACATTCCTAAATAATGTTATTGCAGGTAAGTTGCTCTTTATAAATGCGAAGTTCTGTATGTGGTGTTGAGCTTCCAATGAGAAGTTCTGTATGTGGTGTTGAGCTTCCAATGAGAAGTTCTGTATGTGGTGTTGAGCTTCCAATGAGAAGTTCTGTATGTGGTGTTGAGCTTCCAATGAGAAGTTCTGTATGTGGTGTTGAGCTTCCAATGAGAAGTTCTGTATGTGGTGTTGAGCTTCCAATGAGAAGTTCTGTATGTGGTGTTGAGCTTCCAATGCGAAGTTCTGTATGTGGTGTTGAGCTTCCAATCTTGTAGCCAAAGTGGTGTGTATACGAGATTCCCGAGTCTCCCTCCCGGCTCTATAATGAGGATGTGATGGGATAAAACTGTGGGTGGTTAAGAGAGCCCACCATGCTTGTTTTCTCTTTATCTCCCTCTCTCTTTGGCTTGTTTCCATCCGGCCCCATTCAGCCTACTGTTTTAAGACGTTTACCCCCATCCAGTTGTCAATATTTTCCTGGCGAGCGGTAGCGAGCCAGCATATTATATACTTTTGTTTTACAGCAAGCTAAATTTGTAAATTTTTCGACAGAAAAGTGTCTCCGGCGAAGTCGGATTTCTCCATACAATGTTGGTTCCCTATCGCTCGCCAGGAAAAAATCGACACCTGGATGGGGATAAACGTCTTAAAACAGTTGGCTGAATGTGGCCGAATGGATACAAGCCAGGGAAAGAGAGAAAAGGAGAGAAAGATAAAACAATCCGGCGACCCCCCCTTAACATCCAAAGAGCGTGGCGTGTGGTGCTGAGGGACGCCTGGCCGCTTTAAAGCCCCTTGTCACGCTATATCCTGATCCAAAGAGGGTGGCCAAAACTCGTTAAGGGGTAGTACTCGCGCTTTTTCTGGACCCCCTTTTCCCTCGTGTTTAGCATATTAGTTTTGAGATTTTAAGACGTTCGATCCATTATTTTGGCGATTTTATAACTTTACACCCCATTTCTTTGTCAATACTTAGACTTTTCGTGCCATTTACTGTAGGTGTCGAATTTTTCCTGGGGAGCGTTAGCGAGCCTGTAATTTTTTGAGTAATCGGCCTTCGGCCGGGACATTTTTCTACCGAAAAAATTACAAATTTATCTTGAAAGGTGGTCTATATATATATATATATTTTTTTTTTACAGCTTGATGGAGGTCCAGCCAAGAAACTAAATAAATAAACTAATTCTGAATTAACAGACCAAAAAACAGGCCACTACCCCCTTAAGCCTATCATTTGTAACTCATGAAGGTCTAGAACAAATGGACTGTAAATTGCTACGCCTATACCCTGGCTGACTCTTCCCAAGTGATCGAAATATTACCTCCGTTACTCTTGTCATTTAAGTTATAGAGGTTGATGTTCAAGAGTGTTGGCCCACTTCTCTGAAACAGGGTATATTACTTGTAAAGCTGATGTCTCGGCATCAATTACTGGCGAATATCCTCCAAGTCGGAGTCAAACACATACTACTGAAAACATCATATTGCTTAAAGAGGTATTTATATTTGTCTGGACCACCTTCTGCTTCACGTTTAGTCCCATAAGTTATGATATATTAAGACATTAGGCATATTAGTGTTGAGGTTTTAAGATGTTTCGCCCAATTTTGTTCAATATTTAGACTTTTGGAGCCCTTTAGGTGTTGATTTTTTTCTAACGAGCGATAGCAAGCCTGTAATTGCGTAGACAACGGGTTTCGGCCGAGACATTTGTATACCACAAAATGTAAAAAATTATCTCGAAATAGGTTCTTGGGAGGTGTGTTTTTAGGGTTGACTTAAGACTGGGAACAAACTATAGAGAATGCATAATAATAAAAACACATGAAACTAAACAAACCCCCCCGCCCCTCCCAACACACCAACACACACACTTTAAGTTTAAGTTTTGACGACATTTTCTTCAATTTGGCACTCTATTACCGGTACTCTTTCTTTTATTTTTTTATTTTTTTGGGGGGAGCACTCGTTACAGGCAGCTTTGTCTGTTGTCTCCTTCTTACACACAGAAAACTAAATGTATACTCGTTTAAAACACCATAACAAATTTTGAAAATACCTTCAATACTAAACCTTTTAGCGGATTTTGGCTCTCTGTCACTCTTTCATATTTGGGGGAGACACTTGTTACAGGAGGCTTTGTCTATTGTATCCTTAATTCACATAGGACAACAAATAGATAGCAAAACAGATAGAGGGGAGGTGTGGTGGAGTGGTCTTGCCACTGGCCTGGTAATCCAAAGGTCCCGGGTTCAAATCCCGATGTATCAATGGGAAGATATTATTGGGATGGAATTTGTGCTGTACCTAGTATCAGTGCATTACCACAAGCCCACCGAACGTCAATAAAATACCCTCATTGTTCCCTGATTAAATAGCACTGTATGAATATTCCCATATTCAAAATATGCTATAGGGGTGCAATGCCTGGTGAGTTATCTGCTTAACAAGTGTCGTTGTGTGTGTGTAAGTGTGAGAGTCCGAGTGTAGGGGGTGAGACAGTGAAGCACGGGAACGAGGTGGCTTCAGAGATGGGGTCGTTTCGGGCCATGAGTGAGCACTGTGCCTCATGTGAAGGCAAGATGGCAGGTGCTCGTTGTACTCTACGTGCTTCACATGTCTCACTCCCTAGACTGGAACAAGACCTCACGGGCTTCACTGTTCATTGTAAAGCGGTGAATGTTAAGGCTCTCAGCCTATGCCCGAGAGGAAGTAAGTTGGAATATAGATAATAAAATAAAAAATAAAAAAAATAAAATAAAAAAATACAACCACAAAGATAGCTAGGACTTATATAAACAGATAGATATAACCACAAAGATAGCTAGGACTTATATAAGCAATAACAAACAGAAACAATAACATGGACGGCCAGATTGGAACAGACAGGAAAGGCAGACAGACAGAGATGCAGGTATAGATAGAAGTGGTGATGATAATGGCATGAGGGTGTTTGTTACTGATGTGGTGGTAGTGATTTTGACATGATGGTGTTGATGACTGTAGACATGATGGTGTTGTTGACAAGATGGTGTTGATGTTGACAGGATGGTTTTGACAGGATGGTGTTGATGACAGGATGGTGTTAATGTTGACAGGATGGTGTTGATGTCGACAGGATGGTGTTGGTGTTGACAGGATGGTGTTGATGTTGACAGGATGGTTTTGATAGGATATTGTTGATGTTGACAAGATGGTGTTAATGTTGACAGGATGGTGTTGATGTTGACAGTATGGTGTTGATGTTGACAGGATGGTGTTTATGTTGACAGGATGGTGTTGATGTTGACAGGATGGTGTTGATGTTGACTGGATGGTGTTGATGTTGACAGGATGGTGTTAATGTTGACAGGATGGTGTTGATGTTGACAAGATGGTGTTGATGTTGACAGGATGGTGTTGATGTTGAAAAGATGGTGTTAATGTTGACAGGATGGTGTTGATGTTGACAGTATGGTGTTGATGTTGACAGGATGGTGTTTATGTTGACAGGATGGTGTTGATGTTGACAGGATGGTGTTGATGTTGACAGGATGGTGTTGATGTTGACAGGATGGTGTTTATGTTGACAGGATGGTGTTGATGTTGACAGGATGGTGTTGATGTTGACAGGATGGTGTTAATGTTGACAGGATGGTGTTGATGTTGACAGGATGGTGTTAATGTTGACAGGATGGTGTTGATGTTGATATTGACAGAATGGTGTTGATGTTGACAGTATGGTGTTGATGTTGACAGGATGGTGTTGATGTTGACAGGATGGTGTTGATGTTGACAGGATGGTGTTGATGTTGACAGGATGGTGTTAATGTTGACAGGATGGTGTTGATGTTGACAGGATGGTGTTGATGTTGACAGGATGGTGTTGATGTTGACAGTATGGTGTTGATGTTGACAGGATGGTGTTGATGTTGACAGGATGGTGTTGATGTTGACAGTATGGTGTTGATGTTGAAAGGATGGTGTTGATGTTGACAGGATGGTATTGATGTTGATAGGATGGTGTTGATGTTGACAGGATGGGGTTGATGTTGACAGTATGGTGATGTTGACAATATGGTGTTGATGTTGACAGTATGGTGTTGATGTTGACAATATGGTGTTAATGTTGACAAGATGGTGTTAATGTTGACAGGATGGTGTTAATGTTGACAGTATGGTGTTAATGTTGACAGGATGGTGTTAATGTTGACAGTATGGTGTTGATGTTGACAGGATGGTGTTAATTTTGACAGGATGGTGTTAATGTTGACAGGATGGTGTTAATGTTGACAGGATGGTGTTAATGTTGACAGGATGGTGTTGATGTTGACAGTATGGTGTTGATGTTGACAGGATGGTGTTAATTTTGACAGTATGGTGTTAATGTTGACAGGATGGTGTTAATGTTGACAGGATGGTGTTGATGTTGACAGTATGGTGTTGATGTTGACAGGATGGTGTTAATGTTGACAGGATGGTGTTGATGTTGATGTTGACAGAATGGTGTTGATGTTGACAGGATGGTGTTGATGTTGACAGTATGGTGTTGATGTTGACAATATGGTGTTAAGGTTGAAAGTATGGTGTTAATGTTGACAGGATGTTGTTGATGTTGACAATATGGTGTTAATGTTGACGGAATGGTGTTGATGTTGACAGGATGGTGCTAATGTTGACAATATGGTGTTGATGTTGGCATGGTGGTGCTAATGTTATGTCGCCCAGGTAGTATTAACGTGGACAAGATGACGTTGATGTTCAATTGATGATGTACATGTTGGTATGTTGTTGTCGTTGCGGTGTTGATCATGGTGTTGTGGTATAGAAATTGAGGTAGGAAATGTTAAAACCTTAAGGATTATGACGTGTTTTAGCAGTATATATTGGCTCTCAATAGACGATTCTCTTCAGCTGTGGAGAGATCTTTCGGAGTCAGAGGCATGTTTAAGTTGGTTTTGACCGCTTAGCTTCCTAGAAGGCTAATGATGCCCAAAATATACGGTCAAAATGCGTCATAATCCTGAAGGTGTTAATGGTGCGTGGCTTAGGGGTGCCGTACTCGTTTCTGCGTGGATGGTTCCGCGTTCGCCACTCTCTCGGCTTAACGTAGGTTTATGGATCTTTGAGCAAAATCGTCCACACTGCTTGCTGAAATGGCAGATATTAAAGATGCTGTAGACATGTGTCGCATGTCTACAAGTATTGTTTAAACTAGCACCTGAACAGCATAGGTGAGCTAATTGACCACTTGCGTGTTTCAGGCTGTAAGGAAGTTTGTGATGTAGACATGAGTATTTCACAGAACTACCAGCCAAAATACGGTTGTAGTACATATTTAAATATACACAACCATGAGCTTGAATGTGTGTATCTGTGAATCTTAAACAATACATGTGTGTTTATGAGAGAGAGAGAGAGAGAGAGAGATATCTGGGGGTATTATACTGGACATCATACCTTCGGCTTATCAGGCGACCCACCTTTAGAATGATCTGTCTACTTTGTACTCTATATCTCTCTTTCTTTATCTGTCTCTCTCTCTCTCTCTACCTTTATCTTTCTTCATCTTTCTTCCTATAACTGCTTTCCCCCATTGTCTTAAACTCTATCTCTCTCTCTCTCTGTATATATATATATATATCTTCTTTTATCTTCCTCCCTCTTTGTCTTTATCTCTCTTCTTTTATCTTCCTCCCTCTTCGTTTTTATCTCTTTATCTTCCTCCCTCTTTGTCTTTATCTCTCTTCTATTATCTTCCTCCCTCTTTGTCTTTATCTCTCTTCTATTATCTTCCTCCCTCTTTGTCTTTATCTCTCTTTATCTTCCTCCCTCTTTGTCTTTATCTCTCTTCTATTATCTTCCTCCCTCTTTGTCTTTATCTCTCTTCTATTATCTTCCTCCCTCTTTGTCTTTATCTCTCTTCTATTATCTTCCTCCCTCTTTGTCTTTATCTCTCTTATTATCTTCCTCCCTCTTTGTCTTATCTCTCTTCTATTATCTTCCTCCCTCTTTGTCTTTATCTCTCTTCTATTATCTTCCTCCCTCTTTGTCTTTATCTCTCTTCTATTATCTTCCTCCCTCTTTGTCTTTATCTCTCTTCTATTATCTTCCTCCCTCTTTGTCTTTATCTCTCTTCTATTATCTTCCTTCTCTTTGTCTTTATCTCTCTCTATTATCTTCCTCCCTCTTTGTCTTTATCTCTCTCTATTATCTTCCTCCCTCTTTGTCTTTATCTCTCTTCTATTATCTTCCTCCCTTTTGTCTTTATCTCTCTTCTATTATCTTCCTCCCTCTTTGTCTTTATCTCTCTTCTATTATCTTCCTCCCTCTTTGTCTTTATCTCTCTTCTATTATCTTCCTCCCTCTTTGTCTTTATCTCTCTTCTATTATCTTCTTCCCTCTTTGTTTGTATCTCTCTTTATCTTCCTCCCTCTTTGTTTTTATCTCTCTTTATCTTCCTCCCTCTTTGTCTTTATCTCTCTTCTATTATCTTCCGCCCTCTTTGTTTTATCTCTCTTTATCTTCCTCCCTCTTTGTTTGTATCTCTTTATCTTCCTCCCTCTTTGTTTTTATCTCTCTTTATCTTCCTCCCTCTTTGTCTTTATCTCTTCTATTATCTTCCGCCCTCTTTGTTTTATCTCTCTTTATCTTCCTCCCTCTTTGTTTTTATCTCTCTTTATCTTCCTCCCTCTTTGTTTTTATCTCTCTTTATCTTCCTCCCTCTTTGTTTTTATCTCTCTTTATCTTCCTCCCTCTTTGTTTTTATCTCTCTTTATCTTCCTCCCTACTCGCTACCGCTCGCTACCGCCACTGCTCGATGTACAGCAAACCCGGTCGGAAGATTTGCTTTTAAAGTACCAGCAGGTGATCAAGTCGTTTAAGGAGAAGTCATCAAGGATCATCGTCTCAGGAATCGTCCCCCCGGCTTGGTGTAGAGAGCCGATTTTACAACATAGCGACCAGCACAAATCGTTGTCTAGCAAACCTCTGCAGGAAGGAGAACGTGGGATTCGTCGACACCTGGGACAATTTCTACTACGATGACTATTTGTTTTCGGACGATGGAGTTCATCTGAACCAGGTGGGAGCAGCACGTTTTGGGCGCCTTCTCAACGATGCGGTGAAGGATTTTCGGAGAAGAAATCGACTCAGCACAGGACAACCAAGAAGGAGGACCGAAGACAACGAGGACGGCAACCTGCGAAGGAATTAAATGCTAATCCGTCAAAAACCGCGAATTTGGATAAAGCTCCACCAACACGACCCAAATTCAAAACCGCCAGGGATAACGACCGAGGACCGAGGACAGCCATGAATGTAAATGTAGATCTGACCATAACCAAACATTTGATTAAAGAACGTTCTTTAAGTTCTAAAACCGCAACTTTAAAGGTTTTCTATGCAAACGCTCGTAGCATACACAATAAATATTCAGATTTAGAGGAACTAGTGTTTACAGAAAATTATGATGTGATTGGCATAACAGAATCTTGGCTCAATAAAGAAGATAGAGACTTTTTAGCAGAGTATTCACTTCCCGGTTATATAATGTTTGAGAACAGCCGAATAAATAAAAATGGAGGTGGCGTTTTTTTGTATATCAAAGAAAGTCTTAACCTGACCCTCGTGTCAAAACCTCAAATTGTGAACGTCGACACATCTTTTGTGCTAATAAAGAATAATAAAGGTACAAAAATAATACTTGCATTAATATACAGACCTCCAGCTCAATCAGTGCAAACTGACCGAGAATTTTATGAACAAATTGCAGATGTAAGTAACTCACAAGATACCGTATTTTTTGGCGACTTTAATTTACCTGTGACCAAGTGGGGCGATACTCTTACTTCACACTCCGGACATGACTTGTATGTGAACTTGCAAGAGAGTTCACTCTATCAATTTGTTCGATCGCCGACCCGTGGTAATAACGTTCTTGACCTTGTACTTGCAATAAAAGAAGAATTAATAGAGAATTTGAATGTTGGTGATGAATTCAGTAACAGCGACCATCGTACAATAACTTTCACTTTAAAGTTTACTAGTAACGAACCAAATAGCAGCATCGAAAAATTCCCTAATTTCAGGAAAGCAAACTTTCATAAACTTAGAGCTATGTTTAAAGAAACTGACTGGAGCTTTTTAATTAACAATAACGACATAAATACATCTTGGGAATTATTCGAAACCACTTACCTAAAAGCAGTGCAGGACTGCATGCCATCGAAAATACGGCGTACAGGCCATAATAATAAGCCCAAATGGTGGAATAAAGATATTTCAAACTGTCTACTTGCTAAAAAGTTTGCTAATGATAGATTAAAATCCTTACAAAATGACGAAGAACGGGTGAAATTTGTAGAGCTACGACGCAAAGCCAAAAAGTTAATTAAGCAAAGTAAAAAGACCCTGGAGTTACATGTTGCGAATCAAAGTAAAACAAACCCGAAAGAATTCTATAGTTATATCAGAAAGAAAAAAGTAGTTACTTCAACTGTTGGACCATTAGTCGATGAAAATGGAGAATACACCAAAGACGAAATACAAATGAGTAATGCCCTCAATACCTTCTTTGCATCAGTTTTTACAACGGAAGACCTCAGTGATATCCCTACACCATCGCCGATTCAGATTGATAATTCAGATGTTCTAAGCAATATCACCGTTACAGAGAGAGAAGTATTGAATTGTTTAGATAAACTCAAGGTAAATAAAACGCCTGGACCTGATACAATCTCACCTAGAGTCCTAAAGGAAGCTAAGGATGAGCTCTCTAAACCACTGACATTGCTATTCAATAAATCCTTGCAGTCTGGAACTATGCCTGATCAGTGGAAGCTAGCTAACGTAACACCGATATTAAAAAAAAAAGGCAGCAAATCCCTACCCAGTAACTATCGTCCAATTAGCTTAACCTCAGTTGTATGTAAAATGCTAGAAACGCTCACAAGAGACAGACTCGTAAATCACTTAGAGGAAAATAACATACTTAAAGATACTCAACACCACTTTCGTAAAAAACGTTCCTGTTTAACAAACCTCTTAGACTTCTTCGACGATATCCTCAACCTCTACGATGAGAGTAAAGCTGTAGATATTATATTCCTTGATTTTCAAAAGGCCTTTGACAAAGTTCCCCACAAACGTTTACTGCTAAACAATTTGGGGTGCAGCTAGTAAAACCAAATTATTAACTATTGAAAAATCACAAAAAAGAATAATTAGAACTATATCACATAAATCAAGACATGCCCACACAAATTAACTTTTTAGTAAACTTGAATTATTTAAATTTAAGGATATCAATACTTATTGCAATGCACTTTTGGTATTTAAATGTCTGCATAACCTTGATAGAACTGATTTGTTTACACCTAGTAACAATGAAAGGTACAATTTAAGGGGAGGTGATCTATTAAGAATTCCTCTCATGACTTCTAGTCAAGCTCAGACATGTATAAAATATCATGGAGTTAAGGTGTGGAACGAATTACCTTAAAATTTAAGAACTATACAGGAAATATCTCGGTTTAAGAGACAATTAAAAAACGTTTCTATTAACACAATATCAACAGTGACTACTAACATAGGTATATCACCAATTATACTACCAATAATTACAACATCCCTATCACCTAGATCGACAAATGTATAACCTTTAACAATAGTTACGCTGACTGTTCGTGTATACTGCATATGTGTAGAGCCACGTAAAGGGTTGAATGAGTTTGAATACTATTTTGTAATAAACATGCTTCTATTTTTGTCTGTAAAGGTGTATATAATGTATGTGTAGTTGGCATTTGTATAAACAATTTTTTTTTTTTTTTTTAATAGAAATGGATATATAGTCTGCAGTAAATGATTCACCATGTTCTCATATATAGGTCTAAATGAATGGTGTAAGTGTGTACTCCATGCACAACAAAGTTTGTCCTTTACTAATAAGGCATATACTGTTAGGGAAGCGTATGTGTCTTTGTGTCGAATTATGGGTATAATTGCGAGTATGGCCTTTCAACATCAAGTCAATAGTTGTACAATGTATATTATATATATTCAATTTTGTAAATGGTATTACATGGGTAATTGTGATAAAAACAATCAGCTGTGAGCTCTGGGAAGTGAGTGTGACCTCAGTGTTAATCACCATTAATTTTATTTATTTTATTTTATTATATTTTGCCCACATACATCCCTTTTCGAAGTTAGAACATTCTTTACAACCCGTAGTTCCCAGGGCACATAGCTTTGACTAAGTACCGGTATATTATATACAATTGCATTTTGATAGATCGAGTTATAGCCAGGTGCCTTTAATTATTATGTTCCTTCCAACAACCAACTATACTCCTAAAATCGTTTAATGAAATTTACAAACACATGTGGCAGTCCGTGGATTCGAACCCAGGATGCTCACACCGAAAATCAACACCTTATGCATCGCACCACGAAGACAGTGGTGAGAGAGACATCTCTCAAAAGGCTCAGCCTTATTTTGTTGTATTATTATTATATAGTTTTTGTTTTTAACAAATCATTTGTAAGCAAAATTGTATTGTATACTAAAGGCTAAATAAAAAAGATTTCAATTCAAGATTTCAATTCTTCCCTCTTTGTCTTTATCTCTCTTCATTTATCTTCCTTTTGTCTTCATATCTTCCTTTATCTTCCTCCCTCTTTGATTTTATCTCTCTTCTGTTATCTTCTTCCCTCTTTGTCTATCTCTCTCCCTTTATCTTCTTCCACTTTGTCTTTGTCTCTCGTTTGTTTCCTACCCCTCTTCCTCCCCCAACATCCCCGTTTACACTCACACTTACTCACTTTGGTAAATAATAACTCTTTTCATTAAGTATCTTGTGGACCAAGTTGGGTGGACTGTGGTTAGTGAGGCAACTACACGATGTTCAGACGCAGTAATGACCTCCTAACCATTATCACTACACACACTGATACGGGAAGTTGTTATATTGTTTTATTTAAAAAATATATATTGTTAAACGCTATTTTTAGTTTGCACCCTATTCCTCCAGGGTTACCACATTAAGGGGAGGTTTTTAGTGTGTTTCCTAGACTTCAATCAAGCTTGAAATTACACCCCCTTGACCCCCTTTCAAGATAAATTTGTAAATTTTTCGGTAGAAAAACGTCCCGGCCAAAGGCCGATTCCTCTTAAATTACAGGCTCGCTATCGCTCTCCAGGAAAAAATCGACACCGAAATGGCACTAAAGGTCTTAAAAGTGAATTAAATGGGGTGAAAGTTCTTAAAATCGCCAAACTAATGGGGCGAACGTCTTAAAATCTCAAAAGCAATGGGGCTAAACATGAGGGAGAAAGGGGTAGAGAAAAAAATCCCTCAAGTGGAAATCTCCCCTTCAGTCCGCTAGATAGCAAATAAATTTTGAAAATGGCTAGAATAACGGCACGATCTCTACAATGTCTCTCTCAAATGGCTAGAATAACGGCACGATCTCTACAATGTCTCTCTCAAATGGCTAGAATAACGGCACGATCTCTACAATGTCTCTCAAATGGCTAGAATAACGGCACGATCTCTACAATGTCTCTCTCAAATGGCTAGAATAACGGCACGATCTCTACAATGTCTCTCAAATGGCTAGAATAACGGCACGATCTCTACAATGTCTCTCTCAAATGGCTAGAATAACGGCACGATCTCTACAATGTCTCTCTCAAATGGCTAGAATAACGGCACGATCTCTACAATGTCTCTCTCAAATGGCTAGAATAACGGCACGATCTCTACAATGTCTCTCTCAAATGGGTCCAATCTACAAAATATCACTACATTCATGTCGCTGGATGTGAAAACTGCCTGCTTTCATTTATTGGCACCCATTAAGGAGGGTGATCTGCTTTTTGTTATTTCTGTCCTTTTCTCTCTTTCTCTGGCTTGTATCCATTCGACCCCATTCAGCCAACTATTTACGACGTTTATCCCCATCTAGGTGTCGATTTCTTCCTGGCAAGCGATAGCGAGCCAGCATTATATGAAGAAGTCCGGCTTCGCCGGAGAAATTTTTCCATCGAAAAATGTACAAATTTAGCCTGCTGTCAAACACAAATAAAAAATATGCTGGTTCGCTACCGCTCACCAGTAAAAAAATGACACCTGGATGGGGATAAACGTCTTAAAACAGTAGGCTGAATGGGGCCAAATGGATACAAGCCAGAGAAAGATAGAAAAGGACAGAACAAAAACTGGTCACCCCCCCTTAACGTAAACATGACACAAGCTTTAGGCAGCCAATATCGGCAACATACTGCCTTGCTGTGACATTACGGGCTCTGGCGTCACGTGACTCCTACAGCAGCCTCGACTAGCTGTACGTTCATAATGTCCAAGCAAGCAAGCAGTCAGATAGTGGCAGAGGTTTGTGATGCATCGATTACAGCTCTCACTGACTAGATTAAGGTAAGGCAACCACATATAATATTGTAGTTCTAACATGGCTTTATGATCAAGTTAATAATGTTACATGTACCTTGAATACCATTTACTAAATAAACTAATGCCAGTAAACCCCCTTCTACAACCAAATACTTCAATATCGTACCAGTACACCAATTATACATACAAAACAATGCATCACATCTACAGCTGTTGACACAAGTTAGTGAGCTCGTGCGATTTTGTTTATTAGAATATATCCATTTAGATTGATGTTCAGATTAAAACAGATCAGATCACAATAAATAAATAAGTGCGTCTGTTGGTGTGTGTGTGTGTGTGTGTGTGTGTGTGTGTGTGTGTGTGTGTGTCAGCCCACATATCTCCCCCAACCAAGTTGATTCGTCCACACCAGGGTTACCAACATATCACATACAGACTAGTACCAACATTTCTGCAACACTGCATCATTAACAACTTAACAGGTTGTTGTCTACTATGTTGTATTTTGTGTTGCCGGCGTGTTTTGTCTCCTGTGTGGACGCAGATCGTTAGGTTGTATGGAGCTTCCTAATCATACAAATGCTGCAGGATAGTATGCAACATGGAAGTTTATATTATGATATAATTTAATCATGTTCTATGCGTGTGTGTGTGTGTGTGTGTGTGTGTGTGTGTGTGTGTGTGTGTGTGTGTGTGTGTGTGTGTGTGTGTGTGTGTGTGTGTGTGTGTGTGTGTGTGTGGTGTGTGTGTGTGTGTGTGTGTGTGTGTGTGTGTGTGTGTGTGTGTGTGTGTCTGTGTGTGTGTGTGTGTGTGTGTGTCGGGAGAAGGGGATGTGGGGAATGGGACGTATGTGTGTTGCAGATGTGTGTTACTAGAACGCATTTGCATGTGCATTAGTCAGAGAGAGAGAGAGAGAGAGAGAGAGAGAGAGAGAGAGAGAGAGAGAGAGAGAGAGAGAGAGAGAGAGAGAGAGAGAACGAGAGAGAGAGATTTAGGGTTAGCAATTGATACATGAGTTACTAATTAGGTGACAGTACAAGACCAGAGTGCTGGATAAAACACACACACACACACACACACACACACACATATATATATATATAATTATATATATATCTTTTGTAGTAATAAATAACGAAAGAACTCCCTTTTAAAAATATATTATATATAGCTAATTAGTTTGGCATTCGGTACATATATTTTATTACACGACAATGTTTATCACAGGCGTTATTTTGTAGTTGTTAATTTTCGAAACAAATTAATGTTGATCACTAGTTTTGACATTTTTCGCTCACTCGTATTCTATTGGCGCTCAACATTTTTGTCTTGTTAGAGCTCACTTTATGTCATATCTCCTTACGTGTAACACTAACACTGACATTGTTATTGGTATGCAATGAGTGTCATTGCAAATTTTGAATACAATGTTTTTGTGCTGATCCAATTTTATTTAGTAGTTTGTATTAACATAGGATTGTATCATTCTTTTATGGTGGTCATGGATGATTAACCGGAAGATGGACTGAGAGAAGTCCGAAATATAGTTGCAAGACTGGAGACTTCCTTGGCTCTCATTCTTCTATTTATATATATATATATATATATATATATATATATATATATATATATATATAGTTATCGTGGAAAGAGGTTATCATTTTAGAGCTGTGCCCCTTGTAAAGGCAGAATGGTTTTCTTTACTGAAAACGAGGCACGGACTATTGTGAAATGTACGGAATATCGTAAAAGCTATGCATTACTCCCTAGATCCTTGTTATAATGTAAAGGGTATCAATTTAGAACTGAATGCCATTGATATTTATTGGCTACATAAATGTGCATACACTCCATGTGTTTATGTATGAAAGGAAACTAGTATGGTTGAGTTAGAAGTGTATTATTGGTTGAGTTAGAAGTGTATTATTGGTTGAGTTAGAAGTGTATTATTTTATGTAGTAATTAGATAATATGACCAATTGACGATTTTATTGTAGATTATTCTTGTAAGTCAATCACACTATGTGTCCGTCCATACATGCATTCATGGCGTGGATAGAAACTGTTATCACCAATTGTACACATACTATACTCAATGATGCAAGAAAGCAGTTTGTAACTATGTTGCATTTCCTAACAAAATGTAGTTATACATTATGTATTCAACATTTATTGACTACCTTCCATTGTGATTGATTAATATCTGCGTCTCGACAGCATCGGATGTAGTCAGGATTTTCATTGTCAGCAGATAATACATCTATGATGGCTTGTTAGCCACACTATACCCCCCCCCCCACACTCTCTCTCTCTCTCTCTCACATACACACTGTATATGAAGGCTCGATATGCACACTACTTTTACCCACACACACACACACACACGCAAACAAAGACAACTCTCTCTCATCGGTCTGTGTATTTTTGGTGTGGTCTAAGTAAAGATAAGATAAGGCAAATGGAGTACCGTAGCGCAGAAAGAAAACGGTGGACCAGGAAACGAGCTTGGGGCGTGGCATTTTCACAAAAAAAAGGTAACGGGAGCTTTATGTTATGCTTTTTTCTGGACCCCCTTCTCCCTCAAGTTTAGCCCAATTAGTTTGGCGATTTTATGACCTTCTGTGCTGTTAAGATGTCGATTTTTCTCCCCTGGCAAGCGATAGCAAGCCTGTACTTTGGCAGGAAACGGTCTTCGGCCAAGATATATTTTTTGCTGAAAAAGGTACACATTTATAACGATGGGGGTCTTAGGGGTATTGTATAATGCTTCATGTCGGTCTTGGGAGGAATTGAAAAATAATATACAAATTAGTAAGTAAATTAACAAATATATACAAATTTCCCTTTAAGGTGATGTAAAGCTCGGTTCACACATGCACGAATTAACGTCCCGTCCGTCCCCGACCCCTTAATTCGCCGTGCCTAGGCGGCGTCCTTTTTGTGCAGCATATAATGGTCCGTGTGTGGGTCGGGGCAACTGCGAGAAAACGTGTTATGTCGGGAACACCCACAGGACACACACGGACACACACGGGAGCAGTCGTCGTCTAGACGCAGCCTGGGCGGCGTCTAGACGATGACTGCTTCCGTGTGTGTCCGTGTGTGTCCCGGCAAGTGTCCCGGCAAAAAAACGTTGGAACGGCCCTAGTGGCCATCGTGGCTACATGGGGCCTCCAGATTGATGCCGTCCTGCCTATTTTCTTGGTCGGGGACGAACGTGACGTTAATTCGTGCATGTGTGAACCGAGCTTAACACAAACTCTTTTTCCAGCAATTGTTTCTGGCAATTGTAGTCTGGTATATCAAAACTCAAGTTATATATACATTCAGCCACCAAGCATAATCTATCTTTAATCTAGTTTCCGATTCCAATGTTCAAGATCCTCTAGATAATGGGAGAAACCACATGCTCATAATAGATAATTCCCAGAAAAAGCGCTCATGTGACACCGGCTTAAGGGGAGGTTTGTAGTTGGCTCTCTGGACCTCTTATCAAGCTAAACAAATAATCCCAAGTCCCCCATTCGGGACACATTCGGGACACATTCGGGACACATTTGTACATTTATTGGCAGAAAAATGTCCCGGCCAAAGGCCGATTCCACCTAGAATACCAGCTTGCTATGGCTCGCCAGGAAAACATCTTAAAAGGCCTTAAAATTGACAAAGAATGGAGGCGAAAAGGTCTTAAAATAGCCAAACAAATGGGCCGAACGTCTTAAAATATCATAACAAATGGGGCTAAATATGATGGCGAAATGAGGGCCGTGGTCTAACCACCATCGTCTTTTCACAATATATAATTTCCACACTTCTGATCTGATAGTTTCCAAAATAAACGTAAACAATCGTATATAAACATACTGTATACATATAGAAACGTATATAGAGGTAAAGAAATACACATACACATATATATATATATATATATATATATATATATATACATATATAAACGTACCGGTACATACGTTTGCATCTCTCTCGCTACTCTATCGCTACTATAATAATCAGTGTTCCTCAGAGCTATCCCAGTATATACCACCTCCTTTACGTAGGGCACGTGGTACCCGTCTTGCAACTCAATCCCACCCCTACTCTGTGCAACTCTCCAACCCAAGAATGAAACGTTACTCTCAAACTTTCTTCTACTCAACAGCTGAGCTCTGGAACTCTCTCCCAGAATCAGTCTTTCCCTCTTCCTATGACTTAAATTGCTTCAAACTCCGTGTGTCCAGGCATTTTGGCTCAAACATCCCTTGATTTTGGCCCTGTCACTCTTTCAACTATGGGGGAGGCACTCGTTATAGGCAGTTCTGCCTTTTGCCTCCCTTAATCACATAGAAAAAAAACAAAAAACAAAACACGTATGATATACGAATATAAACGTATAATATTGTAGGTATATACACGTTTACTGTATATATATATACAGTATATATATATATATATATATATATATATATACATATATATATATATATATATATACATATTTATACTGTATATATACTGTATATATACTGTATATACCGGTATATATATATACAGTATATATATATATATATATATATATATATATGTATACGTAAATTAACTATTATATAGGTATATATACGTGTATAAACACTCACCTGTAATGTTTATACCTTCTGCTAAGTTGCCGTTAAGGATTTTGTTTTGGACCCCCTCCTCCCTCACGTTCTGCCCCATTAATTTTTGAGATTTTAAGATGTTTGCCTCTCTATTTTGGTAATTGTAAGATCTTTCGCCCCATTTCTTTGTCTAATTTAAGATCTTTTGTGCCATTTAGGTGAAATTTAGGAGGAACCAGTTTTCGGCCGGGTCTATATTCTACCGAATAATACATCTCGATGGAGGTTTGGGGGCATTTTCTTTTAAACTGGATGGAGGTCTAGGGAGCAAATTACAAACTCTTTAAAGCTTATGACTCATCTTGCAAGTATATTCTGGCCAGCTTTAAGCGATTGTACACAGCTTAGGAAGGATCTGAGGGTATTATATAGGTAAACAGTATCTCGAGTAACCTTCTGACCTCCACATAGGCTATTGTATTTGATTAAAATCGTCTAATAATAGCAAAAAAACATCATCTAAGGTTTAACAGTATAACATAACCTTAAAAAGTTTGCCAAAGTAAACATTTGTCAAAGTAAACATTTGAGGATTGTGACGCGTTTTGACAGTGTTGAGTATGTTTGATATTAGACGATTTGATTAAGCTTAGGAAGGATCTTTAAGAGTCAGAGGCCTAATTGAGTTTGTTTTTACCCGTAAGATTAGCACAAACAAACCAAAAACAAATAAAAACACCTTTGTTAATCTGCGTCCGCGTTAAGGGGCGTCACCGGCTTTTTAAAAATCTTTCTCTCTTTCCCTGGCTTTTATCCATTCGGCCCCATTCAGCCAACTGTTTTAAGACGTTTATCCCAATCCAGGTGTCGATTTCTTCCTGGTGAGCGATATCGAGCCAACATTATATGGAGAAATCCGGCTTCGCAGGACACATTTTTCTATCGAAAAATGTACAAATTTAGTTTGCTTTCAAAACAAAAATATATATATGCTGGCTCGCTACCGCTCGCCAGGAAAATATTAACACTTGGATGGGGGTAAATGTCTTAAAACAGTAGGCTGAATGGAGCCGAATGGATACAAGCCAGAAACAGAGAGAAAAGGAGAGAAATAAAGCTTGTGACCCCCCTTAAGTTCGGTGGCTGGTGTTACGACTCTTCCCGGCTTCGTAGCTATCATGACCCCACCGTGGTCTCCGTTCGTAGCTATCATAACCCCACCGTGGTCTCCGTTCGTAGCTATCATAACCCCACCGTGGTCTCCGTTCGTAGCTATCATGACCCCACCGTGGTCTCCGTTCGTAGCTATCATGACCCCACCGTGGTCTCCGTTCGTAGCTATCATAACCCCACCGTGGTCTCCGTTCGTAGCTATCATAACCCCACCGTGGTCTCCGTTCGTAGCTATCATGACCCCACCGTGGTCTCCGTTCGTAGCTATCATGACCCCACCGTGGTCTCCGTTCGTAGCTATCATAACCCCACCGTGGTCTCCGTTCGTAGCTATCATAACCCCACCGTGGTCTCCGTTCGTAGCTATCATGACCCCACCGTGGTCTCCGTTCGTAGCTATCATGACCCCACCGTGGTCTCCGTTCGTAGCTATCATGATCCCACCGTGGTCTCCGTTCGTAGCTATCATGACCCCACCGTGGTCTCCGTTCGTAGCTATCATAACCCCACCGTGGTCTCCGTTCGTAGCTATCATGACCCCACCGTGGTCTCCGTTCGTAGCTATCATGATCCCACCGTGGTCTCCGTTCGTAGCTATCATGACCCCACCGTGGTCTCCGTTCGTCGCTATCATGACCCCACTGTGGTCTCCGTTTGTAGCTATCATGACCCCACCGTGGTCTCCGTTCGTCGCTATCATGACCCCACTGTGGTCTCCGTTCGTAGCTATCATGACCCCACCGTGGTCTCCGTTCGTAGCTATCATGACCCAACCGTGGTCTCCGTTCGTCGCTATCATGACCCCACCATGGTCTCCGTTCGTAGCTATCATGACCCCACCGTGTTCTCCGTTCGTAGCTATCATGACCCCACCGTGGTCTCCATTCGTAGCTATCATGACCCCACCGTGGTCTCCGTTCGTAGCTATTATGACCCCACCGTGGTCTCCGTTCGTAGCTATCATGACCCCACCGTGGTCTCCGTTCGTCGCTATCATGACCCAACTGTGGTCTCCGTTCGTAGCTATCATGACCCCAACGTGGTCTCCGTTCGTAGCTATCATGACCCCACCGTGGTCTCCGTTCGTAGCTATCATGACCCCACCGTGGTCTCCGTTCGTCGCTATCATGACCCCACCGTGGTCTCCGTTCGTAGCTATCATGACCCCACCGTGGTCTCCGTTCGTAGCAATCATGACCCCATCGTGGTCTCCGTTCGTAGCTATCATGTCCCCACCGTGGTCTCCGTTCTGTCTGTCTTTTCTATGTAAGGTCATGGTATAGGGACTGTCCGTCGGGAAGACTTCACTGTCTGAAATGTTAGGGTTGATCCAGGGCTATGTCCCTATAACATTGTCAGGGTCATAAGTCTCAAGACTAGACATCAACTTACAGTACCTTAGGGGTGGAACACCAAAATCAGACTTTCTCGTTCTTCTAACTTTCCCCTGACCTCCTAGTTAGCTCCGGGTCCCACGCAGCTACCGAAGATCCACACATACACAAATGATCCACAATGCCATAGATGATCCACACAGCCATGGATGATCCACACAGCCATAGATGATCCACACAGCCACAGATGATCCACACAGCCACAGATGATCCACACAGACATAGGTGATCCACACAGTCACAGATGATCCACACAGCAACAGATGATCCACACAGCCATAGATGATCCACACAGCCATAGATCATCCACACAGCCACATATGATCCACACAACCACAGATGATCCACACATACATAGATGATCCACACAGCCACAGATGATCCACACAGCCACAGATGATCCACACAGCCACAGATGATCCACATAGCCATAGATGATCCACACAACCATAGATGATCCACACAACCACAGATGATCCACACAGCCATAGATGATCCACACAGCCATACATGATCCACACAGCCACAGATGATCCACACAGCCATAGATGATCCACACAGCCATAGATGATCCACACAGCCATACATGATCCACACAGCCACAGATGATCCACACAGCCATAGATGATCCACACAGCCATAGATGATCCACACAACCATACATGATCCACACAGACCGCCGAAAAACACAGATAAATGTCGCAAGAACACACAAACACAAGATCAAAAAATAAACACGCGAGCCGACGAACGCACTTGTCTGGTGAGCAGAGATACTTATACTTACCAGGAGATGGGAATATTCCTATCTAATGTACTAATAATATCGTGCTCCTAAAGTTGCCAAATGCCCTATTGATCGACCACAAAATAACGCTATCTGCTCTCTAGAACTAATAGTGGCGAATATCTACGGGATCGTATTTCTCTTTCATTAATCCACGTTTGCACTCCACATTACTATACAGTAATAACAAAATTTACGTAATGGCAAGACCTACATTATTTAGCTTCTTTTTTATCTTGGTAGCACACCTAGGTACTCAAAAGTAATGTTCTCTGACATGAACGAACTATATTATACAATAACAGAATTTAAAATCATTGCTTTTGTTCACGTCACAAAAATACAGTAAAATAATGATATGCTATTATTGCTACTGTAATTGAAGGAACACTTGGTTTGCCAATTAAGTCTTACATAAATTGCAATAATGCACGCTAACCATATGGCCTTAGCTGTATACATTATATCAAAGACATCATTAAATAAACAATTTATTAACATACTCAACATGCCCTATTATTTCATCTTGTTTTTCGATTAATATATTTATTTCATTCTTCCACTGAACAAAGGCAACGACTACAAATAAAATAGATCCATACTCCATCAGAGAGGACAACTATTCTACTTTATCACAAAGTAGATTGATTAGGTTCTTAAATTTCCCAATGAATGATACGAGTCAGTCGAATATATACAGAAATATTCAGGGAAATAACATCACCGACCTTTTCTTTCATGATTGCTCTCGGAATAAGAGAATATACACAGGCCTATCCCAATTTAAAATAGCGTAGACTATGATATGGTTGGTTTCGGCTTCCTTATTCAAGTTATGATAGTGAAAAGACAAGGGAACATGTTTATTTGTGTCCGGAGCCAGGGTAAATCACTGATAAACCAGCTGATTTACTTGAAAATTTCAATCAATATTGCATATGTCCCAGCAGAGATGCTTGCAGACCATACCCGTGGAAGAATGGAAGATTACTGATTGGCTTGGAGCACAACAAAACCTGATTTGTCATTCACAAATCCAATAGCTGTCTCATGTTGTTTTGCTAGCTGATTACTAGTTCGGCTTTAACATATTTAGGCATTCCTGGTAAAATTAGAAACTATGTACTAATAAATACCAGACAACAGTTGCCCTCTGACCCCTGACTCAGTTGCCCTCTGACCCCTGACTAGTGTGGACGTCCCCAGTGACCGCTAGTGAACCGGTTTACCCTTAGTGAGGTCCTAGTGAACTTTTTAGTGATGGCTGTTGTTGATGAGTCTGCTGTCTCCTCCCATACTCTCCAGCTTTGTCTTGCTTTGCAAGAAAGACTGGAGAGTGTGGAGCAGGAGATTCAGTGTCTCAAAGATGAAAATTTGGCCTTGAGACTAGCTATGGCGGAAAAGAAGTGTGAGGCTACCGGAAGTGTTCCCAGGGATCGTGAAACCCCTTGGAAAGTGGTGTCAACCAGTGCAACGGCCTGCAAGCTGAAAAGGCAGCCACTCAAGACCCACAACAACTTCAGCACCTTGGCTGATGAGAGTGATGGCGAGGAAGTGGCGATCATCGAGGCAGTGAGAGGGGAGGGGGGGAAAGTCTGCTGCTGTTGCTGCTACAACTCCTGCTACACGCCGACAACGGAAAAAAGCTAAGTCTATTTTAATTGTAGGGGATTCAATGATTAAATACCTTGGTAGGGCTACTAACACACATGTTGGTAAAGTTGTCTGTCTGCCTGGTGCCGGAGTCGAGAAGGTGTCAGAAAAGCTAGATGGTGTCATGGAAGCGAGTGGAGAGGACCCCATCATCTTCCTCAACGCAGGGAGCAACGACATTTGGAAATGCAGGACTGAGGAGTTGCTCACCACGTACCAGGAAATGTTGGAGAGGATCAAGGAGAAGGGTGGAGTTCCTGTGGTACACAGTATCCTACCAAGAAGAGGGGTAAGGAAGGAATGGTCCTCCAGGGCTATTGGTGTAAATAGCCGGCTGGAGAAGTATTGCAAGGCAAATACTATTCCATTCCTGGATAACTGGACCCTCTTCTACGGTAAGGATGAACTGTATGCCCAGGATGGAGTACATCTCTCTCGACTAGGAGTTTCGACCTTAGCCAGCTCACTCGACAAGTTTGTTGCGGGGTTTTGTTAATAAACCATAGGTGTGTAAGTAAAATAGAATCCCAGCCACATCAAATTGATAGTAATAACGAACATTCTGATAGCGTAGATGTTCCGTCTAGGTCCAGTAGTTCAACAGGTAAAAATAAATTAGTTAAAAACAATAGAAAAATAGTTGCAAATACAAGTAATAGTTTGAGTGTAATTATACAAATTGCAGGAGTTTATGTAACAAAATGAACGAACTTAGAGCACTGGTTAGCAAAGAAAATATAGATATAATAGCGCTAACTGAAACATGGATTAATACAGAAACCAGGCATTTTTTAGCAGAGTTTGATATACCGGGATATAGTTTGTTTAAATATGACCGAACAAGTAAGAGGGGTGGCGGTATAGCAGTGTTTGTCAGGAGTTCATTAAAAAGCTGTACTAAATCAGGTATTAGAGTAAATAATGAAAATGAAAGTGTTTGGGTAGAAGTTAACGAAGGTAGTGAGACTTTAGTTATTGGAGTTATGTATAGACCGCCAAATATGAGTAGAAATGACGGAACATCATTATGGGAGGAAATTAAAATAGCATCAAGGCTTAGCAACGTGTGCATTATGGGGGATTTTAATTTCCCTAATATAGATTGGCAGCAACAAATAGGCGACTCTGATTCAAAGGAGTTTATTGAGGTAGTACAAGATAGTTTTTTAACTCAATTCATAGATACGCCAACTAGAGGTGATAATATTCTCGATTTAGTTTTCAGTAACAATGAACATATGATAAATAGTGTAGAAATCGGGGACCACCTAGGAAATAGTGATCACAATTCTGTGTATTTTAATATACAATGGAAAGGTAATACCAGAGAGAATACAACATTAATACCTGACTTCAGAAAAGCCAATTATGGTGGGTTAAGAGAAGCCCTGTTAGCGGACCCTATGGTCAAAAATTAAGTCGATCCAGGTGTCCAAATGAGTGTATCCTTTCTCAGGCACCTGTCATCTTAAGTCAGGAGGAGACGTCAAACTTGGTAGATACATACGATAATTTTATCAAGTCAGTATTCAATGCGCAAAATAAATATATCCCCAAAAGAAAATTTAGATCAACACAGAACCAACCCAAATGGATGAATAATAGACTATTAGATCTTCTAGGACAAAAGAGAGGAATATATAGAAAAATTAGAAAAAGGCGAAATTCACCTACTTGCTTACTATCAGAATCTATCAAGACAGGTAAAAAAGGATATTAGGAAAGAAAAAAGAAATTATGAAATTAAGGTTGCCAATGACTCAAAAAATAATCCTAAAGCTTTTTACCAACTATATAAATCCAAGGTTAGAGATGTAATTGGTCCCCTTAAAACTTCTATAGGAAAATTGACAGAAAGTGATTTAGAAATGTGCAGTACATTAAATAGTCAATTTCTTTCCGTTTTCACTAATGAAAATTTGGCACAGCTTCCAGAAGTCCGTAAGGTATACAGCGATAGTATAGAAAATAGGTTAAGTACGGTTACTATAAGTAGAAATGATGTGGTTAAGGAAATTGACAGACTGAAACCTCATAAATCGCCTGGTCCTGATGAGGTATATGCTAGAGTATTAAAAGAATGCAGAGATGAGTTAAGTTATCCATTAACATTTCTATTTAACAAGTCATTAGAAACAGGTATAGTTCCAGAAGCTTGGAAGCTTGCAAATGTAGTTCCGATCTTCAAAAAAGGTGATAAATCAATAGCATCCAATTACCGTCCCATTAGTCTCACTTCAATCATAGGAAAACTACTAGAGTCAATTATTGCTAGGAAAATGAGAAACCACTTAGAAACATTTAACTTAATCAATTCTTCTCAGCATGGATTCACTCAGGGACGGTCTTGCCTTACTAATTTGCTTAGTTTTTTCTCAGAGGTATATGAAGCAGTAGATAATGACAAGTCATATGATATTATATATTTAGATTTCAGTAAAGCTTTCGACAGAGTCCCTCATGAGAGATTGATGAGAAAGGTTGAGGCACATGGAATAGGTGGGGCGTTGTTAGGATGGATTAGGTCATGGCTAATTGGTAGGAAGCAGAGAGTCAGCATAAATGGTACCAAGTCAGAATGGGGAGCAGTCAAAAGTGGTGTCCCCCAGGGATCGGTATTAGGTCCCCTGTTGTTTCTTATATACATAAATGACCTAGATTTAGGTATAACTAGTAGGATAAGTAAATTCGCAGAGACGATACTAAAATAGGGAGATCAATTGATTCAGATAGCGATATAGAGTGCCTCCAAAGGGATCTAGATACCTTACATGAATGGTCAGTAAATTGGCAGATGAAGTTTAACATTGACAAATGCAAGGTATTAAAGATAGGGAAGATGCAAACAAATTTAAATATAAACTAGCTAATTTAGAATTAGAAAATTCAGACTGCGAGAAAGATCTAGGTGTGTTTGTTAGCAATGATTTGAAGCCTAGAAAACAGTGTATAAGCGTTCGTAATAAGGCAAACAGGATTCTCGGGTTCATCTCTAGGAGTGTGAGTAACAGAACTGCTGATGTTATCTTAAAACTTTACTTGTCATTAGTGAGACCCCACATGGATTATGCTGTCCAATTTTGGTGTCCTTATTACAGAATGGACATAGATTCATTGGAGAGAGTACAGCGTAGAATGACAAAAATGATCCATAATATTAGAAATCTTTCGTATGAAGAAAGGTTGAAGAAATTAGGTTTACATTCGTTAGAGAGACGCAGAGTTAGAGGGGATATGATAGAGGTGTTCAAGTGGGTTAGTGGGATTAACAAAGGGGACATGGCAAATGTACTAAAGCTCAGTGATAGCGAAAGAACTCGTACCAATGGTTTCAAATTAGATAAATTTCGTTTCAGAAAAGATATAGGCAAGTATTGGTTTGGTAACAGAGTTGTAGATGGGTGGAATGGACTACCAAGTGCTATAGTGGGATCTAAAACTGTAGGGAGCTTTAAGATAAAATTAGATAAGCATATGGACGAGAAGGGTTGGGTGTGAAGGGGGATCAGCCGGGTTGGGCCAATCAGCGCTCTGCAGACCTCCATAATCCTGCGTTAATCTCTAACCGTTTTGGTAAGATGATCCTCAGGGTATTAGAGTGTGAAGCCTATAATTGGGCTTTGTAATTGAATTGGGGTTGTGTGGGACAGGGATCTGCCTTGCTTAGGCCAATCGGCTTTCTGCAGACTCCCATTTTCTTATGTTCTTATGTTCTTAACAGTTGTATACCGTTGAATACACAACCCTTCCTTCTACTAGAACCCTGATATCCCCCAGGGATCGGTATTAGGTCCTCTGTTGTTTCTTATATACATAAATGACCTAGATTTAGGTATAACTAGTAGGATAAGTAAATTCGCAGACGATACTAAAATGGGGAGATCAATTGATTCAGATAGCGATATAGAGTGCCTCCAAAGGGATCTAGATACCTTACATGAATGGTCAGTAAATTGGCAGATGAAGTTTAACATTGACAAATGCAAGGTATTAAAGATAGGGAAGATGCAAACAAATGTTAAATATAAACTAGCTAATTTAGAATTAGAAAATTCAGACTGCGAGAAAGATCTAGGTGTGTTTGTTAGCAATGATTTGAAGCCTAGAAAACAGTGTATAAGCGTTCGTAATAAGGCAAACAGGATTCTCGGGTTCATCTCTAGGAGTGTGAGTAACAGAACTGCTGATGTTATCTTAAAACTTTACTTGTCATTAGTGAGACCCCATATGGATTATGCTGTCCAATTTTGGTGTCCTTATTACAGAATGGACATAGATTCATTGGAGAGAATTCAGCGTAGAATGACAAAAATGATCCATAATATTAGAAATTTTCCATATGAAGAAAGGTTGAAGAAATTAGGTTTACATTCGTTAGAGAGACGCAGAGTTAGAGGGGATATGATAGAGGTGTTCAAGTGGGTTAGTGGGATTAACAAAGGGGACATGACAAATGTACTAAAGCTCAGTGATAGCGAAAGAACTCGTACCAATGGTTTCAAATTAGATAAATTTCGTTTCAGAAAAGATATAGGCAAATATTGGTTTGGTAACAGAGTTGTAGATGGGTGGAATAGGCTACCAAGTGATATAGTGGGATCAAGAACGGTAGGGAGCTTTAAGAAAAAATTGGATAAGCATATGGACGAGAAGGGTTGGGTGTGAAGGGGGATCAGCCGGGTTGGGCCAATCAGCGCTCTGCAGACCCCCGTAATCCTGCGTTAATCTCTAACCGGTTTGGTAAGATGATCCTCAGGGTATTAGAGTGTTGAGCCTATAATTGGGCTTTGAAATTGGGGTTGTGTGGGACAGGGATCTGCCTTGCTTAGGCCAATCGGCTTTCTGCAGACTCCCATTTTCTTATGTTCTTATGTTCTTATGTTCTTATGTTCTTATATAAATGACTTTGCAATAGAAAGTCAATTATAACAATGGGAAACCCGATTGTCCTTGTCTGCAAAGGACCGAGAATGCATGATTGTATTACGTGTAACAGGAGTCAATAAGTGGTCAGGAACCAGACTCTTTACATTAAATGCCCAAGATCTTTCCCTAAATCCTACTATACACTAACGCCATCTGTTGTTGCTTCCATCAGAATTACGTCAAAAAGTGGTGGGGTCCCAACTACCCGATAACAACTATAACTGGTACTTTCCAGGGGTTGGCTAACAATGCTCTGCCATTACCCACCCACACTCGAAGCCTACAGTTCTCGGCATCGTTGAATCTTTAACCTCTAAAAGGCGAGCTGTGTGTAATGGACACTCTACCACCAGGCTACGATATTAGGCCTCATTCCAGCCTAAAATAGTCATTTTGTGATAAATATCGCTATTACTTATTCATATGCGCCTATTTTACGTTTGATATGAAGATAGTAACATGTAACAACAATAAAACAAGTGGGAATAGTGTTTGGAGGGTGAAAATCGCGAATTATTGCCGAGCGCTCATTCATGAGGTGAGAGACATGGGAGGCCCACACCCTCCTCTCTCGAAGACTGGAGAGTAACTGACGCCTGTTTCTCTCTCTCTCTCTCTCTCTCTTTCCCACGCATAGACACACACAAGACCGCAGCCTAGGATTGGTTTGGAGATGTTTACACAAATATATACCAATGAATAAGGGAATCACAGGGAAATTAGGTGATAATTGAAGGGGGGGGGGGGAAGGAGGGGATTTTGACAGATGTGGAGTAGTGATAGGAGGTATGGAGGGGAAATATCTCACTTAACCCGGGAACTGCGGGAAGACTCTTAAGAGTCAGAGAAAAAAAAAATTGATTTTAAACATCGAAAAAAAAAAAAAAAAAAAAAATGCCCCTGGGCCATGCAAAATGTATCAAAAAATATCACTCCTCTACCTCCCCTCCTTCCCCACTTTCCTCCCCTCCTTCAGTTATCACCTATTTTCCCTGTTATTCCCTTATTCTGAGGTATATTTTCGTGCTAACATTAGCGAGTTGCAAGCAGGGCATTATCATCACTGTTAGCAAGCGAGTGCAAGAGAGAGAGAGAGAGTATCGATCGACAGTGTCTCAGTGGCCTTGGCGGAAATTGGCGGGAAAGGAGGTTGCCTCACCCATACATTATGTAACTCGCGGCCTGTATCGCCGATTTTGACCATCCAAACGCTGTTTTCACTCGTTTTATTGTTGTAACAGGTTAATACCTTTATAAAGGTATTATATGTTGGAAGGAACATAATAATTGATATTGGTTCAGGGGTAATTTATCGAGAGGACTTCCCTAGTGGTTAAGGCCCCATTAATTGCTCTTTCCATTCACATATGCATAGCCTACGTGAGTTGCAGTTGGGATGTGTGTACATGCTTAGATTGATATGCAGGATTCGAAGTTGCATAATAAATCGTAGGCAGTGTCCACCATTCTTTAACTGTCTACGTGGTGCGATGCATAAGGTGTTGATTTTCGGTGTGAGCATCCTGGATTCGAATCCACGGACTGCCACATGTGTTTGTAAATTTCATTAATCGATTTTAGGAGTATAGTTGGTTGTTGGAAGGAACATAATAATTGATATTGGTTCAGGGGTAATTTATCGAGAGGACTTCCCTAGTGGTTAAGGCCCCATTAATTGCTCTTTCCATTCACATATGCATAGCCTACGTGAGTTGCAGTTGGGATGTGTGTACATGCTTAGATTGATATGCAGGATTCGAAGTTGCATAATAAATCGTAGGCAGTGTCCACCATTCTTTAACTGTCTACGTGGTGCGATGCATAAGGTGTTGATTTTCGGTGTGAGCATCCTGGATTCGAATCCACGGACTGCCACATGTGTTTGTAAATTTCATTAATCGATTTTAGGAGTATAGTTGGTTGTTGGAAGGAACATAATAATTGATATTGGTTCAGGGGTAATTTATCGAGAGGACTTCCCTAGTGGTTAAGGCCCCATTAATTGCTCTTCCATTCACATATGCATAGCCTACGTGAGTTGCAGTTGGGATGTGTGTACATGCTTAGATTGATATGCAGGATTCGAAGTTGCATAATAAATCGTAGGCAGTGTCCACCATTCTTTAACTGTCTACGTGGTGCGATGCATAAGGTGTTGATTTTCGGTGTGAGCATCCTGGATTCGAATCCACGGACTGCCACATGTGTTTGTAAATTTCATTAATCGATTTTAGGAGTATAGTTGGTGTTGGAAGGAACATAATAATTGATATTGGTTCAGGGGTAATTTATCGAGAGGACTTCCCTAGTGGTTAAGGCCCCATTAATTGCTCTTTCCATTCACATATGCATAGCCTACGTGAGTTGCAGTTGGGATGTGTGTACATGCTTAGATTGATATGCAGGATTCGAAGTTGCATAATAAATCGTAGGCAGTGTCCACCATTCTTTAACTGTCTACGTGGTGCGATGCATAAGGTGTTGATTTTCGGTGTGAGCATCCTGGATTCGAATCCACGGACTGCCACATGTGTTTGTAAATTTCATTAATCGATTTTAGGAGTATAGTTGGTTGTTGGAAGGAACATAATAATAGGTGCATATGGATAAGTATTAATGCTATATATGGTAAAATGAATATTTTAGTGATGGAAACAGCTCAAATACGTCAGCACAGGCAGACGTTTCTAATTACCCACATGCGCAGTTCAGAGGTTAATAACCATTTCACTTCTTTTAAGTGCTACTGGGGCCTTTTAAACGTTTTTTTTTTTAGGCTTTACCTCATAAGAGGGTCCTCGCCCTTGCCCACCAAAACCTCTTAAGAGTGTTCTCGCCGTTCCTGGGTTAAAGCTAAGTTCTGAAATATTTCTCCTATAACAAAGCATATACTGTATTGTTTCGTTTGCTTTCGATACTTATTCAATTGGTTGCGTCGCTATTTATGCATTTAACTGTACTGGCGTAGGGATGTGGCAACACCACCGCCCGTCACTTTGTGGCGCATACAGACCCTGGAAGTTGGGAATGGAAATCCCACTGAAAGAATGTATTCCTACTTATGGATCAGCACATCTCGATTTTTTTTTTATTTGATTTGAGTATTTTATTAAGTTCGTATAAATACAGGATATACAAATGTTGCATACAGGTATGTATATTCACGGAGACTCAAAAGGGTGAAGATGATTGGACTTTCTTCCCCCCAGTCTATATTGTAATATATATATATATACAAATCAATATTTTCCCTACATAAATACATACAGAAAAACAACCAAATGACAGTATATTATGACATCCTGTGTTTAGGAGACAAGGGCTCGTAGTTAATCCCTGCCAATCCCCAGTGGGCTGGAAAACGGCCAGATTTTCTCTTAACGAGGAAACCGGACCGCCCCCCAGCCCACCTGGTGTCACTTAGCAGAGATTCACACCCTTTGGGCAAACTCATTTATTATTTATTAATTATACCCATGGATACACCAAGCTACCTACATTTTGGCGACTTGTAAATTGTAGATAGTAGCTAGATAATTATAGTAGGCTCCACCAAGTACAATTTAAAACAATAAGTATAATAATAATAATTATAGTGAATATCAGTAGTTCTATTTTTCAGGTCATTCACTTTCCAGGAGATTATTTTCGGTGTTTCAGTACCCATTGTTCTTGTCTTTCTCCATTGCCGAAACAGACAGACCCGCTATTCCCCCTATTACCTTGTCCATATATTTGTGGAGGGCGAGCCATTCTGTAAATAGCTTTTCTTTTTTCTTTTCATCATCACATTTACCTAGGATATCTTCCAGCCCTACTAACCCATTTGTCAATAACTTGTGGGTCCTCAGGGTCTTATCTTTTCCTTTAATCTTAAATTTGTAATTTACATTGCCTCCTGATTTTTTGTTTTCTAAGCTCGTAGAACTATTCTCACTACTCATTACCTGAGCTGTATTTTCTGGGTTACTGGTTCCACTACCACCTGTATTTGTGTCCCCTGTACTAACATCCTTGGCATTTGTTACAAAGGTTTTGCTCACTATGTTACTAATAAGGTCTACCCTCTTTTCCAGTGCTTCTATTTTTTGTCCAAACTCCTGAAAATACTGAGAAATCCTATCCTCCTTATTCATTATTCCATACCATGCTTTTCACTTTCCTCTGCGTTGTTTTCTGCTAGCATCTCTGTGTGCGTTGTGGAGTGCAGGTGGGGTTGATTCCCAATCCTTTGGGTGTCTTGGGGCTCGTTTGGGAGTTTCGTCCTCCCCATTAACCACCTGTTTACCCCTGCTTGTCCCCCCTCATCTGCCGCCTTTTTCCTCCAGGCCAGACCAGGTGTAGAAGGCGACGCATTGCTGGGCAGTGGTGGGTAGGGCACCACGCGGCTTGTTGTTGTTGTTGTTTCAGGGCGTATGGTTGATGTCGTTCTTCGTTGCTCGTCTGGTCTCTGGTGTATCCATCTTTGTCTCTGCAATGCTGGTCGCCTGGGGCAAATCATGGAATTAGCATTGTGGTTTCCCCCACAATTGCAGCAGCGCGGCTCCACTCTTACCCCTGCACGGATTTTATCCCCACATAGTGTGGACAGGTGACCATCACCACAGAGACGGCACCGTGTATCAAGTTGGCAACTCCAGGTAGGGTGCCGCCACCTTGAACAATTTAGACACATCTTTTCTTCTTCTATGAAAGGTGCCACATATCGATAACCGATACCAGTGACAAAAATCCTTCCAGGCGCCTCACCTTTTATCAGGGCAACTGCTTGGCTTCTCTCTTTCCCTCGCACCTTGTTTCTGTCCACCCACAGTATTTTGTCGTTGTCTAGGAGGAAGTCAGGATCTAGCCAAACAGGGTATTTAAATATAATTATTTTGGTCGTCTTCTCAGTATCGTTGGGTACTTCCATAATTGTTTCATGGTAGCCTGTGGTGGTTAAATGCTTCACAGCTTCTTCATTGGCGACAGTTATATATGGTCGGTACTTTCCGTCCTTAAGGAGTGGCTGAAAACTTCTGTGTTCCCTGCCAAGTTCCACAGTCCATAGCACTTTTTGTTGGTATGTAAGTATGGAGTCAATGTGGAAATGTAGTCGGGGACGTCTCCCCTGAACTTGTTCGTCTACCCCTGGGTTCCTTCGCTCTTGTTCAATGTTGTCCATTTCGTCATGCCTATTCTTCTTTCTGTTCTCGTCCCTACCGTCATCTTCTTCGTCACTACTCCTGTCTTGGTTTCCTCGTTTCTCTCTACTATTTTTCTTGCGCTTCTTCTTCACCAACGTGTAACCCTCCTGCTCCATATCCTCGGTGCCTGTGTGGTTCTCGTCCACCATCTCCCTCACAGTTTCTTCACTAGAATGGGGGTAATCCTCCTCTGTGTGGGTATTGCTGGCCATTACTATGAGGTTTATGGGTGGTGGGAAAAAACCCCCACAAGTTCACTACCCCACAAAGTCACTGTGGTCGTAAACTAGATCAGAGCGGAGCGTCCACTGTTTACCCATCAAAGGTCAGAGGTCAACTGGCACATTTCGAAGCTGGGCCCTTTGCCCGCCCGGGGGGGGGGGGGGGGTCCAGTATAGTCAGACAGGCACGGCACGTATGGCCTGTTTGGAATGTAAGAGGAATGAATTTAGAACAAAAAAGGAAAGGCAGTAAGACATTTATTTAAGACAAGAAGATTTCATGTTCTTGGTTTATGTGAACAACAATGAGAGGAAATGAAGTAGAGTGGAATGGTGTAACATGTAAAATGTGTGTAAATGAAAGAGGATGAGTGCCTGTGTGCATGCTGTTTGTGGGCGAACTGTTATATGTGTTCTTCTCATGTCACCTCTTTTTTCCTTTCTTGTGTCTATTGCTGAACCTCCTTACCCCTTGTGGGAGTAAGGTCTGGCTACTGACTGACTGACTGACTAACTTTACACTCTTTCTTTCTACTCTTTTTAATGTTAATGGTTAGGCTCAAGATACGGAAATAAAGTGGAGTCCCATAATTTTGCACAATATTCTGCATGGCTTTGAACAAAAACAAAGATAATATATATATTTACATTTATATATGTATATATATATATATATATATATATATATATATATATATATATATATAAAATATATATATATAATTATATATACTGTATATGTATATATATATTTTTATATATATATATATTTACATTTATATATGTATATATATATATATATATATATATATATATATACGGTATGTTAATACATACTGATTATGTAATTGATATTTAAGATTGTATTATTGTATTGTCTTTTCTTTGAGCTAATAACTAATAACTTCTTGATGAATGTAATATATGTTAGATAAGGAGAACAAGTAGCTCGCCATCTTACCCACTCTCTCTGTGGCCATAATCCAGTAAAATATAATAAGTACTTTTCTCAGTTTTGGTTTTATGATCACGGCTTTACTCCCTCGTTATACACCTCCTTAAGCTCGTTAACGGGTGGATGAAAATGGTTACATTTAGGGTGCATGCTTTTTTTTTTTTTTATATATAAGTTTATCTTGCGTGTATCAGAACTCATATTTTTCTTTCTTGGATTAAGGGATGAGGGAACAGGCCCAACTAACCCAGACACAAACCTATTTTACTGTTAGTCGAACAGAGGCAAGGGGTGTGAGGAGATTGCCCAAACAAATCCACCTGCAGGGATTCGAACCCGGTCATCTCGGTGAAGCATGCTACCAATGACACCACATGCCACCCATGCTGTCTTGCGATCTGTCAACTCAAGGTCAATTTGGAAGGGGTAGAAACAATATTAATTAGTTCTGTGGCCGATGCAATGCCTGACAGATTGTTTTTTAGAAGGCAAATATTACATCAATTGAGCGAGAACTGAACCCTTGCAAGTTGACGTTGGGTTGATTGATCTGTAGTATTAAAATTCTTAATATTAATTTGTGAAATATATTGTGCATTATTATTCTTGGTTATGGAGAAAGATATGTACAAATATGTGTGTACCTGAGTGTACACAAAAAGAGGGAATTATCTTGTGTATATAAATTAATGATATAATTATCATGTGTGTAAACTATGTATTTGACAATATGCGTTAGCACCAAAACATTGTGTGAGGCAATAATATAAAACTAGAGGAGCACTACGCTGGAGGAGGTATGTGCTCTACTGATCTACTCCAAAATTAAATAACTTCTCCCGTGGTGTATACGCACTGAGAGAGCGCTGAAGAGCACTGATTGTTTTAATAGCGATAGAACAATGAAAGAGATGCAACATTGCGGCTTGTAGAAAGAGATTGTAAGGAGCAAGTAAGAGGAAGTGAGTTAATGAGGCGAAATGCTTTGGATTCTACTCTGTCGAGAAATGCGGTATGGGTGGAGCCTCCCCACACATGTTAACAATACTCGATACATGAGAGAAGACGGCAAACGGCCAGATGGGATGACCACTTTCTCTTACAAGAATGGCCGGTGCCTCGTGTGGGATGCCACATGTGTTGACACTTTCTCCACAACCAACGCCGCCAGAAACGCCGACGAAGCAGGTGAAGCCGCCCGGATAGCAGAAAATAAAAAGCGAGAAAAATATCAAGCCATCGCCAGAATTCATCAGTTCGAGCCCCTGGCATTCGAAACTTCAGGAGTCTTCGGCCCTACCACCCTTAAGATGGTGAATGAAATAGGCCGTAAAATCAGAGAAGTTTCAGGAGAACCCCGGGAAACCCTCTGGCTCAAGCAAAGACTAGGGATGGCTATCCTCCGGGGCAATGCCACCAGCGTCATGAGCTCAGTTTGACAGGACTGGGTCATGCCACTGCGTGAGGCCCCGGCAGGAGTGGTGTATCCGTAGTCTTTCCACAGTAGGGTAAAACAAAACATAAACCTTATTTGTATGTAACATGTGTGATGCACATTAATAAAAGGGGATGTGTCGGATGGTTGAAAGCCACAGTTGCTCGCGCGTTTGGGGCTAGCAACACGTATTATGAAAAACATGCATCCTCCTTCATTCACTGTCCCCCCTCCTTCACTCACTCAACCCCACAATTTGCCGGAGGATAACAGGTTTTTCACAATACGTAGACGGAGGTCTTTTAAAAAAAAAAAAAAAAAAATACATGGGTGCACTGTGCCCCTATACAGGGAAAGAGCTGTGCGGGGGTGAATAACCCATGGAGACGGTTGACCACACCTAACTTCTCGAAAGCTGTTGTAGCAAGAGTGGCAATATGATATTCTAAGAAAGGTTTGATGAAAATTATATACCAAGGATATTGAGAGAAGATGAGAGGTTGATCTGTGTATTGTTGAAAAGTAATTGATATTTTTGTGAAGGCTTGCGACAGTTTGCGGCCCTAGCTCCTTGAGGATCATGACATATGTTAACAGTTTACTCTGGCTATCATCAGACGATTATATACAGTTTAAGCATGATTGGTGGGAGTTAAAGGGGTTTAAACTGGCCCAATCCATCCTTTGACTTTCATATACCCTTTCAAATATGTGCAACATGGTCTAATATTAGCCACAAAACTGCAAATCAATTTATAATTGGATCGTGAAAGGATTAATCCTCAATCATCATTACAGTTAGTTATGTGTTCGCAATTGCTTCAAATTTTATATTAACTTGTATTCTTTAAATATATTAAATGTTGTGTGAAACCACCTGTTCTTCAATTTCTTGCCACACACCCTGCCTTCCAAATGTTGTGTTGTAGCACTTTTCCTTTAATATTATTAATACAATTTTATATATAATACATCGTTACATAAAGCTTTTTATTTATATTTTTGTTTGTGTTTTTACTTTCCTATTTGTACACCTACAATTAGTATCAACCCCACAAACCACTGAGGGTTATGACGCATTATGACAATTTATTCTGCCTATCATTGGACGAGTTCATGCAGATTAAGAACGGCATATGGAAGTTAGAGGGTTAACTGGGTCAGTTTGTACCTATTTAACTCACGCAGACCCTACCTAAGCTATATAAAATCGTTTAATGATAGCCAGAATCAACAGTTAAAATGCATCATATTCCTTAATGAGTTAAATCGTCCAGTGATAAATCCACGGCACTGTCAGTATTCCACTAATTGTCTCATAATATTATAAATTGTGCGAACATTACATTCTTTATTGCTGTGCACACGAATACTGTTATTTTTGTTTTCGTACAGGCAATAATTACATCACACTCGTATCCTTTAAAAACAAAGAATAAATTACACTTTAATTAATATAGACGAATATTGCCATCTAGTTTCAGTTTCATTCCTGCAAATGTTGCTACACATTTTGTTTTCATGCACTCGGATGTCGTTCAATCTACTGTATAGTATGACACATGACACGCATGATTACCTCCACCAACAAAGTTGGACGGTTATGTTTTTGCCTCCATTTGTCTGTTTGTCTGTGTGTCCGTTTGTAAATAAGATCTTAAAAAGTTATGAACCGATGTTTTTGAAAAATGGTAGACAGATAGGTTACGCGACAAGTAAAAAGTGATTACAATTTGGAGGCAATCGGAAGAGCCTCCAAGACTGCTCCAAAGCTGCAGTTGTGAACGACCATTGCTCACTTCCTCAACCTATCAACTCCGGTGTTCCTTAGGGCTCTTTCCTGTGGCCAATTCTTTAATATTAATTCATGATCTACTCAAATGTACCTCTATATAGTCTTATCCACTCATATTATGACGAGTCTACCTTACACTATTCATCTAGTTTTCACACCAACCCAGCAACACTCCAAAACAAACATGACGAGGCCATAGAACACCCATCTTCTGATCTTTTAATTATTTCTGATTGGGGCAAAGACATTCTTGTTACTTTCAACCCCTCCAAGACCCAGTTTCTCCCTCTATCCCTCCATCACAATCTTTCATAAGAGTACCGTATCAACTATTCTTCAACAATAAACAAATCAACCCTTCATCTTCTCTGAATATTCTAGGTGAATCTTTTTCATCGGACCTTTCTTGGAAAGATCATATTACCACTCATGCTAAAACAACTTCCCAAAAGTTAGGTGTGTTCAACCGTCTCCTTGGGGTTTTCACCCCCACACAGCTTTTTGCTCTGCATTGGAGCACAGTGCGCCCCTGTATTGAGTATTATTCGCATGTGTGGGGAGGTTCCACTCATACCGCACTTCTCGAACGAGTAGAGTCTAAAGCATTTGGCCTCATCAACTCACTTCTTCTTACTACTTCACTACAATCTCTTTCTACACGCCACAATGTTTGCAGCTCCTTCACTCTTCTATCGCTATGACAACAATCAGTGTTCTTCAGAGCTCTCTCAGTGTATACCCCCTCCCTTGCAGCAAGTGTGAGGCACCCGCCATTCAACACAGTCCTAGTCCTATTTTGTTCAGCTCTCCAACCCCAAAATGGCAAATGTTCAGTCTTTCTCCTACTCAATGAGTGAACTCTGGAACTCTCTTCCTCAATCAATCTGTCCTTCATCCTATGACTTAAACTGCTTTAGAACATTAGTTCATTAGTTCATTAAACTTTGTGTGTCCAGTAATTTTGACTCCAACGTCCCTTGAATTTGGCTCTGTCACTATTTTGGCTATGGGAGAGAGACTCCAGGGCGGTCCAGAATACGGGTGGGGTGCTGAACTAATTGCTCTAGTTCATTTAGGATAGAAACGATGTAGGCGTGTTCACCAGGTTGGTCAGTGAAATGAGAGGAGAGCCATTGGTGGTGGTGAACATTGAAACCTCCTATAGAGGAAAATGTTCAGGAGTGTTGGTCTACTTCTTTTGAACAGGGTATAGCATCCGAATAACATCTTTCAGTAACAAACACAAGCACAGGGAATATTACACATATTACCATCAGCCAATCAGCTCGAACTAGAATTATATTTGTTTTGCGATTATAAGACTGAATATTCACCCCATTAGTAAGACCCCATTAAGAAATTTCGCCCTTTTTTGTTCTTCTATATGTAGACCATTTATGCTATTTACCAATAGGTGTCGATATATGTAGACCATTTATGCTATTTACCAGTAGGTGTCGATATATGTAGACCATTTATGCTATTTACCAGTAGGTGTCGATATATGTAGACCATTTATGCTATTTACCAGTAGGTGTCGATATATGTAGACCATTTATGCTATTTACCAGTAGGTGTCGATATTTTTCTGGCGATCGATAGCAAGCCTACAATTTCGGTGGACCCGACCTATGTCCGGGACATAATTCTACCGAATGTTTTTTTTAAATTTAATCTCGAAGAGGGATCGAAAATGTGTCCTTTAAGCTTGATAGAGGTGTAGGGGGAGCAGTTTAAAAAAAAAAACATTATCATAATGAAAGCGAATTTTAACAAGAGTCTAAAATGTATATTTGTTCAATTAAAACCCATTTGTTTATAATCTTATATGTTCATCTCCATTTGCCCCATACTCTCTTATTTCTCACAGACTTCAATTTTTCCCCTTAACTCGATGGTGAGAGAGCTGCTCTTCTGTTACTGCCGGGGACCGATATAAATTGAAATTTTGCTTTTTGTACATCGTTTCTAAGCTCGTTTTCTTTCAGCCTGTCCGCTTTTTTTTCCATCTCTTTAGCTTTTCTGTCTCTCTCTCTCTCTCTCTTTTTAACACTGTGTTATTTTTTTAGTGTTGTTATTAGCGATACAAACACTGGGTATTCACACTGTCTTAACCTTTTGTCTACATTAATTATGCAAAATACATCTCTCTCTCTCTCTTATATATATATATATATATATATATATATATATATATATATACAGTATATATACACAGCAATAAGTACATGAAAACACCATCTATAGATCTTTAGAAGAGATTAGGATATTAGGCATAAGTAGGAGAGAGAGGGGTGGAGAGGGAGGAATAACGCTGGAATCATCTAAGGTGGAGTTTTTAGCGAAGGTTTGGGTGAAGAGTTCAGCTTTGTCAGTGGAAGAAGTGACGGTAGTGCCGTCAGAGTGGAAAAAGGGAGTGAAAGACGAGGAAGAAAAATTGTTGCAGAGGTTTTTAGCTAGCTTGGAAAAAGCTAGAGTTGGATAGTGCAGTGCATGTATTAATGATGAAAGAGTGTTTAACAAGTCAAAGACATTATTTGGCTTGATTCCATGCAGAAACATAAGAAAAATGAGATTCTTTAGTTTGAAGGTGACGGAACCGTTTGAAAGCTTCCTCCTTATTGTGGACAGAAATAGGTCAAGCGTGAGTAATCCATTTTGTTTTTGCATTAGTCTGAGAGAACGAAAATGGATGTATGCCTCCATCTATCTATTTATCTATTGCCTGACGCCGTGATCCCCGAAGGGGTGGCCACGAACGAACCGCCCCCATGCACCTCTGTCCCCGGTCAGTCGACGCCCCTCCCCCCAACCAGCACCGCCTTCGTTCATATACTTCCTCGCTCCATCCTTCCACCTCTCTTTCGGTCTACCTCTCCCTCTCTGTCCCTCCACCTCGCTCTCGTACACCCTCTTAGTCATTCTCTCGCTTGCGTCCATGCCCAAGACAATTACCTCGGTAATGTGTTCAGCACTCTCCGAGGGTCCCCGGCCACAGAAGCAAAAATCATTCCATGGGAAATCAAAGAAGTACTGCTGAAGAGCCTCGCAGTCAGCAGCGCCAAATTGCTACAAGCGCCGCCGGCTAGTAGGATCGGGTGGCCGTATTGGGGAGATAGGACAGTTGACTGAGATAAGTTTTTGGTCGTAGGAGCCCAAAGGAGAGAATAACTCGACAGTATAAGCGGAAGGGTTAGAAGTTAAAACAAGTCAAGAATGTTGGGCCGATCTCCGAAGCATTCCGGGATACGTGTGGGTAGCTGAACTAACTGTTCTAGGTCATTTAGGATAGTAAAGATGTAGGCTTGTTCACCAGGCTGGTCTGTAGAATGAGAGGAGAGCCATTGGTGGTGGCGTATGTTGAAATCTCCTAAGGTGGAGATTTCTGTGAAAGGAGAGATGGATAGGATGTGTTCCACTTTAGAGCTTAGATAGTCAAAGAATTTGGAGAGTCAGTAGAGTTAGGGGAAAGATAGACAGCACAGAAGTATGTGAGTGATAGGATAGTTTGAGCCATAAAGTTGATAATCCAGAAGAGTCGAAGTCGGGAACACGAGAGTAAGTGAGTTTGTTGTGTATGTAAACACAATATCCGACTTTGGCTTTGAAACTAGAATAGATATAGTAGGAGGGTACAGAGAAGGGTTTGCTGTCAGTAGTCCCAGACAACTGAGTTTCGGTGAGAGAGAGAGAAGATCAGGGTTGGCATAGGAGAGGTGGTGTTTAATAGAGCAGATGTTAGAGGAAAGGCCACGCATGTTGCAGAAGTTGATAGTGAGAGAGTCAGGCCATGGTCAGAGATATTTTGATAGGTCATTGGGTGTGTGTCCAGTGTATGTTGTGTGGGTATTTATGTTCCCCCCCACCCCCCCTCCCCCCGCTCCTGGTGACTTCGAGGCATAATTTTAGTTTTAAAGTTGGTGTATTGGAAAGAAGTATAAAGTGTTTGTGTGGTGTAGTGTTAAACGGAGAGAGACTGTGAGATCTAGTTGGATTTTTCTCAGTGTATGTGAGGCACGAATAAAATCAGTAAGAGAGGCCAACAAAATTAAACTGAAGTTCCAGCAACTCTATATCATTTGTAAATAGCTTCTCCTAGGTCTAGCCCTGTTCGATTGGTCCCTACAATCTCCCCTTGGGACTTTGCTAGTACTGAGCCGTTCCGCAAGATAAACTTCTAGCCTTCACTCCCATTATAATATTAGTGTGCTACAAGCCTCGGTAGTGAGAGGGTGTTTGTCCAAGCAAGAGGTGATTTGAAAGCTTGAATTGAATCATGAACAAGTCTACTTCTATGTAGACGATGTACAGTATATAAACCAGATACGAATGTGAGGTTCATTTCATGGTACAGACCATAACTAAGAGTGTCTAACAAGCACAATAGTTGTTCCAATAACTGTTCTTCATTGGCTTTTCAGTGAGTCGAGAAAGACAAAAAGGGATTGATTTATACGCTCGTTCAAGAACCCTTCCAAGCGGGCTGACACAGAAATTTGTCACCATCGCTGTAAAGGTTACTGAGTACATAGGTGAATGAACTAAACTTCTTAAATGTTATCTAGCTAGTACGAATTATCGTGAGCAAAAATTAACTAAAAGACCACTCAGTGGCGTCCGTAGCCGTATATATATAGCTGCAAGAATTGGTTTAGGCTCAACCACCCATTGGTGTATTTAGTGTATGGGATGCATGCAGAATACTATTGTGGAATACTATACTACTGGAACGGCTGTGGATGTGAATGTAGTCAGTAACCGGTGTAATCTGTTTGATCAGGTGCTAGCATATTCATGTATACATGCGACACTAGTCTACCACACCCTTTTATGTCCACCATTGCAACTATGGGTACTCAAAGCCATGCCTGTAGATCAATAAACCTACAGAGCTTAGGCTGGGGATCGAATTGGGGCCTTTCCATGCATGAGTCAATAGCGGTACCTCTTAGGCTGACTCCGTATCTTAAATTGAAGGTAATGATACAGAGGCAGGAAAAATATATAATACTGATTAATAAATGTGAAAGAGGCTATTAGACATTAACTAAAATAATAAGGTAATATTAGAATACCGGGATGCTATGACAGTGTGGGAAAACTACGACATTTTAGATAAGATAATTATATAAGAATGGAAAAAGTTGACAGATTAAACCAATTATAAAACAGAGGAAACGTATAGAAATTCTATGACCATAAGTCATTTGACAAGTTTCAGAAAATAATGAAAGGGAGGCGAGACAATATTCAAAATATATATTCAAATGAATCAGTGAACATTAAGGAAAAAATGCCTAAATACAGTGTATATTGAGGTTCCCCCAAAATGCCTAAATACAGTGTATATTGAGGTTCCCCCAAAATGCATAAATACAGTGTATATTGAGGTTCCCCCCAAAATGCATAAATACAGTGTATATTAAGGTTCCCCCCAAAATGCATAAATACAGTGTATATTGAGGTTCCCCCCAAAATGCCTAAATACAGTGTATATTGAGGTTCCCCCCAAAATGCATAAATACAGTGTATATTGAGGTTCCCCCCAAAATGCATAAATACAGTGTATATTGAGGTTCCCCCCAAAATGCATAAATACAGTGTATTAAGGTTCCCCCCAAAATGCATAAATACAGTGTATATTGAGGTTCCCCCCAAAATGCATAAATACAGTGTATATTGAGGTTCCCCCCAACATTAAAACAATATAAAACAATTATAAACATGACAGCAATAGGAATTCAAAAGAGTATAACAATTATAAAGAGCCATTAAAAAAGAATATGACATTTTAAAAAGTTAATTAAGAATAGATAATCAAGCACACAAAGCAATTCTAAGCCAAAATACAACATAGAGGGAGGAAAAAAGCGAGAGGTCATACGGGAGAGGAGGTGAAGACTGTTACATGTCGGCCCTGTACTCTCTAGAGAAAATGCAGTTAAGAACATGGTCCGATAATTATCTTTTTCACACCATCATATATTTCGTTTTTACCAAAACTCATCCAATTTAACCCCAAGGCATGTTTACGGATGAGCAGACACATCATCCACAGTAGACCATTCCTTCAGCCACCAAGTAGATCTCAACCAGTGTCAAATCAACCAATACTGATAGTATTTGGTTACATTAGGTAGTTTAATCTAAGGTAGTAATTTAACAATTAGAGGATCATGAGGCATTTTGACAATATATTCTGGCTTTCATTGGATGACTTTATGCGACTTAGGAAGGATCGGTGAGCATCAAAAGGGTAAATAATGTCTCGATTAACCCTCTATCCTTCCTAATCTGATAACAATTGTCTAATTATTACTCTGATAATAACCAGCATATACTGTCAACACACGTCATAATCTTCAAGAGGTTAAATTGATTCTGGTTGATTTGGCACTGGTTGAGATCTACTTGGCGGCTAAGGTTTACTGGTTGACCTGTCCAGGAACCCTTTCTATAACATTTTGATATTTCTTAACCCTTAGAAGATACGACTATGCATTTTGATCGTTTATAATGGCTATAATTAGTCGATTATATACCTTGTCAACTTTGTTGTAGCTCAAGCGTCTTTACCTCGGTCAACTTGGAAGTCCGCTGCCTCCACACCTTTCCTCGATCCGGGCGTACAGGAGTTGGTTGGGGATCGAGTTTGACCCTGCTCTTCTTGAGGCAGGACCATGTGGAATGGGAGGCTTGTCTGGCAGTCGTTCCTGAAACTTGTCCAGCCTCTTCCTAAATGCCTCTGTGGTGCAGTCCGTCAGGTCACGAATGTCCTTAGGGAGACTATGGAATAGTCTTTGACTGACGTTCAGGAAGCTTGTAGAGAGGAGTGTCCGGTGACACTAGGAGGATGAATATAGGACTCGTCTTTAGCAAGTCCTCCCCAGTCGTGGTAGACGTTGGCTCTTAATGCCTCCTTTCTCTTCAGGGAGAGGGTTTGGTACCATATTTTCAATAATATTCCATGCGTATATGATACAGTACATTTCCCTCCTCCTCTGTAGAGAGTAAGGTGTCAGTTAATTCAATCTCTTCCAATACATGTTTTGTTGGAGATTCCTCAGTTTTTTGGTGAAAGCCCTTTGGATTTGTTCCAGCTTTTGAATGCCCACCATTCTGGCAGGGGACCACTGCTGGCACAGATACTCCAATTTGGACTGCACGAGGGACCTCCATAATGGGATTAGGTGGTCAGAGTCTCTTGACTTGAAAGTTTTCAGCATCCAGCGGAACATTTGCTTGGCAGATTTTGCAATGCTCTCAATATAGTCAGAGAAGGTGCAGTCATTACTCATGACCACTCCCAGGTCTCTTACTGCATCCCTTTCCATAATATGTTGGTCTCCCATCTGATATGCATTGCCTTCAAACTTTCTCCTGCTCCAATATAGTATTACCTCAAAGTTATCACCATTGAATTTCATATTTGATGGGGCCCAGTTGCACATGGTATCCGGATCATATTGTAGAAGGTCAGCGTCGACTTTGTGGGTTATCTTTCGGCTCATTCTAGTGTCGTCCGCGAAAGATGTAATTCTAGAATTATAGATGTTCTTGTTTCATTCACTGTGACATTTAGTGTGCATCCCACTAGGAAGCTGTACAGCCATGTCCCAATTTTGCCACCAATTCCAATAACTGTTATCTTATGGAGGAGTATGCCGTGATCTACTTTATGAAATGCTTTGGTAAACTCAAAATAGACCACATCTACATTGCCTCCATTATTGGTGTCTTCGAGAATATTGCCGTAGTGATTGAGTAGTTGTGATAAGCATGATCTCCCCATTCTAAACCCGTGTTGACATGGATTTAGTTTGTTTTAATGTTCTAGGTAGATGACTATGTGTTTTCTAAGGACTCTTTCAGAGATGTGTATGATGTGTAGCTGTTCTGTAGTTTTTCGGAAGACCTCTTGAACCTCCTTTGTACACCGGTATGACAATTCCTTCCTTCAGTTGTTGGGGGATGACACCTTGGTCCAGGGATATTCTCCATAGTTTAAAAATTGGTTTTGATAGCACTTCTTTGCAATTTTTAAGGAGTGCTAAGGAAAACTCATCTGGCCCTGATGATGAGTTGAGGGAATTTTCTTCGATGGCTTTCACTATGTCATCTTCGTTGAGGTGGATGTGCTGCAGCTGCGTTCCTTTTCCATTGTTGAGCGCAAAGAATCTTGTAGGGGATTCAACGAGCTTATCTTCTGCTGGCAAACTAAACACACTCTCATATTGCTCCCTCAGAATTTCAGCCATAGTCTCTTCTAGCAGTTGTTCATCTCCCACGAAGGGTCCAATTTGTGCTCTGGTGTTAATTTTCTTCTTGACATATTGCTTAGGAAGGATCTATCGAAATTAGAAGGGTTAATACCATCTCAATTAACCCTCTGACTTCCATATACCTTTCCCAATATGAATAAAAATCGTCTATCAATAGCCAGAAAACAGAAAAAGAAATGCGTCATCGTATGTTCTAAGGGGTAAAAATATATCCTGCACAACTAATTTTTTTTCACGATGCTGCAGCGTGTGATTATCCCAACCTTTGGTACTTCACAAATTCTTACTGCTCCTTTGTGTATCTTTCTTCACTTTCTGTTTTCTTGTTCCTTGTTTTTGTTTTTCTTTCTAGAAGGTATAATTACTGTGTCATAGTTTTCGTTAATAAGCATCCTTGGTTTCTACCTTGGCACTGTCTATTATAAGATCGAGATTGTTTAGCGTGTATCTATCATAATAACTTACATATTCTCGTACTTCACTTACTTAAGGGGGTACTACTCGCTTTTTCTGGACCCCCTTCTCCCTCATGTTTATCATTTCAGTGTTAAGTCTTTAAGACATTCGTTCCGTTAGTTTGTCGATTTTGAGACCTTTCGCCTCATTTGTTTGTCAATATTAACCCCTAACTGTCGGCGCGCAACATAAGTCGAGTATAATAAATCTGGACTATCTGGCGGCGTGCGACATAGGTCGTGTGGCAATTTCAGCACGTAATGTTGCTGAGAGAGAGAGACAAGTGGTGGCAGGAGAGTAGCGAGCGTATGACTGCTCCAGACCACCGCGGCGAACCTACTGACACGAATCCCACCTCCTCCCTCCCTCTCTCACTCGCTACATACTGAATTGTATGTGGAAAGTGCCGAATTACATGCTTTTTGCACTCGTGTTGCGCGGTTGTTGCAAGAAAACTAGTGGTCATAAAAGGATCGTTGTGGTGTCATTGGAAAGCTCTGTTTATGCCCTTTCAGGGATAGATACTTGTTTTACGTTCTGGGTCTTATTTAGGCATGAAAATGATCACGTAAACAGCCCTATTTTGGGTAAAAACACCCCGCTGGTGGCTACATATTCTATACCGCCTAGGCCGCTCTTTAGGTGTTAAGCCTTTCGTGCCCTTGAGGTGTCAATTTGGTTCTGGCGAGCGATAGCAAGCCTCAAATTTTAGAAGGAACCGGCCTTCACCAGGACATTATTCTACTGAGAAATGTACACATTTATCTTGAAAGGGGGGTCTAGGGGGTGTTTTTCTAAGCTTGATGGAGGTCTAGCGAGGAAACTCAGAAACAAAACAAAAATAAATAAATAAACACATAGACCAAAAACCAAGCACTACCCCCTTAACCTCGCAAGTTGTATTTCAGCTTCCTCTTTCACTCTTTATGTCCTATTATCTATTATCTACCCTCCTACTTTGTCTGTCATACTATCTATTATCTACCCTCCTACTTTATCTGTCATATTATCTATTATCTACCCTCCTACTTTATCTGTCATATTATCTATTATCTACCCTCCTACTTTATCTGTCATACTATCTATTATCTACCCTCCTACTTTATCTGTCATATTATCTATTATCTACCCTCCTACTTTATCTGTCATATTATCTATTATCTACCCTCCTACTTTGTCTGTCATACTATCTATTATCTACCCTCCTACTTTATCTGTCATACTATCTATTATCTACCCTCCTACTTTATCTGTCATATTATCTATTATCTACCCTCCTACTTTATCTGTCATACTATCTATTATCTACCCTCCTACTTTATCTGTCATATTATCTATTATCTACCCTCCTACTTTATCTGTCATATTATCTATTATCTACCCTCCTACTTTATCTGTCATATTATCTATTATCTACCCTCCTACTTTATCTGTCATATTATCTATTATCAACCCTCCTACTTTATCTGTCATACTATCTATTATCTACCCTCCTACTTTATCTGTCATATTATCTATTATCTACCCTCCTGCTCTCTTTGTCTGTCATATTATCTATTATCTACCCTCCTGCTCTCTTTGTCTGTCATATTATCTATTATCTACCCTCCTGCTCTCTTTGTCTGTCATATTATCTATTAATCTACCCTCCTGCTCTCTTTGTCTGTCATATTATCTATTATCTACCCTCCTGTTCTCTTTGTCTGTCATATTATCTATTATCTACCCTCCTGCTCTCTTTGTCTGTCATATTATCTATTATCTACCCTCCTGTTCTCTTTATCTGTCATATTATCTATTATCTACCCTCCTGCTCTCTTTGTCTGTCATCTTGTCAGTTATCTACCATTCTTCTCTCTATATTATATATCCCCTTGTCTTTTATCTAGTCTCCTTCTCTCTAGATTTTCTTGATTGCGTAATGGTTACTGCGCGGAATTTCGGTGTGAGTATCCTAGGTTCGAATCCTTGGAGTATGACATGTATTCATTAGTTTCATTGATTTCATTAGTTAGGTTTATTTGTAAGAAAATTGGTGGGTTGGTGATAATATTAATTTATATGTCCTTTTGTATATTATCAATCCTCTTTTTCTCTCTATCTGTCCTCTTGTCATATATCAATCCGCCTTCTCTCTGTAGCTATCCTCTTGTCTATTATCTACCCTTCGTCTTTCGTTATCTATCCTCTTGTCTATTATCTACCCTCCTTCTCTCTTTATCTGTCCTCTTGTCTATTATCTACACTTCTCTCTTTATATATCCTCTTGTCTATTAACTACCTTCCTTCTCTCTTTATATATCCTCTTGTCTATTATCTACCCTCCTTCTCTCTTTATATATCCTCTTGTCTATTATCTACACTTCTCTCTTTATATATCCTCTTGTCTATTATCTACCCTCCTTCTCTCTTTATATATCCTCTTGTCTATTATCTACCCTCCTTCTCTCGTTATCTATCCTCTTGTCTATTATCTACCCTCCTTCTCTCTTTATCTATCCTCTTGTCTATTATCTACCCTTCGTCTCTCGTTATCTATCCTCTTGTCTATTATCTACCCTCCTTCTCTCTTTATCTATCCTCTTGTCTACTATCTACCCTCCTTCTCTCTTTATCTGTCCTCTTGTCTATTATCTACACTTCTCTCTTTATCTATCCTCTTGTCTATTATCTACCCGCCTTCTCTCTTTATCTGTCCTCTTGTCTATTTTCTACCCTCCTTCTCTCTTTATCTATCCTCTTGTCTATTATCTACCCTCCTTCTCTCTTTATCTGTCCTCTTGTCTATTATCTACCTTCCTTCTCTCTTTATATATCCTCTTGTCTATTATCTACCCTCCTTCTCTCTTTATTTGTCCTCTTGTCTATTATCTACCCTCCTCTCTTTATCTATCCTCTTGTCTATTATCTACCTTCTTTCTCTCTTTATATATCCTCTTGTCTATTATCTACCCTCCTTCTCTCTTTATTTGTCCTCTGTCTATATCTAATCCTCTCTTTATCTATCCTCTTGTCTATTATCTACCTTCTTTCTCTCTTTATATGTCCTCTTGTCTATTATCTACCCTCCTTCTCTCTTTATCTATCCTCTTGTCTATTATCTACCCTCCTTCTCTCTTTATCTATCCTCTTGTCTATTATCTACCCTCCTCTCTGTGTCTGTCCTCTTGTATCTTATATACCTATCGTCTCTCTTGGTTTAATCCATATCACCTTTACCTTCCCTTCACTTTCGGCAAAATAATACATGCTATCCTTCCTTCTTCTTTTACTTTGCCAAACTCCTATTATCTATGCTCCTTTTTACTCCCCCTTTCTCTCTCTCTCTCTTTCTCTCCCTAACTCTCTCTCTGTCCACCCCAGGCCATCTCTTCAACCATCCTGTATATCGTCTTATTGAGCGTCTTTGGTTACAAATGGGGTCTTCAGGGACCCCTCCCTCTCCCCCCCCCACCCCCCATCCTTTTACCCTGTCCCCTTTCATACCAGCCTCAAGAAGAAGGTCTACACACATCTTGAAGTCTATCAATAGCGAGATGTACAGTTGGCGCTATAAATCATGTCACTATTGATAGTTATTTCACCACCTTTGACAAGTGTCTTCCAGCTGTTGAATAAAATGTGTCGGTGAAGAAGAATGCATTTGAATAACTCTCAAAATGTGTGTTTATTTGGATGTCATAGTATGTAGCCCACTATTATATATTTGGATGCCATAGTATGTAGCCCACTATTATATATGTGGATGCCATAGTATGTAGCCCACTATTATATATTTGGATGCCATAGTATGTAGCCCACTATCATATATTTGGATGTCATAGTATGTAGCCCACTATCATATATTTGGATGTCATAGTATGTAGCCCACTATCATATATGTGGATGTCATAGTATGTAGCCCACTATCATATATTTGGATGCCATAGTATGTAGCCCACTATCATATATTTGGATGCCATAGTATGTAGCCCACTATCATATATGTGGATGTCATAGTATGTAGCCCACTATCATATATGTGGATGTCATAGTATGTAGCCCACTATCATATATTTGGATGCCATAGTATGTAGCCCACTATTATATATGTGGATGTCATAGTATGTAGCCCACTATTATATATGTGGATGTCATAGTATGTAGCCCACTATTATATATTTGTGGTCTTCTCTAATTTCTAGTTATGGACATATATTTATGGAAAATAATTTATGAATATAATTTTCTAAACATCAACTACAAAACTATGTATACCCGGTACTATTTATTGAAAAGCAACTTATATCCAATAATCAATCAAGTTAGTTATACTTGCCTAAAGAAAAACAGAGATGTTCAAGATTGTTTATAAGTGGGCTGGAGACTCTTGGTTAAACCATATCACCTTTACCTTCCCTTCACTTCCGGCAAAATAATACATGCTATCCGTCCTTCTCCTTTTACTTTGCCAAACACCTATTATCTACGCTCCTTTTTACAATCCCCCCCCCCCCCTCTCTCTCTCTCTCTCTCTCTCTCGTTCGCTCCCTCTCACTCTCTCTCACTCTCGCTCTCCCTCCCCAACCGATAGATAATAGGAAACTTCTTTTTCATTTCAGTAGTGGATACTGTGTTAGGTAATTTAAAGTACATTTCCTCTCTGTTATGTGTACGGTTATTTCCTACATGTCTGCTACTTTGTCAGGGAAAATGCCTATCATTATTTATAAAAGTTTAAAAGTGAATGATGATATTTAGATAGATTTGCTTAGTCATAAATAAATGTTATGCACATTATTTAAAAAGGATACATATAAACACAACTAAATATAAAACATGCAATTACAACTGACGCTAACATAAGATAGCGTGTATATATATATATATATATATATATACTGTATATATGAAAACATAAATACAAGAAATGTCGGAATATCATTGTTTGAACTATATACGGCAATCTATCTATCTATCTATATGCTCAGGCCCAATCCCCATTTTGGGGGTAGCCGACTCAAAACAGAGCAAGAACAGGGAAAACAAAAAAAACCCCTAAAACAACAAATAAACACAGATAAAAAGCACCAACGCACACACATCCAGGTCACCCAGGAGAAGACCCAGAGACCAGGGTCACCAAGGTCGCTCCAGCACTCCCCCGGCCCCCGACCACCCGGAGAGGTTCCGATCTCGGCAGGCAGACATTCAGTGGAGCCAAAGCCACAAGCCCTCCCACCACACTTCCAGGCGCACCCTTCATATTAATCGTCTCCCCGGGCCAGGCGCCTGATGGACTATTATCTAGTCCAACTTGCGCCCGACCCCTTACTCCAAATGACCACGTGTTCACTCAACTATTCACAAGCATTCTCCATTCACTCCTGTCCACCACCACTTCCCCTGCCTGATCTATAGTCATTCCTCTATCATCCAAATCCTTTCTTACAGTCTCTTCATCTCAATGGGGGTCTTCCTGCCCTTCTATCTCCCCTTGTACCTGACTCACATATTCTCTTTGTAAGCCTTTCATCTCCCATTCGTTCAACATGACCATACCAGCTCAGCACTCTTCTGTCCACTCTGGCTGACAAATGTTCCTGCTGCCCCACTCTCCTACGTATCTCTTCATTCCTCAATCTGTCTCTACGAGTAACTCCACACATACTCCTCAAGCAGCTCATCTCATACGGCAATAGCAAAAACTCAAAGAGCGCATGGGGGAAAAATAGAAGCGAATATTGCAGTTCTGGGAAACAATGACAAGGGCAGAAACGATGGAAAACTTATCCAATGACTTTATGTGAAAGAAAGAGAAATGAGAGAGAAGGCAAGAGGAGTAACAGGAAGAATGAAAGTGATAGAGAAAAGATTAGATGCAGAAAGAAAAGGATGTAATTAACTATGAACAGAGAGAGACGAGGAGAGAAGAGAGAGAGAGGGAGAGAGATAGAGAGAGAGAGAGAGAGAGAGAGAGAGACAAGTCAAGGAGAGTAACAGGAAGAATGGAAGTGATAAAGGAAAGTTTAGATGCAGTAAGAAAAGTATGTAATTAAATAGGAACAGAGAGAGAGAGAGAGAGAGAGAGAGAGAGAGAGAGAGATAGAGAGAGAGAGACAAGTCAAGGAGTAACAGGAAGATAAAGTGATAAAGGAAAGTTTAGATGCAGTAAGAAAAGTATGTAATTAAATAGGAACAGAGAGAGAGAGAGAGAGAGAGAGAGAGAGAGAGAGAGACAAGTCAAGGAGAGTAACAGAAGATAAGCGATAAAGGAAAGAGTAGATGCAGTAAGAGAAGTATGTAATTAAATAGGAACAGAGAGAGAGAGAATGGATAGAAAATTGGCTCAGCAACAGAAAGCAAAGGGTAGTCATAAACGGTAAGGCATCTAAATGGACCAATGTAAGTAGCGGGGTACCCCAGGGATCGGTACTAGGACCAATTCTCTTTCTAATTTACATCAACGACATAGATGAGGGTCTCACCTGCACAATCTCAAAATTTGCTGACGATACAAAAATTGCAAATAGCGTACTCTCAAAAGAACAAGTTGACGATATGCAACACAATCTAGATAAATTGTCATGTTGGGCCCAAATTTGGCAAATGAGTTTCAATGCGGATAAATGTAAAGTACTACATGTCGGATACCTAAATGAGGGAAAGCAAAACTATTCGATGAATGGCACTCAGCTTAAGAATGTAAACAGAGAAACTGATCTGGGAGTAACAATATCGAGTAACCTAAAACCGAGTCAACAATGTTCAGAAGTTGTTAAGAAGGCAAACAAAATAATTGGCTTTATAGGCAGGTCATTTGAGCATAAATCCAAAGAAGTTATCCTAACCCTTTACAATTCCTTAGTCCGCCCTCTTCTGGAATACTGCGTTCAATCCTGGTGCCCTTATTACCAAAAAGATATAAACATGCTAGAAACAGTTCATCGTAGAGGTACCAAAATGATACCTACCCTAAAGAACAAACCATACGAGGAGCGTCTTAGAGAATTAAAATCTATTTCCTTTAACCCAGCGCAGATTAAGAGGCGACTTAATTCAAGTGTTCAAAATCATCAAAGGCATCGACAATATGAACTGTAGTAAGTACTTCACTATCGACCAATCTAATTACACGCGGGGAAACGGTTGCAAAATTATTGGTAAATCTTTTAACTCGCACGAATCTAAGAATTTCTTCTTCAATCGAGTTGTCAAACTGTGGAATGGGCTTCCCCGAGACGTTATAGACTGCAGCACCCTTGATCTATTTAAATTCCGCCTAGACAAATATCTCGCATCAAACGCGCGACTGACTGCGTTTGTAAATGAATAACTTTATCCTCCCCTCAGTTACTAACCCATATGTCCCCTACTAACTTCCTAGTCCTGCCACGTTAGTGGCAGGGCAGTAGTTCCCTTTCCAATGTTCCCTTACCCACTCTAAACCACTGTTTGGACACTTGATCCTCAGTGTTTTGGAGGACAAGCAACCTAGAAGGGTCACTAGACCTGTTGTTGCTTGATTTCCTTTGTACTCCTTTGTACTTAATGTTTAGATTTGTTCATATAATTGGAAAAACAAGTACCGTAGCTTGAAGAAAGTGAGTGAATTTGTATTATCACCAACCCCCAATAACCTTACAAATCAACCTATCTATCTATCTATATACTCAGGCCCAATCCCCACTTTTCCTAAAAAAAAATTTGGGGGGAGGGGGGGGGGGGGAGGGGGGGGGGGGTAGCCGACTCAAGACAGAGCCAGAATAGGGACAACACAAAACACAACATAAAGCAATGAACACACAAAAACAAAATACAAATTCACACACATCTAGTCATCTAATTGCGGAAAATAATGTAGTTAATGCATACATGTGGTTCTCCAAAGATTCGAACCTAGGATACTCGCGCCCAAATCCATTGCACTAACCAATACGCTATCAAGACAGAAAGAAAAACAGTGAATCAATACAAAACCCAGCAATGAATCTAATATAAAGACACTACAAGGGAAGGCAAAAAAAAAAAAAAAAAAAGGCACAGGGTCTAAAAGTGCAAGATTCTGGGAAAATAATAAGATGTAGTCTGGTTTGACATATTGGCCATAATCCTGGAGTGAAGTGGGAGGAAGGAGGAGAACTACAAGAGGTGGAGGAGTGATATATGGAGGAAGTATGACATATCAGGTAGAAATTAATATGATAGACGAAGTGGAGGAATGATATACTGTATGGAAAGGCCGGTGTGATGTGAAGGTAGAAATATATATGATAAAACAAGTGGAGGAATGAATGTAAGAAGGTGCTATATCAAGGTAGAACAAAATATGATAGAGGGTAGTAATGATATATGGAGAAGGTATGATATCAAGATAGTAACAAATACGAAAGAGGGAGTGTAGGAATGCTATATGGTGATGGTATGAATGTAAAGGTAGACATAAGTATGATTGAAAAAGTGGAGGATATGACATGGAAAAGGTGCGATTTCAAGGAAGAACTAATGTTGATGAAGGAAGTGTACGAATGTTATAAGGAGAAGGTACGATATCAAGGTAAACATAAATATAGTAGAGGAAATTTAGGAATGATGTATAGAGAAGGTACGATATCAAGGTACACTCGGATACCATAGTCTATAGCCCACTCATACAAATTCGTGGACTTCGCTCATTTCTAATTATGGAAGTATATCTCTGGAAACGAATGTATGAATATAATTTTCTATAAATCAACTACAAAACTATATACACTAATTATTGAAAAGAAAATTATATAAAAAAAAAAAATCCATATAGTTATAATTGCATACAGAAAAACATAGGGGGTTCACGAATTATTATGCGTGGGCTAGAGACTATGATATCTGAGTGTATAAACAAATATGATAGAGGGAATGTAGGAACGATATATTATAGAAGGTACGGTATTAAGGTTAAACAAAATAACAGTCTACAACGGTGGTCAGAAATTCTTGCATAACTCCTAATGCTAATAAAGAGACGGTGAATAATAGGATGCAGCCAAATAGTAGCTTCATATATTATTAATAAATAGTGAACAATTAGCTGCTAACATAATTAATTACCACCGGGTGAGCAAAAATATACATTATGTCCCAGGCTGGTGGCCGTACCAACATACTGTACGTAAATACCCAAATGTCCCCAATACCCAAACGTCCCCAATACCTAAATGTCCCCAAATACCCATATGTCCCCAATACCCAAATGTCCCCAATACCTAAATGCCCCCAAATACCCAAATGTCCCCAATACCCAAATGTTCCCAATACCCAAATGTCTCCAATACCCAAATGTTCCCAATGTCCCTAATACCCAAATGTTCCCAATACCCAAATGTCCCCAATACCCAAATTTCCCCAATACCCAAATGTCCCCAATACCCAAATGTCCACAATATCCAAATGTCCCCAATACCCAAATGTCCCCAATACCCAAATGTCCTCAATACCCAAATGTCCACAATACCCAAATGTCCCCAATACCCAAATGTCTCCAATACCCAAATGTCCTCAATACCCAAATGTCCCCAGTAAGGTATTATGGGATAACCCTTTCTGGTTGACTGACAGACAGGTGGTGGAGGCTCAGTTACACCTGCTCGAGTCTCGTTATATGTGATAACTGGGGCGAAAGGGTTCAGGAAGGAAGGATCTCTCTCTCTCTCTCTCTCTCTCTGAGAGAGTGTTGGGGAGCGACGCAATTTAAATTTTCAAGGGAGGCTAAAACTCTATCTAGAGGTGGCTGGAGAAATATTAGGCAGAACACTAAATAATTTAAAACAAATATATAAAGATCCTAATGAATACATAAATACACATATATAGGTCTGTGTATATATATAAGTATATGTAACTCACTCTCCCTCACTCACTCACACACACACTCACTCTCTCTCTCTCTCAAGACATATATAATATAGCCAGAAACCTGTTGTGAGGTGTGATGAGACTACACCATGACTAAGTCCAGATTCTGTCAACTCACCTGGAAACAGAAATAACGTTCATTATTAACAACAACCTTGAACTACATATGCCCACCTATCTATCTATTGCCTTATAAATTATTATGTTCCTTCCAACAACCAACTATACTCCTAAAATCGATTAATATACGTATCTATCTACCAATATGTCTGTCTGGCTAATTATCTACCAATAGGATTACTTTATCTCCCGGTTTTCTGAAAATACGTCGAAAAATGACTGTTACATAGGTACATGTTTATTATATAATTACATGTTTTGAATTAGTTAAGGAGTCTGCTGCATCGCCCTCATCAGAGGTTCTCGATATCGGTTCTGATATAACAATAATAGTAATTATTATGTTCTCTCCACCAACCAACTTTACTCCTAAACTCGCTTAATGAAATCAACAAACACATGTGGCAGTCCGGGGATTCGAACCCAGGACGCTCACACCGAAAATCAACACACTTATGCATTGCACCACGAAGACAACAAAACAACACAACACAACACAACACATTGCACCAAATGAACACCTTAGTTACTTTCACACACTGGCATATTTTGATATTGACTGCTTTTCATACACACATAGTGGCAGCAGTGCTCTGTTTTTGTATTGAATGCTTTCATGTTTAAACAAATGGACTAGGTTATATGAACATAAATAAAGTTAGAATAGCATTGACTATAAAGAAAATAATCAATGCTACTCTAGGTCCACTAATATTGATGTTTCTATTAGTACGAATTGCTTTATCTCTCATGACAGACACAAATAATAAAAAACTATCCTTCCATCATAGCTCTCCAGGTTCCCACAGACCGATGACTCAAGTTGAGGTGATGGACGGCGATTGGCTCTCAGGAAAAGGTGGTACGAGTTTAGAGTGCATCATTCTATATTGGCCCACGTAGATAGGAACTTTGCGAATACTGCCCCGATATGGTCACAGTTTAGTTGATCTATGATGAGTTAAATCGCCGGTACTGTTAGGGTTAATTTAATAGGTATATTAATCTTGACGGTGAGATCTATGTATCCCAATAGTGAATCGAACCAGCATGTTAAACGTCAACTCACCTAAACTCTCTCTCTCCACATTTCCTTACCCCCTGACATTCTTGAAATACCCACTAAGTATATTCAATTAGATACCAACCATGCAGACTATAATACGTTCGTTGTGTATAGGTACGAGGCGATCTCAAGACACCTTAGCTCCCAGTGCACAACGAACCAGATCATGATTATGTCCGCCTGTATTAAATTATGTATTATGATTTATACAATTGCCTATTTTTGTAATAATTGTATTCAGCTAACTATGATCTTGATGTAATGAAAATATGAACAGTCTCCTCATACGATTGCACTAGTTATGTAGTGCTATTATTTACAACCTGTCAATTAATAATTCAGTCACTACAAGCTTGCTTGCTTTTTTTTTTCTTAATGAGATACGTATATACAGACCATGTGACAATTAAATGAGGAAACTACAATAACACATCTGAATAATGCCAACCTGATTTATAAACACAAATATGAATGTAACCAGACGACGATGCTGTTGTTTCAGTGGAATAATGGCTCTTTGAGCAGTATGTATCGCCTTACCAGTGGTTGTCCCCTCACAGGATGGGGGGCGCTGCTCAATAAACTCGCCCCTCGGGACAAAATCAAAATCAAAATCATCTCTCTCTCTCTCTCTCTCTCATATTCACGAGGTGCTGGGGTCCCTGGCTAGGTCCGAAAAATGGGAGTGCACGAAATTGCATATACAATGGCAAAATGGGATCTTAAATCGTAGCGGTAACTTTTTCTGAGACCGAGTCAAAGGAGTGTGTGTGTGTGTGTGTGTATATATGTGTGTGTGTGTGTGTGTGTGTGTGTGTGTGTGTGTGTGTGTGTGTGTGTGTGTGTGTGTGTGTGTGTGTGTGTGTTTAGAGACAATCTTTTCTAGCTTCACATTAGAATCTGCACCACCGCCGGAGTCCGAGAGATAAAGGAATGAATTTGGGGAGGAAGTTTCGGTTTCCAAATGGAGCAGGTACCTCGGAGCTCTTCCTTATCTAGCAAAAGTTCTGAGTGCCTTGGGGGAGATTCCTTAAGGACAATTTAATATTTTAATGTCAACTGTTAAGTAAATTGGAATAATAAACATATTTACAATTCAAATGCTGTATATATATTTACACGCACACACACACACCTCCCCGTGGCGTAATGTGTAGCGCCGTATGGCTCACAACCAGAAGGCCCCGAGTTCGAGACCCGGGTGGGGAAAGAGAAATTTGGGCAAGTCTCCTAACGGTGTAGCCTCTGTTCACCTAGCAGTATAAATTGGAACCTGGTATAAGTGAACGAAGTTGTGACGTCCCCTCTGGGGGTTGGTGGTCTGTTTACAGGGTGAGAAGGGTGTCGTATAGGTCAACCTAGCTAAGCCTTCGGGTGAGACTAGTACCGTACAGACAAGGCCACCTAGAGTACCAGGCCGCACGGATGGGACCTTTAAATTCTGTGACGTCGACAAAAGGAGTGCTGAAACGGTCACTACCCTCGCAGGTCAGTATACATTTTAGTGAGGTAGGGGGAGGTTGTCGCTGTGTTTCCAAACTATTTCCCCCTCATATATACTTTATAAGTACATTATTTCCCTGTGATAGCTTCTCCATGATCATCAACAATGCCTTACACGTGTTCAGTGCCAAATTGCAAGGGGAATTACAGATCGGGACCGAAAGTGCACGTGTTTAGGTTCCCAAGGAATGCTGACCTTTCCAGCAAATGGCTTACAGCCATTCGACGAGTAGATTACACTCCAAATGAAAACAGCAGGGTGAGTAAAAATTATTCTACAATGTTATTCACGTGTCTAAGTATTGAGTACGGTAGGCTTAAACAATACATAACTAAATTTACTCATTCCTTCAGCAAGTTGAAATAGAAATAATAATAATGTTAATAAATAGTAATAATAATAATAATATTGATAATACTATAATAATAATAATATATAATAATAATAATAATAATATAATAATAATATATAGTAGTAATAATACAGTAGTAATAATAATAATAATAATAATATAGTAATAATACAGTAGTATAATAATATAATAATAATATATAATAATATTAATAATAGTAATAATAAGATAATAGTAATTGAGTAGCTCAACAGTGGGAGTAATATATTTTTCGGGAGTTTATTATGTGGTATATCGATGACTTCATTAATGATATAATAAGATGTGTTACCTTTAATATAATTATTTTTAATTTCACTATTGATATTATTATAATTACTAATATTAGTATTATATTATTATCGACGAAGCAAGTTATCCATAACCACGGAGTAGAAGTTATTTTATTTTGTTTGTTGTGTATGTTTGACGACGACGCTGCGGATGCATTGAATTGGATCTCCTCCTGGATCAATGCTGCATAATGAAATAATTTTGTATTCCCAATTATGGAAAAATATATATACAAAATTTAAGCCTACCCAGTACTGTAATTTAAGTGTGGTATATTGAATTGTATATAATATTCATAAGTCAAATTACACACTGCTCAAAATCAGTGTATTTACTCCTTCGTGAATGATTGAACTACCAAGCAATAATATCGCTCGCAATACAATTATGAAACGATTTATTTTTAGCTTAGCTATATCGGAGCTTTCATCTCTTACAGGTGTGTGAGCTCCATTTTAGACATAAGAACATAAGAACATAAGAAAATGGGAGTCTGCAGAAAGCCGATTGGCCTAAGCAAGGCAGATCCCTGTCCCACACAACCCCAATTACAAAGCCCAATTATAGGCTCAACACTCTAATACCCTGAGGATCATCTTACCAAAACGGTTAGAGATTAACGCAGGATTACGGGGGTCTGCAGAGCGCTGATTGGCCCAACCCTGCTGATCCCCCTTCACACCCAACCCTTCTCGTCCATATGCTTATCCAATTTTATCTTAAAGCTCCCTATCGTTTTTAATCCCACTATAGCACTTGGTAGTCCATTCCACCCATCTACAACTCTGTTACCAAACCAATATTTGCCTATATCTTTTCTGAAACGAAATTTATCTAATTTGAAACCATTGGTACGAGTTCTTTCGCTATCACTGAGCTTTAGTACATTTGTCATGTCCCCTTTGTTAATCCCACTAACCCACTTGAACACCTCTATCATATCCCCTCTAACTCTGCGTCTCTCTAACGAATGTAAGCCTAATTTCTTCAACCTTTCTTTATACGGAAGATTTCTAATATTATGGATCATTTTTGTCATTCTACGTTGTACTCTCTCCAATGAATCTATGTCCATTCTGTAATAAGGACACCAAAATTGAACAGCATAATCCATATGGGGTCTCACTAATGACAAGTAAAGTTTTAAGATAACATCAGCAGTTCTGTTACTCACACTCCTTGAGATGAACCCGAGAATCCTGTTTGCCTTGTTTCGAACGCTTATACACTGTTGTCTAGGCTTCAAATCATTGCTAACAAACACACCTAGATCTTTCTCACAATTCGAGTTTTCTAATTCCACATTAGCTAGTTTATATTTAACATTTGTATGCATCTTCCCTATCTTTAATACCTTGCATTTGTCAATGTTAAACTTCATCTGCCAATTTACTGACCATTCGTGTAAGGTATCTAGATCCCTTTGGAGGCACTCTATATCTCTATCTGAATCAATTGTTCTCCCCATCTTGGTATCGTCTGCAAATTTACTTATCCTACTAGTTATACCTAAATCAAGGTCATTTATGTATATAACAAACAACAGAGGACCTAATACAGATCCCTGGGGGACACCACTTTTGACTGCTCCCCATTCTGACTTCGTACCATTTATGCTGACTCTCTGCTTCCTACCAATTAGCCATGACCTAATCCATCCCAACAACGCCCCACCTATTCCATGCGCCTCAACCTTTCTCATCAATCTCTCGTGGGGGACTCTGTCGAAAGCTTTACTGAAATCTAAATATATTATATCATATGACTTGTCATTATCTACTGCTTCATATACCTCTGAGAAAAAACTAAGCAAATTAGTAAGGCAAGAACGTCCCTGAGTGAATCCATGCTGAGAAGAATTTATTAAATTAAATGTATCTAAGTGGTTTCTAATTTTACTAGCAATAATTGACTCTAGTAGCTTTCCTATGATTGATGTAAGACTAATGGGACGGTAATTGGATGCTATTGATTTGTCACCTTTTTTGAAGATCGGAACTACGTTTGCAAGCTTCCAAGCTTCTGGAACTATACCTGTCTCCAATGACTTGTTAAATAAAAATGTTAATGGGTAACTTAACTCATCCCTACATTCTTTTAATACTCTAGCATATACCTCATCAGGACCAGGCGATTTATGAGGTTTCAGTCTGTCAATTTCCTTAAGCACATCATTTCTACTTATAGTAACCGTACTTAACCTATTTTCTATACTATCGCTATATACCTTACGGACTTCTGGAAACTGTGCCAAATTTTCATTAGTGAAAACGGAAAGAAATTGACCATTTAATGTACTGCACATTTCTAAATCATTTTCTGTCATTTCTCCTATCGAAGTTTTAAGGGGACCAATTACATCTCTAACCTTGGATTTATATAGTTGGTAAAAAGCTTTAGGATTATTTTTTGAGTCATTGGCAACCTTAATTTCATAATTTCTTTTTTCTTTCCTAATATCCATTTTTACCTGTCTTGATAGATTCTGATAGTAAGCAAGTAGGTGAATTTCGCCTTTTCTAATTTTTCTATATATTCCTCTCTTTTGTCCTAGAAGATCTAATAGTCTATTATTCATCCATTTGGGTTGGTTCTGTGTTGATCTAAATTTTCTTTTGGGGATGTATTTATTTTGTGCATTGAATACTGACTTGATAAAATTATCGTATGTATCTACCAAGGTTGACGTCTCTTCCTGACTTAAGATGACAGGTGCCTGAGAAGGGGTACACTCATTTGGACACCTGGATCGACTTAATTTTTTGACCATAGGGTCCGCTAATAGGGCACTTCTTAACCCACCATATTAGGCTTTTCTAAAGTCAGGTATTAATGTTGTATTCTCTCTGGTATTACCTTTCCATTGTATATTAAAATACACAGAATTGTGGTCACTATTTCCTAGGTGGTCCCCTATCTCTACATTATTTACCATATGTTCATTGTTACTGAAAACTAAATCGAGAATATTATTACCTCTAGTCGGCGTATCTATGAATTGAAATAAAAAACTATCTTGTACTACCTCTATAAACTCCTCAGAATCAGAGTCTCCTATTTGATGCTGCCAATCTATATTCGGAAAATTAAAATCCCCCATAATGCACACATTGCTAAACCTTGATGCCATTTTAATTTCCTCCCATAATGACGTTCCGTCATTTCTACTCATATTCGGCGGTCTATACAAGTATACATAACTCCAATAACTATGGTCTCACTACCTTCGTTAACCTCTACCCAAACACTTTCATTATCGTTATTTAGTCTAATACCTGATTTAATACAGCTTTTTAATGTACTCCTGACAAACACTGCTATAACCGCCACCCCTCTTACTTGTTCGGTCATATTTAAACAAACTATATCCTGGTATATCAAATTCCTGCTAAAAAATGCCTGGTTTCTGTATTAATCCACGTTTCAGTTAGCGCTATTATGTCTATATTTTCTTTGCTAACAAGGGCTCTAAGTTCGTTCATTTTGTTACATAGACTCCTACAGTTTGTGTAATATACTCTCAATTTACTTCTTTTCTTTATACCTAATTTACCCTTTGTTTTTAGCGACATTTCCATCTTCTGTTGCACCATCACTACTATTATTTGCATTATAGTCATCATTTTTAGCATGAGACTGAATATCCTTATCGCTTTCGCCTGACGCTAAAATTGTTCCAATTAACCTCTCATTTACACTCTCAATATTTCTGTTCAAAACCCCACAACCACCCTATCTAAAGAACTAGCTAATGTAGAAACCCCTAACCGTGAAAGATGAACCCCATCCCTTGCGTACATCCCATCTCTCCCATAGAAACTATCCCAGTTATCAATGAATGGTATTGCTTTTTCTTTGCAATATTTCTCCAAACGGCAATTGACACCAATCGCCCTGGATGTCCATTCCTTGGGAACTCCTCTTCTGGGTAGGATACAATGTACTACAGGGATCCCTCCCTTCATCCTAACTTTATCTAACACATCCCGATACTGCTGCAGCAGTTCCTCACTTCTACCCTTACCAACATCGTTACTCCCGGCACTGAGACAGATAATGGGATAATAGACAGATGTTGTACTTGTACGAGAAGAGCGGAACTACATGGCCAAGTTGACGTATCCTCACTCTGTGATGGTGTAATTCCATCACAATTGCCAAACTGCCCCTCTTACCTTTCTGGCCCATCACATGCTAGAGAAGCCCCGGACAAGAAGAGGAAACGAATGGAAGAGTCTGCCATTCAAGCTGCGGTAGCAAAGAGTATTGCAGATAACAATAAGTACAAACAAGACATAACATTTAATTCTTTAGATGAACTTAAAGACAAAATACAGTTCATTGATAAGAAATACTGGACAGTTATTGAAAACGAGGAAGATTTTCATATATGTCGAATTGTTCATTCCCCACAACCTAAAGTTATTTTGTCCTTAGTCATCAAATCAGACTGTAATGTTCAGGCTAGTGTACAGGCGGTGCAAATAAACCAGCTAGGGGATTATAAGATTCCTTCAAAGGTCATTGACATTAATACACTTGAAGTGTTGCTTGATGCTTTGCGTAAGTGCGATATCAATAATCCTGCCTCAAACCCAATTAATGCAATTGTAATAATTCAACTTGTGATCCCCTTTTTGTCAACTATTGTACAGGATAGTAGCTTCAGGTATCAGAATACACTCAAATTCGTTTGTGAACAGCTTCATTTAATGACTCTCACTAAATTTGATTACTCCTCAGAATTTTTGATATTCTCCTCTCTCTTGCATAATTGCTCACCTCAAGGTTACAGACTTCTGAGAGATAAGAAATGCCTAATTCTACCTAGCTATTCAACTATAAGACGAATATTTTTGTCCAAAACGTTTAACCCAGCTATCGAACACCGTACCAGCCATTTTCTTATGTATATTAAGAACACATTTAAGTCCCTGACAACCCGTGATAAAACGGTTACAATGATGGTTGATGAAATTCACCTGAAGCCTTACTTGGATTATAAAGCAGGAAATATTGTTGGTTCAGCATTTGACAGTGATGCAATTGCAACAAGCGCATATGTGTTTATGCTAAACAGTATTCGGTCAAAATACAGAGATGTTGTTCACATAATTCCAGCAAAGATAATGAAGGCAGAGACATTATATAACATTATGAAGAAGATTATTTTAGGGCTTGAGAAGATAGGATTTAGTGTCATTAGCATTGTAACAGACAATAATGCAATCAATGGCAAAGCTGTATCATATTTTGCCAATCCACCAAAACTGTTCATTGTTTACCCACATCCAGCGCAAAGTACCAGACCTCTCTTTTTCCTATACGACGCTGTACATATTTTAAAATGCATCAGGAATAATTGGCTAGGACAGAAAGATGAAGAAAAAACTATGAAATTCCCACAGTTCCCAAGTAAAAATGTCCGTAATGAATCTAATAAGATTCAGTACTCTCAAAAAACTGTATTTCTTAGAGGAAAATTTGCTCCTAAAGCAGGCCTATAGGCTAAGCCTGAAAGCATTATCCCCCTCCAACCTAGAGAGACAAAATGTCAAATTAGTTCTCCAAATTTGTAATGAGTATATAATTCAAGCCTTGCTCAATATTGGAAAACATAATGGCCTAACGTTATTTTCAGATGTTGCTAGGTACATCGAAGTGTTTCTTAATTGGTGGAATATAATGAATGTGAAATCCCCATTTAAAGGTCTTAGGCACAATAACAAGTTATCTTGTCCATTAACAAATAGTACAGATGATGACCGATATCAGTTCTTGGATAGTTTCCTTAAGTGGTTAGATGCGTGGGATAGTCTTCCAGGATGTGGGGGGAAACTGACTAGGGAAACAATTAGAGCTCTGAAACATACGACCCATGCAATATTAGAAATAACAAATTATTGCATAACAGAACTGAATATGACCTACATACTAACAGGAAAATTTCAAACAGACAATTTGGAAGCAAGATTTGGTCAGTATCGACAGTTAGCAGGAGGAAATTACAATATTTCTGTACGCCAAATATATGAGTGTGAGAAAAGATACGGATGATGTCAGTGTTAAAACTTAGTTTACCCATACTCGACAAGAAGGTCATTTTAAAGGATTTTGAAGAAATTGACTATGAGCAAGTAAAAACAGATGAGGAAATTGATTTTGGTTTATGTCATACGAATGTTGAAGTTTGTAAGGAGGATATTGACAGGTGTAAAGACATCATCCCCGTTATAGTTTATTTAGCTGGCTATTGTTGTTACTCCGTGATAAAGGAAATGAAATGTAATGCTTGTAAAGAAATGATTACGTGTTCAGATAGTGCTGAAGAAATCCCAGAAAATCTAAGTTACATTGCTGGAATTAGCAGAGGTTCTCTTATATACCCAGAAAGTGTGACTGCGAACATGGTCATGTATAACTATATTGTAATTAACAAACTTGCTAAGCTTCCTGCCTTTCGCAATGCTACTAGCCAAAGAAATATAGCAACACACCTCACAGTTACGGCTTTAGCAGATGGTGATCTCCTGTTCCGTAGTGATATCTGTGAAAATGGTCATAGCACCGAAAAAATAGAAAGTATGGTGGTATATGCTTCAACAAATGCAATTTTAAATAATTACTGTGCTAAAGAAAATAACATCCCAACAGCTAACCAGAGCTAATAAGAATGTAGGCGTGAAGAGAAAGCTTCAAACCCTAGAAAAATAGATAATGTGTACTGTATTGCATAGTATATAATATGATATCGTGTGTGTGTATGTGTATGTTACAGTAAATATATTGTTCATCTTCATACATATAGTATATAATTAAGTTACTTATATATATTTGTTCAGGAATAATATTGGATGTCACGTAAATTGGCTCTTCAGTAAGGTTGTTTATGTCTTTGTATATAATATAGTAATGTATATATCATTGTGTTTTATTTTACTCCAATATAACAAAGTAATGAGATATACTTATAATAAGTTTTAATCTTGTACAACTACTTGTTCAAGGTATAAGTCATATGCAAGAAATAACCAAAACATGTTGTTATGATATCGGTATCATAATATAGAGTATAATAAAGTAAGATATAGGTAGATAGTGGTTTTGCGTACACCTTAAACGTAAAATATATAATTTGTTTGTACGTTAATCTAAAATTTAACAGAGAAAAGAATAAAAGAGAGTATTTATAAAATGGGGACAGAGCGCGGGCAGTGGATGTAGTACCCCATTGCCTACGTCACAGAATGGTCGACACGGCCTGGTACTCTAGGTGGCCTTGGTACAGATCAACCAAAGCCTTCGATTTCAGATGTTGCCAATTGACTGATATTTTGTTTCTTTTTTTTTTCTATGTGGATGAGGGAGGCATAAGGTAAAACTGCCTGTGACGAGTGCCTCCCCCAGAGTTGATTGAGTGGCAGGGCCTAAATCAAGTATTGTTCGCACCAAAATGTCTGGACACACGTTGTTTGAAACAATTTAAGTCATAGGATGAGGGAAAGACGGATTCAGGGAGAGAGTTCCAGAGCTCAGCTGTTGAATAGAAGAAAGATTGGGAGTATCGTTTCACTCTTGAGTTGGAGAGTTGTACTCAGTAGGGGTGGGAATGTGTTGCAAGACAGGTGCTACGTACTCTACGTAGAGGAGGTGCTATATACTGAGAGGGCTCTGAGGAACACTGATTAATGTAGCAGCGATAGAATAGCGGGAGCGATGCAACATTGCGGCGAAGAGAGAGAGATTGCAGAGAGTCGGTGAGTGGACGGGAGTTAATGATATGAAAGGATTTCCTTTCTACTTTGTCTAGAAGTGCTGTATGAGAGGATCATCCCTAAACATGTGAACAATACTCAATACAAGGACTCACTGTGCCCCTGTACAGAGCAAGAAGCTGTGCAGTGGTAAAGAACCCCTTGATGCAGTTGAGCACACCCATCTTCTGGGAGGCCGCCTTAGCAAGTGGTGACATGGTCGTTCCATGAGAGACTAGAAGAAAAAGAGACACCGAGAATATTGAGAGAAGATGAAGGGTTGAATTTTGTATTGTTGAAGTATAAGGGATAGTCCTCTGGGAGTTCACGGCGGGTAGATTGGGTTTTGGAAGCATTAAAGGTAACAAGGTTTTCTCTGCTCCAATTGGAAATGGCAGTTAGATCAGAAGATAATTAGTGTTGTATGGCTTCATTACTTTTTTTTCTTCAGGGATTGCTTGCTGAGGCGTTCTGGAAAACTAGTTGAGTCGTGTAAGGTAGAGTCGTCTGCATATGAATGGATAGAACTGGAGGTACAGTTGAGATCATTTATGAAAATTAGAAAGATAAATAATTGGAGATAGGACAGAACCCTGAGGAACACCGGAGTTGATAGGATGAGAAAGTGAACGATGGCCGTCCACAACCGCAGCTATGGAATGGCCATAAGGGAAATTAGAGATATACGCATATATGGAGGGATAGAAACCGAAGGAGTGTAGTTTAGAGTTAGAGATTTGTGGCAGACTCTATCGAAGGCCTATAATACCCTCATCACCACCACCAACATAATCATCATTGCCTCAATCACTTCCACCATTACCACGCCTATCCAAACCACCAACATATTCATCATTAACACCTCCACCACCACCATCACTGCCACCATTACCACCACCATCACTACCACCATTACCACCTCTCTAAACCATCCTGCTCTCTTCTCACCATTACCACTCCTATCACCACCACCAACATAATCATCATTACCACTGCCACCATTACTACGGTACCATCACAACCATCACTGCCACCATAACCACTTCCACCATCATCACTACCACCACCTCTCTGCACCATCCTGCTCTCTTCTCACCATCAGCTAATTAGAGTGTCTTCATTAATTAGCATTTTTAGTCACTTGCCTTAATACGAGGCTTCATTGACACGGCCCATAAAAGATAAGTAGGATTATATTGACTTAGAATATCACCTTGTTTCTCTCACTACTCTCCGTTTATAGTAGGATTATACTGACTTAGAATATCACCTTGTTTCTCTCACTACTCTCCGTTTATAGTAGGATTATACTTAGAATATCACCATGTTTCTCCCACTACTCTCCGTTTATAGTAGGATTATACTGACTTAGAATATCACCATGTTTCTCTCACTACTCTCCGTTTATAGTAGGATTATACTGACTTAGAATATCACCTTGTTTCTCTCACTACTCTCCGTTTATAGTAGGATTATACTGACTTAGAATATCACCATGTTTATCCCACTACTCTCCGTTTATAGTAGGATTATACTGACTTAGAATATCACCATGTTTCTCCCACTACTCTCCGTTTATAGTAGGATTATACTGACTTAGAATATCACCATGTTTCTCTCACTACTCTCCGTTTATAGTAGGATTATACTGACTTAGAATATCACCTTGTTTCTCTCACTACTCTCCGTTTATAGTAGGATTATACTGACTTAGAATATCACCATGTTTCTCCCACTACTCTCCGTTTATAGTAGGATTATACTGACTTAGAATATCACCTTGTTTCTCTCACTACTCTCCGTTTATAGTAGGATTATACTGACTTAGAATATCACCTTGTTTCTCTCACTACTCTCCGTTTATAGTAGGATTATACTGACTTAGAATATCACCTTGTTTCTCTCACTACTCTCCGTTTATAGTAGGATTATACTGACTTAGAATATCACCTTGTTTCTCTCACTACTCTCCTTTTATTGTAGGATTATATTGACTTAGAATATCACCTTGTTTCTCTCACTACTCTCCTTTTATTGTAGGATTATATTGACTTAGAATATCACCTTGTTTCTCTCACTACTCTCCTTTTATTGTAGGATTATATTGACTTAGAATATCACCTTGTTTCTCTCACTACTCTCCGTTTATAGTAGGATTATACTGACTTAGAATATCACCTTGTTTCTCTCACTACTCTCCTTTTATTGTAGGATTATATTGACTTAGAATATCACCTTGTTTCTCTCACTACTCTCCGTTTATAGTAGGATTATATTGACTTAGAATTGTTTCTCTCACTATTTTGTATTTTGACTTCTTATTCTCTCACTCTCCGTTTATAGTAGGATTGACTATCACCTTGTTCTCTCACTACTCTCCGTACTTTGTGTCAGTTTGTTTGATTGTCTTTTTTTCTTCTCTACCTTCTTTCTCTCCTTTCTCTTCCATCATATAGGCCTACAATATATAAAAACTATTGCGCCCGTTATTTACACATCGTTTAACTTAACATCCTTAGATTATACACCATGCCCTTGCTCGCTTCCTTGGTTGACATATTGTCCACTTCTTATTTCAACCATACAAACTGTTATAATATTATTATAATGCTTCTGGTTACTATACTTCTCCTCCAATCTTCTAAAATGATATGCTTACTCGTATTGTCAACTGTGTTCCGTGTCTAAAGTTGCAATGCAGTATTCCGTCTAGTCGTTTTATAATGAATACGTATAATTTATGTCTCCTTTTAAATAAATATATATTTGTTCTCTGTATTTTCCACACAGAGTGAGTAATATTTGTTTTAGTAATTTACTCGTATTTAATTAATATTTGAATATGAAGAAATACACATGAGTGTGCATGATTGATGCTAGCAATAGTGAAATACTTGATGAAATTATGTATTATCATATATCATACAGTATTACATACCGGTATCCATATTATATATTACATAGTATATAAAATTATAAACTAATTAATGTACAGTCGGGCTAATAAGTGAGGTCTCGGCACCCAGTATATTTTCATCAATAATTGGTATCAGCAATATCTAAGCTTCATTTCTTCGTATCGAGTGAAATACACAAACATATTCCTACACTTACCCACCCTATTCAACATCTGACATTAATACAGCACAGAGCAAGCCAAACGTAATGACAGCTGGGGCATGACTTATTAGCGCGACCGTACAACAGCACATACAGTATATAGTCTATTGTTGTCCAGCTGATATTAAATTGAATCACTTAGTAGCTGATTTCTCGACACTTAGTTGAAAAATATGAAACTCCTATGGCTGTGTGTCATATACCAAGTTTTCATAATTAACAGCATATTTCGCTACAAAATATACCTTATAGCTGAATAACAAGATAGTAACATGGCAATTTACCCTCAGCTGAAAATAAATAGACTATAGTAAGCCTTGATTTTGAATAAATTAAAGAAGACTTAGTTTTAGGTAATACAGCTTGATAGTGTTCCGATATGTAAGTAATCTCGAGACCCCAATGGAAATGGACATTGATAAAACATTTGTTACTAAAAAGTTAAACACCATCAAACCATTATCAAAATGAATAATAACTAAGTGTAATAAACTTTTACACCTTGGCAGATGGTATTGTTTCTTTAATGTCTTCATTTGCTGATCAATTATTCATACGAGAAAATATGATGGTAATAAATATATATATATATATATATATATATATATATATATATATATATATATATATATATAATAAAGTGAGACCCAATTACATTATGATAGGAGTGGAACGTAAACAAATCGTATATCATCAGTGGAAATAAGTTATGAAAATAAAAGTATTAACGAAAACAATTAATGATCGTGGGTTTTGTGAGTTTTACTTATTATCTTCAGTAGCCTATCACTAATTAACTGCACATATATGTTATAATGCTTACCTATATTAACTGCACATATATGTTATAATGCTTACCTATATTAACTGCACATATATGTTATAATGCTTACCTATATTAACTGCACATATATGTTATAATGCTTACCTATATTAACTGCACATATATGTTATAATGCTTACCTATATTAACTGCACATATATGTTATAATGCTTACCTATATTAACTGCACATATATGTTATAATGCTTACCTATATTAACTGCACATATATGTTATAATGCTTACCTATATTAACTGCACATATATGTTATAATGCTTACCTATATTACTGCACTATATGCTTACCTATATTAACTGCACATATATGTTATAATGCTTACCTATATTAACTGCAAATATTTGTTCTAATGCTTACCTTGATTTCTAACCCGCATTTTATAGGAAAGTAGAGCAAATGAGTGGAGGCCAGAGTGATATATTTATGTTTATATTTTCATTCTACTTATAGGAAATATTAGATCAAATATATAATTATGCAAGGATAAGGGAAAACGAGATTCACGAGACAAGGAAGGGGACGAAATGAGAAGCCGACAGAGAACGTGAAATAGTGTGAGTGGCGAGACAATTTTTGAGAGATTTAATCATGCAGAATGAGAGTCTGATGTTGAAGACAGAAGCAGCAGGACACCAGGAAATGCTATGATAAGTACATATGAAGCTTGAGAGAGAGAGAGAGAGAGAGAGAGAGAGAGAGAGAGAGAGAGAGAGAGAGAGAGAGAGAGAGAGAGAGAGAGAATATTTGTTGGTGATCGGAAATACATGTAATGTAAGTCAAGGCCATATAGAAGCAAATCTGTATTTACAATTGCAGATATGCAATTGGTAAACTTTGTATTTAATTCATATATTGAAAACATTCTTGGCAAAACAAAAACATTAAACTTGGCCTTGCAATCATATTTTATTTACGATTCTCTTCAGCGTTAAAGCGGTGTCACAAGAACGTTTGTTCCGGCAATTGTCGATGAGCCAGTTTTTCTCGTACTATGTCGAGTTTCTTTTACATTCGAAACGGAAACTAGACTGAAGGTAGATTATGCTAGGTGACTGATTGTTTACATAACGTGAATCCTGAAGATGCCAGACTACAATTGCTAGTAAAAATTGACGGAAAAACAGCTCGTGTCACACTGCCATTAAGCCGGAGTCACATCAGCCTTTTTTCGAGCAATTTTTACGGGCAATTATGGTCTGGAAGCTTAAAATATTACACTTTATCAGAGTTCAGCCTCCTAACATAATCTACCTTCAATCTAGTTACCGATACCAGTGCGAAAATGTTCCGATATAATACGAGAACAATCTTGCTCATCGAAAATTGACGGAAAAAGCGCTCGTGTGACAGCGGCTTTATCCTCCCAAATATATTCCCGGGAGGCATTTTCGAGGACACGACTAAAAATAATTGCATGACAATGTTGACATCGTTCATGGAAGCTTTGTGCATCCCGACACGGTTGCAATATATACGCTGGCTGATGTTGCACAAATAGGTTTGTATATGAATCTCTCTCTGATTGCTATGTCACAATACATATCTAGTTTGGGATGTCAACCATTCGACCTCGAATATTGTTTGTTTTGGTTACTTGTATATATATATATATATATATATATATATATATATATATATATATATATATATATATATATAAAATTACAATCATGGTGATATATGTGTGTTCCTATAAATCAATGCGTTACTAATATATGTTCACTTCATGTAACATTATTCTTTCAGTATTAACTGTTAAGGGGAGACTGGCTGTTTGTTTGGTCTATTAATTAATTTATTCATATATTTTTTAACTTCCTCCCTAGACCTCTATCAAGCTTAGAATAAAAATCCTAGACGCCCTTTCAAGATAAATTTGTACATTTTTTGGTAGAAAAATTTCCCGGCCGAAGGCCGGTTCCTCTTAAAATTACAGGCTCGCTATCGCTCGCCAGGAAAAACATTGACACCTAAGTGGAGCAAATGGTCTTAAAATTGACAACGAAATGGGGCGAAAGGTGTTAAAATCGCCCAAACTAATGGGCCGAACGTCTTATAATCTCAAAACTAGTGGGGTTAAACATTAGGGAGAAGGGGGTCCAGAAAAACGGTCTGCCTCCCCTTAATGATGCACTGACCTGACCAAGGACGCACTACGATAATATCGGGTGTCGGGAGATACCCGGAATTAATTGAATTCCTTTATATCACCCAAGTCCCTGGGTGTTAATTAAAATTCCTTTCATCAGTTCCACATGGGGATCAGGTTAACATACAGTACACACCACACGTATACAGTACACACCACACGAATACAGTACACACCACACGAATCCAAGTTAGTGACTATAAGTTCTAAATGTCAATAAACCTGATGAAGTTTACCTTCAAATGAAAGGATTTATACCTGTCCCAAAGAAGGGTGACCGCTCTCAACCCTCTAACTATCGTCCAATCGCTCTCATTTCTTGTATCTCTAAATGTTTTGAAACTATTCTTCCTTCCATCCATCACATGCTATCACACACACACATCACACACACTACATCTATCACACACTACATCTATCTCACGCCCTACATCTATCACACACTACATCTACCACACACTACATCTATCACACACTACATCTATCACATGCTAAATCTATCACACCCTGCATCTATCACACCCTACATCTATCACACACTACATCTATCACACACTACATCTATCACACACTACATCTATCACACACTACATCTATCACATGCTACATCTATCACGCCCTACATCTATCACACACTACATCTATCACACCCTACATCTATCACACACTACATCTATCACACACTACATCTATCACACACTACATCTATCACACACTAAATCTATCACACACTACATCTATCACACACTACATCTATCACACATTACATATCTGTATATCACACCCTACATCTATCACACCCTACATCTATCACACATTACATACCTGTATATCACACACTACATCTATCACACACTACATCTATCACACATTACATATCTGTATATCACACACTACATCTATCACACCCTACATCTATCACACCGTACATCTATCACACACTACATCTATCACACACTACATCTATCACACCCTACATCTATCACACACACTACATCTATCACACACCCTACATCTATCACACACTACATCTATCACACCCTACATCTATCACACACTACATCTATCACACCCTACATCTATCACACGCTACATCTATCACACACCCTACATCTATTACACACTACATCTATCACACCCACTACATCTATCACACACACTACATCTATCACACACACTACATCTATCACACACTACATCTATCACACCCTACATCTATCACACCCTACGTCTATCACACGCTACATCTACCACACCCTACATCTATCACACACTACATCTATCACACATTACATATCTGTATATCACACCCTACATCTATCACACATTACATACCTGTATATCACACACTACATCTATCACACACTACATCTATCACACATTACATATCTGTATATCACACACTACATCTATCACACCCTACATCTATCACACCCTACATCTATCACACACTACATCTATCACACACTACATCTATCACACACTAAATATACAAATTTCCATAGATGAGAAAAGAAAAGTACATAAATTATACAGGATGGATTTTAAGAGGTAATTTATCACACAAATTACCCATTAACTTATAATACATTACCCTAATTAGTTATATTTTTCTAATGACTGGCATACATAAATCAGATAAATAGACACACTGAGGAAAACGGAAGTAATCAACTTACATACAAAGTATATATACACATCTTACGAGAATAGAAAATATGCTAAAACATTAACTCTGGAAAAAGGAAGGAAGCCCCGACTTAACACTGCAGACTTGAAGGTGCGGTTTTGTGATGGTGGCATGGGTAATGAGAGAGAGAGAGAGAGAGAGAGAGAGAGAGAGAGAGAGAGAGAGAGAGAGAGAGAGAGAGAGAGAGAGAGAGAGAGAGAGAGAGAGAGAGAGAGAGAGAGAGAGAGAGAGAGAGAGAGAGAGAGAGAGATATTGTGAGAGAGAGAGAGAGAGAGAGAAGATATTAATACAATATATACACGAATACGTCATACCCATAAACAAAACTGCCACAGGTGACGTAAACCAAATCCCCCCACCCTCCCCTCCCTTTACCATAATTTACAAATACCACGCTATAAAACACACTAGGTGGCACTTAATAGCATGGATCGTTTTGTTGGTTAATTTGATCCATAATAGAACCCTTCAGTAACATCTCCAGTAATATACCCCGATGCCTTCCAAACCTACCAGTAAGTTATATCCATAGAACACCCACAGGCTCTTCACCCACCATCAGATCTCCCTCTTGTAACTCCCAATACTAATACGTTGACTTATAGTTATAAATCCTTACAGTCTGGAACTATGCCTGCTCAGTGGAAGCTAGCCAACGTAACACTGATATTAAAAAAAGGCAGTAAATCCCTACCCTGTAACTATCGTCCAATTAAATTAACCTCAGTTGTATGTAAAATGCTAGAAACACTCATAAGAGGCAGACTCGTAAATCACTTAGAGGAAAATAATATAATTAAAGATACTCAACACGGCTTTCGGCTTTCGTAACAAACGTTCCTGCTTAACAAATCTCTTAGACTTCTTCCACGATAACCCTCAACCTCTATGATGAGAGTGAAGCTGTAGATATTATATACCTTGATTTTCAAAAGGCCTTTGACAAAGTTCCCCACAAACGTTTACTGTTAAAACTAAAACCGCATGGAATACAAGACGGTGTGTTGAAATGGATAGAAAATTGGCTCTGCGACAGAAAGCAAAGAGTAGTCATAAACGGTTAGGCATCTAATTGGACAAATGTAAGTAGCGGGATACCCCAGAGATCGGTACTAGGACCAATTCTCTCCAATTGACATCAACGACATAGATGAGGGTCTCACCTGTACAATCTTAAAGTTCGCTGACGATACAAAAATTACAAATAGCGTACTCTCAAAATAACAAGTTGACAATTTGCAACACAATCTAGATAAGTTGTCATGTTGGGCCCAAATTTGGCAAATGAGATTCAATGCATATAAATGTAAAGTACTACATATCGGATACCGAAATGAGAAAGCAAACTATTCGATGAATGGCACTCAGCTTAAGAGTGTAGACAGAGAAACCGATCTGGGAGTAACAATATCGAGTAACCTAAAACCGAGTCAACAATGTTCAGAAGTTGTTAAGAAGGCAAACAAAATAATTGGCTCTATAGGCAGGTCATTTGAGCATAAATCCAAAGAAGTTATCCTAACCCTTTACAATTCCTTAGTCCGCCCTCTTCTGGAATACTGCGTTCAATGCTGGTGCCCGTATTACCAAAAATATATAGACAAGCTAGAACGAGTTCAACGTAGAGTTACCAAAATGATACCTAGCCTAAAGAACAAACCATACGAGGAGCGTCTTAGAGAATTAAATACATTTCCTTTAACCCAACGCAGATTGAGAGTCGACTTAATTCAAGTGTTCAAAATCACCAAAGACATCGACAATATGAACTGTAGTAAGTACTTCACTATCGACCAATCTAATTACACGCGGGGAAACGGTTGCAAAATTGTTGATAAATCTTTTAACTCTCACGAATCTAAGAAGTTCTTCAATCAAGTTGTCAACTTGTGGAATGGGCGTCCCCGAGACGTTATAGACCGCAGCACCGTTGATTCTTTTAAACTTCGCCTAGACAAATATCTTGCATCAAACCCGCGACTGACTGTGTTTGTAAATGAATAACATTATTATATTCCTCCTTCAGATTCATCAAGGATTATTGCGTATTATTACCAAGACGTTACTCTCTTTTTCCCAGATATACAAAAGATCACTTATAACTGTGTTATTTTACTAACCCATCTGTCCCCTACTAACTTCCTAATCCTGCCACGGGTATTAGTTCCCTTTCCAATTTTCCCTTACCCACTCTAAACCACTGTTTGGACATTTGATCCTCAGTGCTTTGGAGGACAAGCAGCCTAGAGGGGTCACTAGACCTGTTGTTGCTTGATTTCCTTTGTACTACTTTGTATTTATCCAACACAAACCAATCTTTTTCCTGGCACCAACCAACACTCTTTTTGGTTCTATCTAAATGCATCCAATTCCGCCTTTCACTCCACATGCCCATTTGTCGAGACGTTAGTGTTGCATTATTCACCTTAGCTATTTCAGTATTCAAGGCCGTATTTCCTGGCTACCATTAAACGATGTTTTTATCCTTGGGAAGGATTATGGGTGTTGAAGGGTTAAGGGATATTGTTTTTATTCCTCTCCTTCCCAAAGATACGTATTTAACTCAATGTAATCTTGTATTAGCCCCATTTTGTGTTACTAAAATGGTCGTTTACAAAGTTACTTAGGACTATTTATGCAATGGATGTTGGCAGTTCTAAAAAGGTTATCAAATCACTCTCCGGGTACTTTCTATCTGTACATAATTAATATATTAGGTAAACATATTTTAGAAACAACTATTAAATGAATTTGGAGTGTTGAAATTGGTCTTGCATGTTCCTTTAAATTACAAAACATTGTATCTAAGCTGAGCATATTATGAATCCGTCATTAGCTTAAAAACATTAAGCTGCTGATTACGTGGGAATTTGTGGAGAGTATTGCTTTTGTAAAAATATTATAATGTCATTATAATTATTATAATTACTTTTACAAATACTTTAAAACTTTATCTTTACAAACGAATTTCCAAACCGAGATACGAACATATCTATGGATAACTAAGTTTTCTTTAGTAACTTGACCATTACACAAACTTAATCCTGATTCCTGACGTCACCGGTGGATATATACTTGGATTTACCACTACTAATTATCCAAACAATATTTGTACTGAGGTAATTATCGGATGTAAAGTGAGAATTGTTTCCTTACTTACCGGCAGTGTTCATGTTGTATCTAACTGATTCTTGAAAGCAAATGGCGGATGAAATATGATGTCAGTGACTCTTTAAGATTGTGTTTAGGCAGGTAGTATATAAATAAGCATATGTATCAATGTGTGTGTGTATGTGTGTGTGTGTGTACAAGCCCGTGTCTTGGCGTCTTTGGTAATGTAAGGTCAAATAGGATATATCGGATCACTGGATCTTTAGAAGCTGTCAACATAAATTCTCCTTACACGGTCATTTATCTGGTCATAAATTGAGTCTCCACTGACTACCCCCGTAATAGTAGTTTGAGACAATATTCTTGATACAAAGCTAACACAAAATTACATATAATATCTAGTTCGAAGTAACTTATTCAATTCTGTGTAATTGGATATATATCTATCTATACATCTACAGCATATCTATCTATATATATATATATATATATATATATATATACCGGTATAGTTAGTTATTATCGTGGTCAATTTCATTATATCAACTCCATGACAAATTCACCCACACCCTCCTTCATTAATTATATCTATATATAATTAATTTATATAATTTTCCCTATACTGTAACATAAATTAATGCAATCGAAATTTGGATAAACTATGATTAAAGCTTCATTTGCTTACTTTCATCAACCTAGCTAGTGTTTAAAGCATAACTCTGTGGTTGTATGTGTTGTGTGAGCTGTGGTAGGAACCTAATACATTGTGCTTAAGGGGGGGTGACCTGTTTTTTTTTCAGTCCTTTTCTATCTTTCTCTGGATTGTATCCATTTGGCCCCATTCAGCCTACTGTTTTAAGACGTTTATCCCCATCCAGGTGTCAATTTTTTACTGGTGAGCGGTAGCGAGCCAGCATATTTTTATTTTTGTTTGACAGCAGGCTAAATTTGTAAATTTTTCGATAGAAATTTTTTTCCGGCGAAGCCGGATTTCTTCATATAATACTGGCTCGCTATCGCTCGCCAGGAAGAAATCGACACCTAGATGGGGATAAACGTCTTAAAATAGTTGGCTGAATGGGGCCGAATGGAACGAGCCAGAGAAAGAGAGAAAAGGACAGAAATAACAAAAAACAAGTCACCCCCCCTTAACTAATAACAAAAAACAGGTCACCCCCCTTAAGAGGAAAACAAAGAACACAACGAACACAATTACAAACATGGTGAAAGAGAGAGAGAGAGAGAGAGAGAGAGAGAGAGAGAGAGAGAGAGAGAGAGAGAGAGAGAGAGAGAGAGAGAGAGAGCAGGGAGGCCGATAAAAAGGGGAACATGAGTTTAATAACAGACGGAGGATGAACTTAAAAAGTGGACCGTGGAGAGATATAATGAACACCAGAGGCACAAAGTAGGAGGAAGCGAAAAGAATAGTTGAAATCCGAATAACGTTTCTTGAATATGCAGAACAAACACACTCCATATATGATTTGTAACCAGGTAAAATATATTCACAGATTTTCTTCGTGCACTGATAACGTAATTAAGACATATAATCCTACAGAAGGTCGGGTTCAAGGTCACTGGTTAAGGCTAAGGTTCAATTATTGCAGTTGGAATTAACTGAATTCGGATGCCATCGATCTTACTGTGCTAGCCGTTGTTTTATGCACACAAATATAATGGTCCAATACACAAGTAGTTGTTGTCCATTTGCTTACACTATTTATTCCAATTGCAAAAAAATTGCTAGGATATTCTCTTTCTTTTATCTCTCTCTCTCTCGCTCGCCGATGACTCAATACTTCATAAAGTATTGTTTAGATTATCAAGGAATTTTTTTAAAATGGAATGCAGAACGGAAATAAAAAGCAAATCTATACATAGACGAAGAAAAAGAAGACAATGTGTACAAATACCAGACCTTTTTCACAGATTCCAAGAAAACATATTTTCCATTCGATAATCATAACCCATTGGCCATTTCCAGGCGTAAAATTAAGTAATATTACAGTGACCCTACTAGCCAAGAAAGGTATCACATGCCCTAAGTGACAAGGTAAAGGTTATAATGAATAACATTAATTATGTTACATTACTATGAACATTAACAGCAAATCACACACAGGTATCACACACAATTATTGTCCTCTCTCCCCTCCTGCCCACCCCGAACCAACTTCCAGAAGCACATCCATACTCATCTCTCACCGATCCATCCACTCACTCACAGACAACACGCAGCTGCATGCACGACCTCCCGAAATCCATCCTTCCGAATCCTCCCTTCCTCGCGAGGACAGAGTCCACCTGGCCAGCTGAGATGCGGACACCATCCAGCTCTCCTGAGCTATCAGAAGAGACTGGATGACTCCGTTGTCGACGCCTGCCCGGGATGTAACACAGCACCCCATACCATTAAACACATCATAGAAGACTGCATTTCACACAACCACTTACGCCAACAACACAATCTACAACGGTAGATACTCAATGAGAGCTCTGTGGGAAAGCCCGATCATGGCCATGGCCTTCCTCAGGGACTCGGGGCTGTTCGGCCAGGCAGCTTAGGGAACAACAACAACAACAACAGCAAATCAAAATAGCATATTAATTATCTGTTACGCTGACATTTGTTGGTCCTGATGTTATTATGCATCTGTTTTCATACAACATATATTACATCTTAAAGACCCACTGACATTATTTTTATCGAGTATTATTTTTCTTAGATCGATTACCTGTATTATAATGAAAAATTACGTAAACAAAAGGTATCTTACAGTCAATTGATACCTTGATACATAAGATTGAATAATTTATTAGTGACAAACGCCTTACGAGCGGGCCCGTCAGTAACTTCTACTACCCGCCAAGCGGGTGGTTTTACCCTAAACGACCTTGTTTCCGTGCTCTTTTTCATGCATAAACAAGAGCCAGAGCGTAAACAAGTATGAATCCCTGAAAGGGCGATAATTGAGCTTTCCAATGACACCAGAACCATCCTTCTACGACCACGCATTCTCTTGCAACGATCGTGCAAGACGAAGGAAAAATCCCTAAAATACGGTAATTTCCTTACATAATTCCCTGTGTAGCGAGGCAGTGAGTGTGGATGTGGGGTGTTTAGTCCAGTAAATCTAGCAATCATTTAACTGGACCTAGAACAAATTGCAATAGAAGGTTTTTTGGCTTTAACTTGTTTATTAGGTCCCTCTGATGAACATATAAAAAGTCTCCAATTTTTGGACACTGGGAAAGTGGTTAATTTGCATAAATTCAAGATGGCCGCCGTCCAAAGCTTCAATTTACAGATAACTTTTTTCTGGTTGCTCCTAGACCCTATAAATGTATTACAAACAACGTTTTTTGGCTTTAACTTGTTTATTAGGTCCCTCTGATGAACATATAAAAAGTCTCCAACTTTTGGACACCTGGAAAGTGGTTAATTTACAGCCGAAAAACCTTACAGACAGGCTGAACTGTCTCTTTCACAATGGGTGACACAGGCACTTTGTGCTTGTATGGGTTTTTTTTTACCTGTTGTCCCTCTTTTTTATAAAAAAAAAAAAAAAAAAAACCCATGACGTAGTATGACGTCATTCAGAGCCAATTATGTAATTCATGATAGGAGTTCGTATTCACTTGGATCATCGGTGCTTGCATCAAAGTTGCTATTTTGACAGAGTCCTTTACATTGACCACATGCACTGGAACATTCAAGCTCATTCCGTTTGCAACTACAGCGTTGAGTGTCACAGTTTGCCCTTTACACTGACATCTGGCCAATTTCAGTAGTGAATCAGGAGCCACTGGCGAATCCATCGTCTTCGGTTCAAGCTGTCCCTTCCGCAGACACCAGCCCCATTTCTCGGGGTCCACACAGTTCCCCATCCATCTCCTGGACCTGACAATAAACTTCGGAACGAGTGGTATTTGGCTGCATCGGTTGTTGGGGGAAGGCTGTGAACTTCAACGGTAAGTTGAACTTTTTGCCACCTTGTTGCAAAACTTTGTCTTTCGCAGTCCGTCAAGGGTGTCATTTCCTTTTTTCCCCCGTACAAATAAACCAAGGCCTTTTTACCAGCTGATGATATCGCGTCTTTACTTCCACTTTGGCAACAGAATGCTTCTATACATTTCAAGAAACCGTTGTCCTTCCCTCACTTTCCTCAAGGCAGCCCCTTTAACCAATACCATACAGTCGTGAGGTTGTGTCACATCCACAGAGTGCATGGACAACTGGCAGGACACGACAGATGCTTTCACCGAGAGCTTCTGCTACTGAGTTTAATATGCCAACATTTCCCACCTTCCTTGCTCGACTTGAAGTACAAATCATTCATCCCTCGTTCCGCATAATGACACAACAGCACCAACAAGTCTGTGTCCCTCACCTATCACATATGTCACGGTTTCCCTTGCATGCTCAATTCCCTTCTTCGCAATCATGACATCTGCATCTGCTGGCGCATTGACACAGTCCAATTCCATTTGCCTTGAATGTTTCACACAATAAGTCAATGAAGTTTTGCTTATTGTCCGAGTTTGACAAGAAGTTTTCCTTTTTTGACCGAAGGGGCATGGTTGGAGTGAACATCACCTTTTGACCAAAGACTCCTTTTGATCGCCGATAGTGTGTCATAAACTTAGTAGTAGGGCCTGATTTATCACGGCCGATTACAACCACCGGGTTGAGAAAGTTTTTTGAAACATGCTTCATGTACATGCTTGCAATGTCCTCAAATGTGTCACCCTTCTTCCATGGAATCCTTTGCAATAAGGAACCACCAATCCAGAACAGGGTCACAGTCCTTTCTTCCTCAAATGATTCCAATGACGACTTGGGAACCACAGCAGCTATCTCATCTCCTAGCTGTGGTTTATTGGCTTCCCTGAGCCTCCCCCACTTATCGAACAGAGCAGCAGGGTAGCTAGACAACTCATACGCAAAGACCTCTTCAACACCTAAGTCCCTGTTATTAGCAAAGATGAGGAGCCTCTGGAAAAGGAGCTGTGGGTCGATTGGTACTTTTTCAGCACTGATTGTAACCTTTGCACCCAACGCCTCAACAGCATCTTTCTTCCTAGATGAAAGTCAAAAGCATTGCTACCTCCATCTTCTGCACAATGTTCATACCAACCTCATACTGTAAATGAGGATTGGCCGAGGCTGGTCCCTGTCACACACCGTTGGCAATATTCCTGAGTTCATTTGATTCTTGAAATGGATCATAATCCTTGAAGAATGCGAGAAACCCTTCTCTGTGTCCTTCCTATCTCGTTCACCAAGCCTTGCTTTCAGTTCATTTCTTTGTGCTGCTCAGAGGTGTGGAAATGCTTCCCTGTCAGTTCTTGCATAACTTCACTCACCTCAGCGCAGGCTGGCATAGCAAGTAACAAGCGCAGGCGTTGCGTTTCCTCCATGCCCCTACCACGTGTCAATCCACCATTCGTTTTCAAAGAGCGCATCAAAACCTGCTCTATAACCAAGTCGCTTGGCAGTCCTGCCCACAGCCGATCACTTCGGCGGATCACAAATAGACCGGAGTTCAATTGACAGAACATGTCTGGGTTGAGCTGCTCAAGTTCAATCATGTCTTGAATGGGCTGACTTGGCATAATTGTTATGACCACACGCTGCAAAGTACGGCAACATCTCCTGGAGTGTTCCGAGGTACAGTAGGAAATCGCCCATTCTCAGTGCCCTCAGGAAGCGACGCAGCAGGTCAATCATGTCCATGTATTGAATCCATAGCTTTCCCATCGTATGCTCTGCTAAGGAGCTCTTCTCAGCTTTAAGTTTTTCAGAAATTCTGTTGAAAACGTCTTTACTGCAGACTTCATCCGGTGAAACGTCTTCACGCAACAGCTTATCCAAAAGATCTGCAGCCTCCTGGAAGTCCTTGCATGCGTCACTTTTCCTCATCTACCATTGAGAGGTTGACACCGTATGTCCTGCCTAACACAATCGAACTCAAGGCTGTGTCAACCAAGAAGTGGCCTCTGATTGCTCGTGCATAGGCTTTCCCACTCAGCATTTGGGTCACAGCATTTTCAGCGTATAGAAGTTCCAAAACCCTCCTTAAGCCCAGATGCTTCCATAACATGGCCCATGCATCCCAAAAAGCTCATCACAGAGTGAAAGCCACCAAGTTTCAAAACAATGGGTTTCAGTTCGCTTCCTTCCTTCTCATGAACAATGATGGTCTTCGCTTTCCAATAAAGCGGTTGGTCGAATGTCAGCATTGGCGTCGTTCCCCCTGGCGATGGCTTTCCGCAGCAACGAAGTGAAGTGTTGAGTAAATACAACTCATGTCCGTAGGGTCCATGTCAATCATGGGCAAGAAATGGACGGATGATTTCCCTGGGTTGTGGTCCATGGCACACACTCTGCATTAAGCCGGACCAGCCTGGTCGTTTTGCTCGAAGCAACCATGACGTTTTCCACAGTATGTCCAGATTTTCAAGCTTGTCAGATGCTGAAATTTGGGGTCAAGCTTTCTAAATTCGAGAGGCCCACCCTTCTTGCGAACACTGCGGTAGTATTTTGATTTCAATTTGAGCTGGCCGTGAAGTTTGTTTTCAGGTGACTTGCAATCTTGGTATTGATGTTGTGTCTCTTACTTCAGGGGTGACAGCAACAATTATACCCATACCATGGTATGTTCCTCGCCCATCAAGCGTACGCAAGTTGTGATCAACATTGTCTGCAACGAACTGTCCAAACCTGCCTGCAGTGGATATGTTGGTGCCCCTGAAATTGGCAGCACACTTCGAAAACCTCAAAACTTCTGCGTAAGGCAGACAGAAGCCGTGGCTGTGTAAACCTGTCCACAAGAAAGCGGGAACCAAAGTGCTGGTGCATTTGAAACCGCCAATCCATACTGAATGGGTGCTACAATGGCCCTTGGTCTGGTAAGTTGCACGATACTTTGTCCAATTGATGCAACTTCAAGATCACATGACTTGCCACTGAACGTCTCTTGCAGCAATATACGAAGGGACTCGCGGAACGTACGCCACATTCTTTTCCAGCGACCGGAGTTTCAGAAGGATCTGGATAGTAAATCTCTACAAGTATTCAATGTTCTTTATATCTGCTTTGATCACCGTGCCGCAGCCCTGACTATCTTTCTTTGTTCTGCTTCCCTCATCATCCGTCTGTGGTGAGTCTTTGAATTGTTGCAAAATCTTTGCAGCACTTTCTTTGACAGTTACAACATCGCTGCGTCCATGCACGTTACTAATAACCAGTTCATCCCCAAAATATGAAATAAGTTTCTGTTTCATGTATTTTACACTATACGCTTCAACATCAGGGCACAACTGGGACATTCTATCAACGAGATCAACCACTGTAGTCTGTTCATCATCATTGCCACTGACTAGGTCCTCGATTGCGAGTAGAAATGCTTCCTCTCGTGAGGCATCTACTTTGCGACCCTTGCGAGGAGGTTCACTGTCCTGCGAAATCACGATATTTGGAGGGGATCTGCCTATGTGTCTGGAAATTTGAGCTGCACTGCTTGTGATATATTGCGTCAGCTGCTGGAAGATCGCGTGCAAAGTTAATTCGGCCTCTAACAGTGTCAGCCCACTCATCAGCCCTGGCATCACATGCCGGAAGTATTGTCCTTTGAAAGTTGAAGGTGCGTACTGGATACACTTCTTCTGAATCATGCTTTGTGTCCAAATAGATTTTTGTACCACAAAAAAAGCAGTTCTCTGTAAAACAAAAGTATGGTGTCTGAGAACGAAGAGCAGGTTTTTTTCAGGACGTTTCTTCTGCTTCCCAGGAATTCTATTTGGCTTCGTATTGACATGCTTCTTTCGGCAATCAATGTGCACCGTTGGCCCTCGTACACGGTAATTGATGGCGTTCCACGTTCAGTACTGGCCTTGTTGATAGTATTTGCTCCCTTCGCCCTCAGCTTGACTGTTTCTCCTTCGTCTAACGTGTTTGAGCAAATGCCGCAGGGATTATGCACCACCTCTTCTTCCATGGCTTCGGTATATGTCGCACCAATCTGTTGAAACAAGAAACAAGATGAATGGGATTAGTATAGGCCTAGGCAAATGTAATAGACAATATGTGCAGTAAAGGTAGTGCTTGTCCTAGTATAAATTGCAATATAAGGTTTTTTGGTTGTAAGTTTTTTGGGCTGTAAAGTAACCTCTTTCCAGTGTCCAAAAGTTGGAGACTTTTTATATGTTCATCAGAGGGACTAATAAACAAGTTACAACCTTGTTTATTTATGTTCCGCACAGCGGGTGTTTTTAGCCAAAATAGGCTGTTTCCGGATCATTTCATGCCTAATAAGACCCAGAACGTAAAACAATTACCTATCCCTGAAAGGGCATAAACAGCTTTCGAATGACACCATAACGATCCTTGTCTGATGGATAGTCTTGCAATAACCGTGCAACGCGAGTGCAAAAAGCAGGTAATTCGGTACTTTCAGTACATAATTGAGTATGTAGCGAGTGAGAGGGAGAGGGAGCTGAGATTTGTTTCATAGGTTCGCCCGCGGTGGGCTGGAGCAGTCATACGCTCGCTATCTCCTGCCACCACTTGTCTCTCTCTCAGCCATTACGTGCTGAAATTGCCACTCGATGTCGAGCGCCGCCACATAGTCCTTTTTTTTTAACTCGACTTATTTGCCGCCGCTAATAAGGGTTAAAGCCAAAAACGTTGTTTGTAATACATTTATAGGGTCTAGGAGCAACCAGAAAAAAGTTATCTGTAAATTGAAGCTTTGGACGGCGGCCATCTTGAATTTATGCAAATTAAACCACTTTCCCGGTGTCCAAATTGGAGACTTTTTATATGTTCATCAGAGGGACCTAATAACAATTAAAGCCAAAAAACCTTCTATTGCAATTTGTTCTAAGTCCAGGACTTTGACTGTCTATGTGGAGGCGACGTCATTTGCCGCACAGGACCCGTGCCCGGCGTGCCGAACGGTCAGATCCGACTTATGCTCCTCCCACCGCTCGTCTCTCTCCGAGCCAAATATTGCTCAAATTGCACACCGCCACATAGTCCTATCTCTCCTAGACCGACTTAAGTCCGGCCCACTAAACAAGGGTTAGAATGAAAGACTCTACCGATAAAGCCAAAAGTCAGGAACATATACAATAGTCTAATAACCAAAACAATTATAGTTATTTCACTTGGTGCAAACAATGGTACCTTGGTCTTATGAATACATAAGCACATATTTATTTCAAATTAACATGCCTTCCTGTGATGGAAATAATTTAAAATATATATTATCACTACTGCTCCATCCATGATTAACTTAACTTGTAATTTGATGTACTTGCGAAGAAAACATTTGTTTACCTGAATTGATTGATAATTGTGTTATCATAATATTATCAACTCTTATAAATGTAAATTTATTAGATTAACAAACATTGTTCAGGTATAAGGGTTATATATTCTACCCTTTAATATGTCAATATAATGGAAATCATATCTCAGTCAATCGGTGCCAATGACACTTTCACAATGTCTGTGTTATGAAGACCCTTTCTGCCTTTTACTCGGCCTATCATTAGACGATATTATGCAAAACCTCTATGAATCGAAGGGGTCAAAACCAACTCAGTTATGCCTCATCTTCCACTGAAATGTCCTCAGTGGAGTAGAATCGTCCATTGATAACCAGAAAACAATATTAAAATTGTAATTATTCTCCAGGGGTTAAACACGGTGATTGACTGGGCAGCAAACAGTAAATCGAAACAGCTCATTCGAATTAACCACACTGAAAATGACATAGAACATATCCTACTGTAATATGAATCTTATGGGAACAAAATACATATCATTATGTTATCTGAAATTAAAGTGCTTGATATATTATACAAAAAATAACATTATATTTCGAATGTCTTTATAGCTATACTGTATGTTCCCAATTGTCTTTATTATATTATGAATTCCTGAAGTGCAAAGAAATGCCTTTTGGCCCCACCGGTTATGAACCACTATATTAGGTCACTACAAAAAGCTAACTCCCCAACGAAATAGTCAAAATGTACTGCTAATAAATACCTGCCCTAACTGGCCAACACCTCACCTCTAAATATTCACCCCCCATAAACGTAACCATTGGCTACTCTAGATATTCAGCCCATATATGAATAACTATTGTTATATTCACACACCAACACCGTAGGCAGGATTATCCAAGCACAATATACTGTATAGCCTATTAATTTTTGAAACCGCAGTCCTCCCAACGCAAAGTACCCAAATGTTTGGTTCTGTAAAACTAAAGCTAACCGTTTGTATGTACGTAAATATTAATATGGAAAATTCCCTGTCAGAAATGGGACAGAAACACAGACAGACAATGGAATTGCATTACAAATGCATAATAATATATATATATATATATATATATATATATATTATATATATATATATATATATATATATATATATATATATATATATATATATATATATAATATATATGTGTGTGTGTGTGTGTGTGTGTGTGTGTGTGTATATATATATATATGCGTGTGTGTGTGTGTGGTGTGTGTATATCATCTTCATATCTGCATTTCAATGACTTATCACGTAATCCACATCTTCGAATTTATAGTGTGTGTGTGTGTGTGTGTGGCGCTAATCACCACTTGAAAGGACTGCAAAACAAACACAATTTCAAAGGTAATATTTGATAGACTTTAATATCAAAATGGAAACAAATGTGTGTACTTTGCTTCCTTCCGGGAGAATGTACTCATCTACTGCAATGTATCAATTCACAATTAAGTAATATTACTGAACACATAGACAAATAAGAGTTAGCAACTATGTTTGTTCCAGGTTGAACATATCTTTATAATAGAAGTATATTCCACATAATACTATACGGTACTAACTAATCTCGCAAAGAAGCCTCTCCCCATTTTATATCCTCGCACAGGATCAATGCAACCCAATTACTATCAATTTTTTAAAATTAAGTGTTGATCAAACATAATATCTGAACTGAAATGGGTAAGAAATTATGCATTACATAATGATAACGGATAATACGAGTGAACAAGATATAAAGATATACCAATATCGGGATTCGTTCACTATCTTAGCCAATAGGAGCTTTGATTCCATGTATGTTGAGTTGTATTATGACTAGTGTGTTTTATTCGGTGGTCGTATTATGTTACATTCCGCGTCTGTTCTTTGGTAGTGGATGATGTTATAGTGGTGGTTGTGGATGTTGTGGTGCTGGTGTGGGTTGTGGATGTTGTGGGGCTGGTTGTGGATGTTGTGGTGGAGGTATTAGGTGTTGTGGTGATGGTGGGTGTTGTGTTGGTGGTTATGGGTGTTGTAGAGATGGTTGTGGTGGTGGAAGTGTTTGTGGGTGTTGTGGAGGAGGAGGGTAGCTGAAATTGAGTGGTTTGGGAGAGTGGGAGTTGGTGTGGTTAGGAATGGTTGTGGGGGGTGGCTATGGTAAGCAGCCATAGGTCTAGTTACATTGTTTATATGAGTTGAGTGTAGTGCAATGTATTGGACCCATTGAGTGCAAACATTGTATTTTTGTGAGTAGTGTCATTTTGTGATTTGCTGAGCGCATATGTGACAGGCGTATGTTGTCGGTCCACAGTTAAGGTACAGTATATATACAGTATATATACAGGGTGTTTCATAAATACCTTTCATAAATTTCAGAATGAATAGACCTAGCAATAATAAATATACTTTACTATGTGACGGTTTTGGAAATTTCTCATATTTACCGGGATATTACACATTTTTAGTTTAAATAGGAAAGTCTAGGGGATGAACACAATCAGTAGATTACCATCACCTCAGAACAGCATCACAGCAGAAAATCCACATGCAACAACAACGAGGGGACATCAGGAACGCTTTTCGATTAATGTTTGGGCCGGTATTCTTGGTGACCATCTAATCGAACCTTTTATGTTACCACAACGACTTACAGGCAATGTGTACACCAGATTTCTTCAGAATGACTTACCCATACTACTTGAAGATGTGCCTCTCAGAGCACGTGGACAAATGCTTCATGCAGGATGGGGCTCCAGCTCACTTTGCACGAGGTACGAGGGATTTCCTTAATGTTATGTACCCTGATAAGTGGATAGGCCGTGGTGGTCCCATCGCCTGGCCACCTAGATCACCGGACCTAACTCCACTTGACTTTTATCTTTGGGGACACTTGAAGAGCAGGGTGTATGCTACACAAATCAACACCTGTCAGCAACTGTGGCAACGAGTTCAAGAGGCATGCAGAGAGTTAAGAAACACACCAGGGATATTTGAAAGAGTGCGACAGTCTCTTATGCGCCGACCCAAGCCTGTATCAACCAAGGTTAAGAGATACAACAGGTTGGAGCAGGGGGCCACTCAAACTCGTACCCGCTCGCGCATGACGTCACAATGAAGGAAGGGTCAGAGGTCACTCGGCTGTATACACTTCATTCTCAAAGGAGCAGCCGAGCCAGCACTATCCTCCGTTTTCTTTGACTTCATACCGTGATGCTATAACTACTGTATAATGCCGTGTGAAAGTGTACCTCTTCTATTTTAACTAAACAAAATGCCTATGTATTGTCAAGTTGCTGGATGCAAGTCGATATTTATCAAAGGAATAACATAGCATTCCATACATTTCCCAAAGATGAACACTGCGGTCAAAATGGAGTAATCTAAGTGGGAAAAAAGGCTGTATTATTTCACCAACAGCAAGGATCTTCACTAAACATTTTGAATCCTCAGCTTTCGAAAGACACTTGAAATACGAACTGCTTGGACTACCAGTACCTTACAGCCAAATAAGATTCAAACCTGGAGCATTACCAACTCTGCATTTGCCTGCCCAGGCTGCCTCTGAAAGCGAGTCCAAGAGAGGCCGAAAGCGAGTTCGAGATGACGACGACACTAAAGTGACTGAGCAACAAACAAACCGTGATGCAAGTGACCAAAATAATCTACAAGATGATGCAACCGTGAACACCGACGCACCATTGAAAGAAATAGGTGAGTTTATACCTGTGCTATATATATATATATATATATATATATATATATATATATATATATATATATATATATATATATGAGAACATAAAAAATGAGAGTCTGCAGAGAGCAGATTGGCTCACACAAGGCAGATGCCTTTCTTCCCAAACCTATCTCGTCCTATATGTGCTTATCTAATTTTATCTTGAAGCCCACACTGTCCTTACATCTAGAATTATTTGTATGTATGTGTGTATACCGCTATATAAAAGGTTCAGATTATGCTGTTCAAATTTGATGTCCTCATTACATAATGGACATAGTTTATTTGGAGTCAGTAGGCTACAACGAAGAATGACCAAAATTATCCATAATATTATATATCTTCCATAAATAGAAAGGTTGAATAAATTAGGCTTGCACTCGTTACAGAGGCCCATCTCGTCCACATGCCTATCTAATTTGATCTTAAAGCTCTCTATCATCCTTGATCTCACTATATCACTTGGTAACCTATTCCACATATCTACAATTCTGTTACCAAACTAACAATTTTGCCTATATCTTTTCTGAAACGAATGTATCTACTTTGAAAACATTTGTTGGAGTTCTTTCGCTTATCACTGAGCTTTAGTACATTGTTCATGCTCCCTCTATTAATCCCACTACGTGACTAACCCCCTTGAACACTTCTATCAAATCCCCTCTAACTATGCGTCTTTTTAACCAATGAACATAAGAACCTGAGGGAGAAAATTTGAGGTCTGCAAAACGCCGATCGGCCCACACAAGTTCAGCAGATTTCGGCCTGTCACACATCACCGGCAAGCCCCTCATTACCTAGAGAACGTCTGCTTTTTTCGTAGAGATCACGGGAAACTGTCATATGGCCATGCGGCCTCACGCTGAGGCAGCTCCCCAGTTGCACACTGTACTCGACCCATATCACCATATGATGGGAGCGCTAATTCAGGCCTAATGTAAGCCTAATTTCTTTCACCGGCTTAGGGCTTCATCTGGAAGATTTCTCAAAATACTATGGATTATTTTTTGTCCTTCGAGCTACGAACCGACCCCTAATCCCCATCGAACCTGGACGAAAGGTTTGTCTTCTTGTTTGTCCAAGGAATCATTCTGTAATTAAAATTTAACACAAAGCATATATAGAAAAGGAACATCACGAAAATTTGTGAGTCTGCAGAGAGGCCTCCGAATGACCCACACAAGGGCCCATCTTATATATATATACGTTGTGATATTTTGTGCCGGGGGGTTACTAAAAAGTAGTTATACGTTAGTACTCTGTGGTACTTAGATAGTTTGTAGTTATACATATTACAGTTATCATTAGTTTGCATTGTGTACTCGAAGGGATACCGTTCAAAATACTGTTGTGCGGAGGTAAGCACCAACAAAGATCTCAAACATAACACTAGAGAGAGTAGCGAGCTGGGTAGGCTGTGGTTTTCAGAAAAGTATATAGGCAAAGGTACTGGTTTGCGTAAACATAGTGCTGTAGATATGTGGAATAGGCTACCGAGTGTTATTAATAGGATGCAAGAAAGATAGATATAAAATTATGATAGGTACAGTGGACGAGATGGGTTGTGTTGTGAAAGGGTTTCTGCCTTGTGTAGGCAAATCGAAATCTGCTCTCTGTCAGACCTCGTGATAGTTCTTAATACGAAAAATAGTAATAATAACTAGCAAATTCTCATATACTGATATATAAGCACTCATACAGGGACGTATCCATTTATTTCATTATCTGTATACCGGTATATATAATTATATATATATATATATATAATATCTATATATGATAGTAGATAATATGAATTATTAATATATTAGGATAAGATATATATATACGCATTATCTCTTATCCTCTTAGAAGATGTGACGCGATAGCTTATGAAATCGGTGAAAGAAATAGAAAGCCTTTGAGCTAGGAATATGGATGGGAGGAGTTTAATCTGTGACTTAAGGATAGGGGCCTAGCGTGGGTCCATATTAATAACAATTTGTGCTCCTCCCATTCCGCTAATACCAGGGTAGCAATTCTTAACGAAATAAGGTCAAGTAGTTGTATTAAATAAAACCAACTGGGTTGGCGGGAGGCGGAGGGTCAAATGGGGGAGTAATTTTGCGATTAGCAGTCTTAAAAATGACTTAGGCTAGGGATTCACTATGATTTTATCTTCTCCATCACCGCTAC
>CM064558.1:11429897-11647663 GCA_032716605.1 Paralithodes platypus
TCTTCCCGATATCCTCCAACCATCTACGATGAGAGTAAAGCTGTAGATAGTTTCATACTTGATTTTCAAAAGGCCTTTGACAAGAGTTTCCCCACAAACGTTTTTACCGGCTAAAACAAAAAAACGCATGGAATACAAGACGGTGTGTTGACATGGATAGAAAATTGGCTCAGCGACAGCCAAACGCAAAGAGTAGTCATAAACGGTAAGGCATCTAAATGGACCAATGTAAGTAGGCGGGGGTACCCCAGGGATCGGTACCTAGGACCAATTCTCTTTCTAATTTACATTCAACGACATAGAAGAGGGTCTCACCCGTACAAATCTCAAAATTTGCTTGACGATACAAAAAATTTGCAAAGAGCGTACTCCTCAAACAGAACACGTTGACGATATGCAACACAATCTAGAAATAACTGGTCATGTTGGGCCCAACTTTGGCAAATGAGTTTCAATGCGGATAAATGTAAAGTACTACATATCGGATACCTAAATGACCAAGCAAACTATTTGAATGACATGGCACTCAGCTTAAGGAATGTAAACAGAGAAAACCGATCTGGGAGTAACAATATCGAGTATCCTAACAACCGAGTCACCAATAAAATTGCATAGAAGTTGTTAAAACCTGACAGAGCGCGCTATAGACAGTAGGTGCTAGGGTAGTTATTTGTGCATTGTCTAGCCCTGGATTCTGACAGAATTCGTTATATTTACAATATAAATAACCATTATTTGTTTTTCGGTATGGCTTGTTATTTTACATATATGAATGTATATATGAACCTTCAAGAGTGCCTAAACCCAATAATTGGGAAAAAGCATTTGGGTGGTGAAAAACGAAAATATTGGCCAACCCCACCCAGGCCACACCTGCCGCCGGTCATAATCTCAGGATCTCAGGCGAGATAGAGAGACAGGCAGCCCTCCCCTCTCGCTGTCTGGGAGTCAACTGAGAAGAGCGGGGCGGTGTGTGCCGGTGTCTGGGTGTTGCATAACGATCTTTTTTGCAACCCACTTGTGCTACATTATCGCTGGAGAGAGAAAAATAACCGATAAATGATGATAATAAGAGGAAAAATAGGTGATAATTGAGGTGGGGAGGGAGGGGAGAATAAGGTGGGGAAGGCGGGGATGGGGTGGGTGAGATTTACATGGATGAGTACTGGAGGGGAATTATCTCACCTAGAGACAAATTCCTTTGTTTTGATAGGCCCTTTTTTTTTATGGAAGGCTTTTTTTATGGTCCTGCTTCCGTGTGGCCTATCGCGTTCCCTATAGGAAGCCTTCCGTTAGGCCTATCGCGCTTGCCGGGTTAAGAAGGCAAACAACATAATTGGCTTTATAGGCAGGTCATTTGAGCATAAATCCAAAGAAGTTATCCTAACCCTTTACAATTCCTTAGTCCGCCCTCTTCTGGAATACTGCGTTCAATCCTGGTGCCCTTATTACCAAAAAGATATAAACAAGCTAGAACGAGTTCAACGTAGAGTTACCAAAATGATACCTAGCCTAAAGAACAAACCATACGAAGAGCGTCTTAGAGAATTAAATCTATTTCCTTTAACCCAGCGCAGATTAAGAGGCGACTTAATTCAAGTGTTCAAAATCATCAAAGGCATTGACAATATGAACTGTAGTAAGTACTTCACTATCGACCAATCTAATTACACGCGGGGAAACGGTTGCAAAATTATTGGTAAATCTTTTAACTCGCACGAATCTAAGAATTTCTTCTTCAATCGAGTTGTCAACTTGTGGAATGGGCTTCCCCGAGACGTTATAGACTGCAGCCACCGTTGATTCATTTAAATTCCGCCTAGACAAATATCTCGCATCAAACCCGCGACTGACTGCGTTTGTAAATGAATAACTTTATCCTCCCCTCAGTTACTAACCCATATGTCCCCTACTAACTTCCTAGTCCTGCCACGTTAGTGGCAGGGCAGTAGTTCCCTTTCCAATGTTCCCTTACCCACTCTAAACCACTGTTTGGACACTTGATCCTCAGTGTTTTGGAGGACAAGCAGCCTAGAAGGGTCACTGGATCTGTTGTTGCTTGATTTCCTTTGTACTCCTTTGTACTCCTTTGTCTCCCTGTTACCGCCCCCCTGATCCCTTGTCTCCCTGTTCCCTCCCCCCCCCCCCCCCGATCCCTCGTCTCCCTGTTGCACCCCCCCCCTGATCCCTCGTCTCCCTGTTTCCACCCCCCTGATCCCTCGTCGCCCTGTTACCGCCCCCCTGATCCCTCGTCTCCCTGTTCCCTCCCCCCCCCCACCTCCCTCCCTCCCCAGTTCAGCAAATATTGATAGTCGGTGTGGAATCTGCCCAATACCGAATTGTTTTGATGTCCTACAAACTCGATACTAACGGCGGCCCGTTCCCTCTAGTTTTGACTTGGGTGCAATCCCACTAGCGTTATATTTACCCCATCCACGGCCTGATTACACATTATTTTCTGTTTCCTGGCTGTTACTAGACGATTTTCTTCAGGATATATATATATATATATATATATATATATATATATATATATATATATATATTATTTATTATATAGATTGTTTTGTTTTGAATGAAAGTGACAAAACGAAAAGTTTACGACAAGTGTCTACCCCAAAGGTAAAGAGTGACAAATTCGAGTCGAATTCGATTAACAAAATATATAAAAATAAAGTCAAATTCGAGGTACGTACTGTGTACAGTACGTTAGAGTCAACATGTTTGAACACACGAAGCTTGAAGTCAGAAGGTAAATTGATATTTTCTTTATCCTTATTATTCCCACAGATCCTTCCCAAACTATTTTTTTTCTTCTATATTCCAACTACTCCCTCTCGGGCATAGGCTGAGAGCCTGCACACTCTACTGCTAAACACGGTGAGGCCAGTGAGGTCTTGTTCCAGTCTAGGGAGTGAGACATGCGAAGCACCTATTCACGGCCCGAAGCAACTCCATCTCTGAAGCCACTTTGCCTCCGTGCTTCACAGTATCATCCCCCAGACTCGGACCCTCACTCTCAGAACGCCACCTATTGAGCAATTAAGTCACTAGGCATTGCCCCCCTGTAGCATATTTTGAATATGGGAATATTCATACAATGCTATTTAATCAGTGAACAATGAGGGTATTTTTGTATTGGCATTTCGGTGTGCTTGAAACTAGGTACAGAACAAATTCCATCCCAATAGCATCTTCCCTTGACATATTGGGGTTCGAACCCAGGTCCATTGGATTATCAGTCTAGTGACAAGACCACTCTGCCACACCTACAATCGTCTAATGATAGCCATAATAACTGTCAAAATGCGTCATAATCTTCAGAGGGTTAATCGGCAAATTTGTTCTGGCAACCTTCCGCTATTCTCCATTGGTAACTGTGACTAGATTGAAGAATCTCAGAAAATTATTATTTTAGACTTATTAGAAGCTTAAGACTTTACCCTCTGAAGATGATACGCATTTTGACAGATTTTGACTATCATTAGACGATTTTATATAGCTTAGGAAGGATCAGTGGGAATTATAACGGTAAAGACTATTTCAATAAACCTTCTGACTTGCATATACCCATCATAACCTGAACAAAATCTTCTAATAATAACCCGCAAACAGAAAATAAATGCATAAGCGGATCTTGAAGAGTGAATGTAAATAATGTGAAATGTGAAAGAGATCAATCAAGAAATATATAAACGATACGGTTGCCTACAGCAATCTGAATGAATATACTTGTATAACTTCAATTAACGAGACTGTGAAAAAAGCATAAATGGCGACACACACATTGGAATATGTATCAAACGCAAACGACGAGAGAACAACAACAAAATAATATAGCCCAGGAGTGGGATACTCAAAGAGCGTCAAATGTTACGGCGATATCGATCACATAGCGGTCTTGTGGCGCCTTCCAATATGGCATGGATATGGCGTTATAGTTAAGGTGAATTCTCGCATACTCACACATTTTATAAAACGCCTTAAGTGGTCCTTAACTCACTATGGTGAGATAGCGCCAGATATCACTCAACCAATCATGAGTGTTCCTTTTATCCAGGTGTTCTTAAAGGAATGAAACGAAAGGGGGGAATTCAGCCAATCACGAGAGGAGAATACCACCCCCACAGCAACAGCTGATTTCCCGTTATTGTAAATGAATAATTCTAGGGTCTTTGACATATGAAAAAACAGCTAAAGCAAAGGAGAACGCTTGGGATATTATAACACAGGCTGTGAATAATTTAAGCAGGGTACAAAGATCTATACTTACATAGACTATTACACAAAAATGCTGTGGGATAGCATATTTGAAAAGGTCATTTTAAAAATATATTATTATATTTCTGCTTAAGCCTAACACCGAATAATAAGTTGTCAACACAGAGTCCGTCGTCTGCTGCTCTTGTCAGGCCCAGTCAAATGGTGGTATGGGTACTATCATGTTATCAGCCCCTCCGTTTACAGTTTATTTAGTCTAGATTTCACCTTAGTGGACTTATGAAACCCCCTGGGGTGGGATACTCAAAGAGCTTCAAATGTTACGGCGATATCGATGCCATAGCGGTCTTCTGGAGCCTTCCACGTACTAAGGCATGGATATGGCGTTATATTTAAGGTGAATTCTCGCATACTCAAAATGCGTATAAACCGCCTTAAGTGGTCCTTAGTTCACTATGGTGAGATAGTGCCAGATCTCGCTCAGCCAATCATGAGCGTTCCTTTTATCCCAGTGTTCTTATAGGAATGAAACGAAAGGGAAGAATTCAGCCAATCACGAGAGGAGAATAACACCCCCACTGAAACAGCTGATTTCCCATTAATGTAAACACACGCACGTGGAGTTTATCTATCCGTAGTGCCGTTATATTTCTTGTACACGCTCATTACTTACTTGTTATTGAAGCAGTAGTATTTCAGTACGGTACTTAATTAATTAGGTTAGCTAGGTTATGGTTATTTAGAAAATTACACAGCATGTCCATGCAAACATACCGGTAACAGCGATGAGGGTACAACCGTGAGCCGAAAACATTTAGAATTGCTAGGTTTGTATAATGTTTTATGATTGTTTGCATACATAGAATTAGCCTACTCTAACCTAAACAAACCAGTGTACTTAGGTTAGGTTAGATTAGGTTGTTTGGTTAGGTTATTTAACTAGTTCCATGCTAAACAGACAAACTGACAATGAAATGGGTGCGTCGCCATTTATGTTATTGACTACAGTGTTTAACCCTCGTGACCCGGGCTGCCTTTCTAAATGACGGAGCTCGTATCCGGGCGATCTGGCTGAAAATCAACAAAAGTAAACTAAGGCTAATGTCGCTTAACATAATTATTACCTACATTAATAAAAGAGATGTCAAAATACCTTGCCGCGTAGAATGGCGTTAAGTAGAGCTCTCTAGCACAACTGTTTCTGGAGTTATGGTGATGGAAGTGGAGGTAACTTTTGCCGCGTATTTACCTCGGCGCGTCCGAACACTCAACCGCGGCCCCGGCTACGACGCCCAGTTGCACTCGTCGCTCCACCCGCAATTATGCCGGGAAGCGATTTGATAGTGTTTTATTGTTTATTATGTCATTTATTATAGTTATTATGTTATTTTCACTCAATAAAGTTATTGTCATGAAGTTATTTGTGTCTCTGTCACTTATTACTTAGTTTTATTATTATTATTATGATTATAGTGTCACTTTCACTGGACTTTGATAGTTGATGGTGTCATTTTCACTTTTATGTATGGTTAGGTAAGCTAATAATAATTATAGTATCACTTTCTCTTGTTCATATTGTTATGAAGGCACTTATTATTACTTATGTGTGTCTCTTTCACTTATACTTAGTGTATTTTTATTATAGTGTCACTTTTACTGGACTATGATAATTGATAGTGTCATTTTCACTTTTATGTATTGTAAGGTAAGCTAATAATATATTATATAGTGTCACTTTCACTTGTTCATATTGTTATGAGGGCACTTATTATTAGTTATTTGTGTCTCTTTCACTTTTATTTATTATTTTATATCATTCTTAGCCTACATTTTAGATTGTCACTTTCACTGTTATTGTCACGGGCACTTCACAATTGTTGGAGAGTGTGAAAGTCATTGAAGCACCGTTCAGCACACAGTGCCACTTCACACTTGAGGCATTCCCATGTTGTTTTTTTGGCTTTGTGGGGTCTGCGAGTTGTGTGGCTGCAGACATTGGACCTCTTCTGGCTTCTAACCTGACTACCGGGTGCATTGAAAGGAAGGGGGTTGAGCTGGTGCCTCCTGAAGAAGTCGGCACACCCCGTTCTGTCCAGCTGGCCTGGTCCTTGTAGTGATCTCCCAGGTTCCGCATGCTTAGCCAGGAGCTCAAGTATCACCTGCTTGTGAAACTTCCGCAGGGACTTGTACTTCGGGGCTCTTGGAGTCCTCAGACGGTAAATGTTGTATGCATTGAGGACCGACATATATACCGTATGCAGAACAAACTTTTTATACCACCTGCAAGATGTTCGCAGGCAGTCGATGAAGCCCATCTGCATGTCGGACTTGTCGACGACGCGCATATTTATGTTGTAATCCAGGACAGCAGCTGGTTTCTGGACGGGTTTCTTGGTTCTTCGGTCCACCTTCCCTGTGGCGACCATCTCGGCCTTGTGGCATGTGGTGAGGAGGTTGACCTTCCGCTGGTCATGCCAGTGGATGGAGAGGATGGGGCCACTCTTCTTGTGGAAGATGTCCGTCTTCTTCGTCTTGGTTGGGGAGCCTGGCATGCCCTTCCTCTTGGCCTTGACTGTGCCGACAGGTCCGGTCTTGCGGTCATGGAGGTACTTGGTCAGGATAGGCGACGTGTAGTAGTTATCTGTGTAGACTGTAGAGGATGTGATTGTTATGGAAGTGCCTCTCCATCATCTTCTTTACTACAGCGCCGCCAAAACCAATGAGGGGGTCAGTCTCAATTTCTCGACCCCTGCCGCTGTAGACCACAAAGTCCAGCACATACCCCGTCTTGCAGTCGCAGAGGATGAAGAGCTTGATACCGAAGCGGTGTCTCTTGGACGGGATATACTGTCGGAAGTGCAGCCTACCAAGGAACATGACCAGAGACTCGTCGAGGCACATCTTCTGGAAAGGAATCAGGTAGGTGGTGAACCGATGACGTATCATGTCATACAGCTTCCTCATCTTCCATAGTGTGTCGGTAAGGTGGACATGCATGTTGTTGGTCAGGTGGAGATAGGAGAGGATGTCAAAGTACCTGTCCCTGGACATGTACTTGCCAAATGCTGGAGTCTTTATGAGGTCGCCAGTGATCCTGTAGTCGGCCAGAACGTGCTTCTTTATATGTGTCATCAGCATTGTGAGTGCCAAGAACAAATATAGTTCTGCCACAGTGACAGCTCTCCATGCCACCATCTTGGCACTGGTCTTCCTCCCAAGAAAGTGGGCACAGATGTCATGATGGTTGTTGGTCTCCTCGACGAGGTATTCCATGACTTCATTGTCATAGAAGCCACAGAAAAGTTCACTGGGGGTAGCATTTGGGCCACAGGGATATGCTAGTGACACCCCAGAACCCATCTGTACCTCGTCAAAGGCAGGACAATCTGGCTCAAAATCAGCCCCATCTGTCCACACAAACAGGTCGGATGCTGGAGCACGTGCAGGTGCAGCAGGCACACGCCCTGGACGCCCTGGCACACGCCCTTGGCCACGCGGACGCCCTGCACGCCCACGCCCAGGGGCATCGGCGTCGGCAGGATGACCACGCCCAAGCCCACGACCTCGCCTTCGAACTCGTCTTCTCGGGACTTCCTCCTCTTCCACATCCTCTTCGTCGTCCTCCTCCTCCTCAGACGACGTCAGGTCATCTGGGGCAATGTTGGGGTCATCAGCATCCTCTTTAGGAGACAATTCGGGTGAAGAAGTGACCAGGTTTCAGCGGCGTGGGGCGCGGGAGGGTACGGGAGGTTTAACAATGGGAGCCTCAGCCTCGGGAGTTGGGCTCCTTTTGCAGCGAGCCGAGGGCTTCTCCGCACCAAATAATGCTCTGCGGTGTATTGAGGGCTGTGACACACCACTAGTAGCACTTGTAGAGGCCCTTTGGTCATCCTGAGGGAGAGATGAAGCCGAGGGCTGTGGGTTACCCACGCGGCGTCCCGGGTCAAGGCGTCGGGACAAAGGAATGCGGGTGGTTGCTAGCCCAGGGTCGGCGTCACTATCACTACCTTCGCCTTCCCTAGCTTTTTCTGCTGCCCTGCATGCTTTCTTGGCTGCACTTTTCACTAAAGATTGTGTGTAAAAGTATTTGCCCACTTTCAAAGGCGTACTTGCAGGCAAAGGGGAAGGTCCTGGGCTCGGGCTAGGGCTATGCCTAGGCCTAGGCGAGTGGGTAGGCCTAGGTTCTAGCACACTTAGAAGTTCAATAGCACCTTCCTGAAACACTTCCACATCAGGATCATCACTACTGTCTCCCCCCTCAAATAAATCCACATTGTCGTCGTCTCCAAAACCAACGAAATCGTCATCTTCGCTTGCACTTAGAAATTGTTCTTTGTCCACCAAGCTTTCGCCACTGCTCAATTCAAGGTCAAAAAGTTCTCGCTGTATAGCACTATCACTCAACAAACGTTTCACTTTCTTTAGTTGAGCTTTCTTCTTGGTTGCGACAGGCGTCGAAGTTGCGAGTGGGGTAGCAGTGGGTCGCGCGGGAGGTTGCACAGAATCGGACGTGTCGAAATTATGATTTCACTGTAACTCGCCATGGCGGGCACGTAGGAACTGATAACGGTAGTAGTTGAGGCCTGGTGGCGCTGTGATCGCCCCTACAAAGTAAATTTTGGCCGCGCGCTTTTCAAAGCACGCTTTCAAGCACAGGGATTTTAAAAGGACACCCGGATACCGGCCCATCTGCCGTGCCGTCCTTTTAAAAGGACACCCGGGCTGGAAGGGTTAAAGCCGGAGTCACACGAGCTGTTTTTCGAACAATTTTTACGGGCAATTATGGTCTGGCAGCTTCAAATATTACACTTTATCAGAATTCAGCCGCCTTACTTACTCTATCTTCAGTCTAGTTAGCGATACCAGTGCAAAAAAGTCGCTAAATATAACGAGAAAAAACTTGCTCATGGAAAATTTATGGAAAAATCGCTTGTGTGACAATGGCGTGACATATATAAAGTTACACCAGTTAGAATCAGTAAACCTTTTAATACAACTTCTGAAACATCTGGGCTATAATAATGTATGATATTGTCTCGTTTGCGTTTGATACAGATTCGAATGGGGCATCGCCATTATCCTATTGCCTTATACTGTACATAGAGGAAGAAACTAATGAATATATTGAAAACAAAATAATGCAATTGAATGGTCCTGACCTAATGCAGTAATTGTTTCTCATTTTCACAACATTGCATTATGTTCCTTTTTGGCATTTGTTCGCTTTGTGTGTAATGTTGATAACTTTATTATAACATTTATAATTAATATTTTGTTTTCTTATCATAAAATAATATTAATCTTCGAAGTCTTCCACCTGATATGTGGTTGTAAGGATAAGGGAAACAATGAAATAAGTTGGCAAGTTTGCCTTTATCCTTTTACCTAACCGTCAATAATGATAAGATACACAACACAACATAATGTAATATCGGCTAAATGTCAATACGCTTGTATGCTTGTATATTGTTACCTTCAATCTTTGTTGGAGCTTATCTACAAAGGTATAAATCCTTTACGTTTAGCGACTGAATCCAGAATATTATATTGTTAGCACGTTTCGTGTTTGTGTTTTATTTATGATCAAACGCAAATCACAATATATATTTTTTGTTTCATCTCTTTTGTGTACAGCGAATAATAAATGTGATTTAATTAACTTTGGTGAGGACTGATAGAATGCAGTTCACAGGTGGTAAACCAATTAAATATTGTAACTCAGTTTGGGGCACCAAACAAAGCTTCCTTGATTGGTCTATCTAGAGAGAGAGAGAGAGAGAGAGAGAGAGAGAGAGAGAGAGAGAGAGAGAGAGAGAGAGAGAGAGAGAGAGAGAGAGAGAGAGAGAGAGAGAGAGAGAGAGAGAGAGAGAGAGAGAGAGAGAGAGAGAGAGAGAGAGAGAGAGAGAGAGAGAGAGAGAGAGAGAGAGAGAGAAGAGAGAGAGAGAGAGAGAGAGAGAGAGAGAGAGAGAGAGAGAGAGAGAGAGAGAGAGAGAGAGAGAGAGAGACGTTATAAGACATTTAATGCTTATTTGCTGTACAATTCCAGTAAAAGTTATGCAAAGAGGTACTCCGGAGTACATAAGGTTTTGTTTTCATAATTGTGTTTTAAGATGCAGATAAATATATAACTATTGTCTCTTTTCAGACTGTGGCGGCAGCGTCGGTAAAGCTCTTCCTGACACGACTATGATTCTCTATCCAAGTCGCGAAATATTACTCAACCCGGCAATACCCAAACTGCACAATATATTTTGGAGACAACAACCTTGGAAGCAGAATATTGATACGTCTAAAGATATCGATGGATTTCACAATACTGGAGAATTAAGAGATGGAGCAGATTTGAAAAGCAATCGAATTGTCAAGAATAAGGCCAAACACACAAATACTGAAAACTTGAACTATAGAGCCGGATTTTCAAATATACCCAAACAGAAAGAGAAGGTCTTAGGTCGTAATGCTCGAGTCAGCTCCGCAAAGACCCAACTTGGTGTCCCTCCACAAGCTGGGTCCTCATGGTTGGGAATATTGTGGGTACCAAAGCAGCCACAGTCACCGTCCATGGCTGAGGGAAGGCCGCAGGGGCACCAGGGCCAGAGGTAAGTACACTCGGGTGCCATAGTCTCTAACCCACTCATTAACCCTTTCTGTACTGCTGACATATTTTGCATTGTTGAAATCACTTAGAACAGTTGACAGAATGAAAATAAACACCATATGAGTGTTAGTGACTTAAGAAGCCATCTGTAAAACGTTCTGAATAAAGTGCTCCTCCTCATATGGTAATTATATTAATCTTTTGAATGATATCCTGGCCACTATTAAGCAGTTATATTCAGCTTAGTAAGGATTTCTACCAATTAAGAAGCACCAGACTGTCTAAATTAATCCTTTTACTTATCATATATCCTTCCTAAACTTCATGAAATCGTCTAATAAAATTAAAATAATAAAATTAAAAGACGTCGCCGGTACAGACAAAGTTAATATTTATAAATAAGAATACAACAGTTCCAATCTTTGAAAATATAAAGATAAGTTCTCTATTTTGAAAGGCAGCATGGGAGAACTTTGTATTTATGTACAGTATATGTATATGCATCCAAATATATTTCGATAATCTTAATACAATATAACTTATCCTAAAGCTCATGCGTGGTTATGTAAATTAGATTCGTGTGCAAGCTCCGCATTTAAGAGATGATTTCACTTGTTTAAATATATATCTATATATATATATATATATATATATATATATATATATATATATATATATATAGTATATACTGTATATTATATATATATATATATATATACTGTACTATATGTATGTTTTGTTTTGTTTTTAAATATAAACAATATTTTGAGAGTTTGGTTCGAAGGTCTACTGACATTTATGGTTCGAAAGTAAAATACCATATTACTTACTGGTCTTCCTATTTAGAAATCTAGCTTTGATCATACCTAGTACTTAATCTTTAACATTAAAAAACAACAATCATTTTAATTTCATTGACAGTGACTATATATAATTTTGACGCTGTTATTTCCATCATTCAACAGATTAAGTCCACGTGTTCAACACAAATATATCAAGCATCAGCATGAACATGTATCTCTCATATCGATCGATGAAATCATGCTAAGGAACTCGCCAAATGTAATCATGAGAGAACAAAATGACAGGTCCAAATCTACGGAAGCGGAAGGCGACATATACACAAATAACTTGGATGAACATGCAAAACTATTTTCCAATGCATTGACTGAAGAGGGTATGAAGAGAAGCATTGATGGAGTTTTGGAAAGTTATGGTGTTCCTTCTTCATATGGACTAAACAACAGTGAAGTCAGCCAGCCAGTCCTACACAACACCAAGGTAATCAAATGTAATGCCATTCCAAGCTGTCTCAATAATTTGCCTCTATTTATTTATATACGTGCTGTCCATACTTAATTAACTCCTCCAACCCCAGCATCGAGACATGTTCGATAGCTATGTATGTAACGTTCAGTCTCCGAGTCAATACCGTATCCACGGCTATTCTCGCCCTTATAAATCCCTGTTATAGGAGTAAACAAAGACCCCCAGAATACCTCGGTGAGTGTTTTTATGCATATATTCCTTTATTACTAACCCATACCATGTTTTTTTTTTTCAGGAAAAACAAAATATTCAAAATGTGCCGGGGTTCTGGGTGTCAATCAATAATAATTCAGCTGGGGCTCAATGGGTAAAGAAAATGTTTTCAATTAGTTTCCTAGACCTCCATGAAGCTTAAAAAAATAACCCCAAAACCCCCTTCAAGGTAAATGTATTCATTTCTTCCGTAGGAAAATGTCTCGGCCGAAGGCCAATTCCTACTAAATGGTAGTATCGCTATCACTAGCCAGGAAACATTTGACACCTACATGCCACGATTGGTTTAAATATTGACTAAGAAATTGAGCGAAAGGTCATAATTTATATATATATATATATTTTCTTTAATACATACGAGGTTGAAAGAAATGGCAATTTCTGCGTTGGAAATTTTATTATTCAAAGTTTCCAGGTCTCAGATGAGTTTTCGCTGGGTGGCAGGAAGTAGATGAAGGAGATGAGCAAAATTCATGGTGGTACAGGGTTACATTAAAGTACATGAAGATACAGGATATATGACGCGTTTCACTGGACAACCAGCATTATCAAGTAAGGTCAAGTCGGTTAACTCTTCACCTTCAGGCTGGAGCCATCAAAGACCACTATCTCACCCCTAACCACCCTCACCTCACACGCAAAGAGTTAGAGAAACACACCACCATACTCGATAAAGAAAGTGACCCAAGGAGATTACCTATACTCGAAGCTTTATATATCCAAGCCTTACATCCCAACATCAACAACCAAACTCTGGACCTTCAGATCCTTCCTTCTGCCAAAAGGCACTACCCTACAGGACCGAACACCCCTCCTCGCCCCCCGGTGCCCTTGACGCAGCCCCCCGCGCTACCTCTTTCAGCTTCAGCTTCCGCAGGTGCCACACAACTTAGGCCACGCCCCTCGGCACGCAGCCAATCAGCTTCGACCCAACCTACCGACCACCATCCCGCATCCAGTGCGCATGCGTGAAGCGGTTCCCCCCTTTCTCTCTCCACCAATAGCAGACTTTTGCCCCCTGTTTTTCGCCTCCTCTGATCCTCCACCCTCTATATATACCCTTCCTGTTTACCTTTTATATCATTCCTTCCTTACTTGATAATGCTGGTTGTCCAGTGAAACGCGTCGTATATCCTGTATCTTCATGTACTTTAATGTAACCCTGTACCACCATGAATTTTGCTCATCTCCTTCATCTACTTCCTGCCACCCAGCGAAAACTCATCTGAGACCTGGAAACTTTGAATAATAACATTTCCAACGCAGAAATTGCCATTTCTTTCAACCTCGTATGTATTAAAGAAAATGTATTACCTGGCTTTACCAACATGTATATATATATATATATATATATATATATATATATATATATATATATATATATATAAATATATATATACCAGTATATATATATAGTATATATATAACTTTGTTCATAATCGTATTCATTATTTCTACACTTTCAATGTGTTTCCATGATTAAATTTTACAAAGCAAACGTTAATATTAATATTTGTTTTCAGTCACTACATTCTGAATGTTAATCAGTATACTTACATTAATTCCAGGATGCAGTACACCAAGCGAAAGAAACCAACGAGCTGCGAAGAATATCAAGAGATCTAGACATGAAAACCTACACTCGTACAGGTGAGAGATAGGCTGGAGAGTCTTATAACCTACACGCGTACAGGTGAGAGATAGGTTGGAGAGTGTTATAACCTACACTCGTACAGGTGAGAGATAGGTTGGAGAGTGTTATAGCCTACACTCGTACAGGTGAGAGATAGGTAGAAGAGTGTTATAACCTAAACGCGTACAGGTGAGAGATATGTTGGAGAGTCTTATAACATACACTCGTACAGGTGAGAGATAGGTTGGAAAGTCTTACAACATACACTCGTACAGGTGAGAGATAGGTTGGAGAGTGTTATAATATACACTCGTACAGGTGAGAGATAGGTTAGAGAGTGTTATAACATACACTCGTACAGGTGAGAGATAGGTTGGAGAGTCTTATAACTTACACTCGTACAGGTGGGAGATAGGTTGGAGAGTGTTATAACCTACACTCGTACAGGTGAGAGATAGGTTGGAAAGTCTTATAACCTACACTCGTACAGGTGAGAGATAGGTTGGAAAGTGTTATAACCTACACTCGTACAGGTGAGAGATAGGTTGGAGAGTGTTATAACCTACACTCGTACAGGTGAGAGATAGGTTGGAGAGTGTTATAACCTACACTCGTACAGGTGGGAGATAGGTTGGAGTGTCTTATAACTTACACTCGTACAGGTGGGAGATAGGTTGGAGAGTGTTATAACCTACACTCGTACAGGTGAGAGATAGGTTGGAGAGTGTTATAACCTACACTCGTACAGGTGAGAGATAGGTTGGAAAGTCTTATAACCTACACTCGTACAGGTGAGAGATAGGTTGGAAAGTGTTATAACCTACACTCGTACAGGTGAGAGATAGGTTGGAGAGTGTTATAACCTACACTCGTACAGGTGAGAGATAGGTTGGAGAGTGTTATAACCTACACTCGTACAGGTGAGAGATAGGTTGGAGAGTGTTATAACCTACACTCGTACAGGTGGGAGATAGGTTGGAGAGTGTTATAACTTACACTCGTACAGGTGGGAGATAGGTTGGAGAGTGTTATAACTTACACTCGTACAGGTGGGAGATAGGTTGGAGAGTCTTATAACTACACTCGTACAGGTGGGAGATAGGTTGGAGAGTCTTATAACCTACACTCGTACAGGTGAGAGATAGGTTGGAGAGTCTTATAACCTACACTCTTACAGGTGGGAGATAGGTTGGAGAGTCTTATAACTTACACTCGTACAGGTGGGAGATAGGTTGGAGAGTGTTATAACTTACACTCGTACAGGTGGGAGATTGGTTGGAGAGTGTTATAACCTACACTCGTACAGGTGGGAGATAGGTTGGAGAGGTTTATAACTTACACTCGTGCAGGTGGGAGATAGGTTGGAAAGTCTTATAACCTACACTCTTACAGGTGGGCGATAGGTTGGAGAGTCTTTTAACTTACACTCGTACAGGTGGGAGATAGGTTGGAGAGTCTTATAACCTACACTCGTACAGGTGAGAGATTGGTTGGAAAGTCTTATAACCTACACTTGTACAGGTGGGAGATAGGTTGGAGAGTCTTATAACTTACACTCGTCCAGGTGAGAGATAGGTTGGAGAGTCTTATAACCTACACTCGTACAGGTGGGAGATAGGTTGGAGAGATAGGTTGGAGAGTCTTATAACCTACACTCGTACAGGTGGGAGATAGGTTGGAGAGTCTTATAACCTACATTGATGCCATATAATATTCCATGCTGGTTATAATTAATCATTGTTATAAATATTGTAATGGTATGTGGTGCTGAGAGGGTTAATTAAGAAAATATGTCCCTTCAATTCACAAATATCCGTTCTAAGATGACCATACTGATATGTTTATGGTTAACATACCTTAATAACAGTGGTATATGGGGGGAGGCACTCGTAACAGGCAGCCTGCTTATTCTACATTTCATAGTCATAGCATAAAACAAAATGACATGTGTATTTTATTGCAGTTACTTTACTGAAGATATACATTTGTGACATGAAGTTATGGGATCGACACCTAAAAGGTATGAAAGGTCTTAATATTGACATAAATATGGGGCGAAGGGGCTTTAAATCGCCAAATTAATGGGCCAAGCGACGTAGAATCTCCAAACTACTGGGGCTAAACTTGAGGGAGAAAGAGATTCAGAAATAATACTAAAACCTCCCCTTAAATAGTCGTGATGCCCCATTCCTACCAATCCATTACTCATTTACCGACACAATGTTGGACTCGTAAGCTTTCTTTCATACTGCAAAGGATGACTATAGGCACACTTTTGATTACGAATATACTCTATAACCTGAAGATAAATATATGTGAGAGAGAGAGAGAGAGCGAGAGCGAGACTAAACAACTTAAAACATAGCAAACTTAAAGTAGTCTTGAATAATAAGGAATCTGTACATCACAACATCAAGGCATGAGTACCGCAAATGAGCGTCTTGGGACCTCTATTGTTTAATGTTTTCATGAACGACCTTCTCCACCTCATACCTGAAGCCCAAGCTTTTGCTGATGATGGGGCATTGGCAGTTACCTATGATCCAAAAGAGGAAGCAGCTGCAGTAGCCCTGGTCACTAAGTTCAGTTTTGGCCCCAACTCTGTTCCTCATTCATATCAATGATCTCATATCTACCACTCATAATCCAATACATTCCTACGCAGATGACTCAACACTCCACAGTTCCTTCACATTTACCAATTCTTTCACCCAACCCGATCTTATAAATTCAAAAATAAACACTACAATTTCTCTGAACCAGGACCTTTCTAGAATTAATGAATGGGGACAAAAGAATCTAGTTTCCTTTAATTAATGCACAGAAAACCAAGTACATTCAATTTTCTAACCGACAGAATCCCACTGACTCCCATATATTAATTAATGATGTAAATATTCCCACTTTCCCTAGTATTGACATTCTCGGTGTAACATTAACTACTAACTTGAGCTGGATACATTATGTTAGAAGCATTGCTAAGAATGCCTCTAAAAAACTGGGACTCCTGTACAGAGTTCGAGAATTCTTCACTGACGAGCAGTTGGCCGTGATATATAAAAGTCATGTGCGTTCTCAGATGGATTACTGTTCACCTCTGTGGAGTGGAAGTGGAGTGGTTGCATTGAGGCAGTTGGACAAAATTCAAAATAAAGCTATTAGATTAATCAATAACCCTGCAATCACACAGGACCTTCCTACATTATCCATACGAAGAAACGTTGCATCCCTTTCATTATTCTACAGATATTTTCACAGCAATTGTTCTGAGGAACTTGCTTCAATTGTGCCGCCTCTCCACATCTTTCCCCATAGAACTAGGGCAGCTGAGAGCGCCCATGAATTTACACTTTCTCCTCCATAATGCATAACTTCTGCATATCAAATTTCATTTATCCCCAGAACTACTACTCTTTGGAATTCACTTCCCTCGAGTTGCTTTCCACAAACTTACAATCTACAACAGTTTAAATCCAGTTGTTACAAACATTTTATGAATGGAGGATGCCTTTAGGCACATGAACCTTTTTTGTTTTATCTGTGTTTTTCCTTCCTCCGTTCATTGTCTCTTAAAAAAAAAAAAAAAAAAAAAAGAGACTGGACGACATTACACAAAATGGGGTGATTAGTGGCAGGTTAGATTTGCACCTCCTAAGACCAAACTTATGATTATCTCTAGGGCGGATGTTCAATTGCAACCAAACTTCAATGGAAGCATCATTAATTCAGACAATGAGGTTGACATATTAGGTGTCGTCTATGATACCAATTTACATATCAAAACACACATAGACAACATTGCAAAAAAGCTTCAGCAATATTAGCTTTTCTCAGAAAATTATCAAGCCTGTTAGCCAAGAAAGGAAAGGAGATTACGTACAAAGCCAATTCAGATCTGCAATAGAGTACTCAATTCTCACATGGGGAAGTTCAGCAAATGTACATTTGAAACTCTTTAACAATGTACAGAGGAGAGCAAAAATAATAATAGAGGATGGATATCCTACTCCACCTGAAACAAACCTCGACAACCTACAGCATAGGAGGGATGTTGCTGTCACACTTCAGCATATCAGAGACAGTTAATTCCAAGATACTCTAGACTATGGAATAATGGCAACAATGTAAATAAGCACAATGTACACAGTTATAAATGCTATGTAAGAGTTTGGCTAGAGAATAACCAGATATAAACCAAGCTGTAATGTCAAGGTTGGGCTTTAAGATAGCTTCTATGGCACCGCATGAACCTTTAGCCTGGAAAATCATTAAATGGCATTTAATGTAACCTCTGAAATAATAAGTATTAATAAATAAAAACAAAAAATGAGAGAGAGAGAGAGAGAGAGAGAGATGTGACTAAATAAGTGAGTACATTTTAATATAATCAGTTTATGTTTGTGATCATTGTAGAAATATTACCTTTTTCCAGGGTCTGGTCCCCAGCTGCGGTACACCCCCAGGGACCAGACAGCCACCCCGGGGACCACTGTAAGTCTCAAGTGTTCCGCCGTGGGGTCACCGCCCCCCGTGGTCACCTGGACACGTCACCACCGACCCCTACTGCCCTCACACAGGTCAGTGGGTAGGACGATGGTGGATGGGACGTAGACTGTTTATATATATAAATGGGAAAGAACCTATAGAGGTATATAGCATAGTTACCATATAAGTATTATAAATATGTCCCTTCTTCACAGGATAGAGATTGGAAACATGCTTACTGATCTTGGTGATATTGTCAGAATACCTAATTTATTCCCAACATAGATAGATGAATTGACAAATATATAGATAGTAAGATGTAAAATACATGAATACAGTAAGTTTCTGCTTTGTACAGGATTAAGGTTGACAACATTCAGACGGAGTTTTGCGAACTGATTAGCAAAGTTTACCTGATCAGAAACTTACTGCACTTGCATTATAGTCTCGTTTCCTTGCATACACATAGTGTAAATACATTGAGAGATAGGTGTTTACACATTAAAGCTTTACGTGATAGTTTTTATAATACTGTACTTTATGAAATATCTTCCTAGTTTACGATTGAAGATGGGGGCATCTAGACTTCACTGAGCATTTTGACAGTTTATCCTGGTTTTTATTGGACGATTTTATTCAGTTTAGAGGGAACTTGTGAGAACTAGAGATTTAATGAACATAGTTTGTACCCCTTTGATTCCTAGCGATCCTTCCTTAACTACATAAAATCGTCTAATATAAGCCAGAATATACCGTTACAATGTATCATAATCCTAAAGGGGTTAATAAGCTATGCTTGCAATAGAAAACGATTTAATAGCTTGTTCGATTGATAGATAGGTAAACTGAGAGACAAATAGCAATGAATGAACATGCACTATACTGATAAATATATTTATTTTTCTCTGACAGGGTTGAGGTTGGCAGTACCCAGACGGCGCTGGGTGAGGTAGTGAGCCAGGTGAACCTGAGTCAGGTAACGGTCGGGGAGAGTGGCACCTACACCTGTACTGCCCACAACGACCACGGCACTCAGACACACAACACACAACTTACTGTTTATGGTTAGTGGTAGAGAGTGGCACCTACACCTGTACTGCCCACAACGACCACGGCACTCAGACACACAACACACAACTTACTGTTTATGGTTAGTGGTAGAGAGTGGCACCTACACCTGTACTGCCCACAACGACCAAGGCACTCAGACACACAACACACAACTTACTGTTTATGGTTAGTGGTAGAGAGTGGCACCTACACCTGTACTGCCCACAACGACCAAGGCACTCAGACACACAACACAACTTACTGTTTATGGTTAGTGGTAGAGAGTGGCACCTACACCTGTACTGCCCACAACGACCAAGGCACTCAGACACACAACACACAACTTACTGTTTATGGTTAGTGGTAGAGAGTGGCACCTACACCTGTACTGCCCACAACGACCACGGCACTCAGACACACAACACACAACTTACTGTTTATGGTTAGTGTTAGAGAGTGGCACCTACACCTGTACTGCCCACAACGACCAAGGCACTCAGACACACAACACACAACTTACTGTTTATGGTTAGTGGTAGAGAGTGGCACCTACTGTACACCTGTACTGCCCACAACGACCAAGGCACTCAGATACACAAACACAACTTACTGTTTATGGTTAGTGGTAGAGAGTGGCACCTACACCTGTACTGCCCACAACGACCAAGGCACTCAGATACACACACAACTTACTGTTTATGGTTAGTGTTAGAGAGTGGCACCTACACCTGTACTGCCCACAACGACCACGGCACTCAGACACACAACACACAACTTACTGTTAATGGTTAGTGGTAGAGAGTGGCACCTACACCTGTACTGCCCACAACGACCAAGGCACTCAGACACACAACACACAACTTACTGTTTATGGTTAGTGTTAGAGAGTGGCACCTACACCTGTACTGCCCACAACGACCAAGGCACTCAGACACACAACACACAACTTACTGTTTATGGTTAGTGTTAGAGAGTGGCACCTACACCTGTACTGCCCACAACGACCACGGTACTCAGACACACAACACACAACTTACTGTTTATGGTTAGTGGTATAGAGTGGCACCTACTGTACACCTGTACTGACCACAACGACCACGGCACTCAGACACACAACACACAACTTACTGTTTATGGTTAGTGGTAGAGAGTGGCACCTACTGTACACCTCTACTGCCCACAACGACCACGGCACTCAGACACACAACACACAACTTACTGTTTATGGTTAGTGGTAGAGAGTGGCACCTACTGTACACCTGTACTGCCCACAACGACCAAGGCACTCAGATACACAAACACAACTTACTGTTTATGGTTAGTGGTAGAGAGTGGCACCTACACCTGTACTGCCCACAACGACCACGGCACTCAGACACACAACACACACAACTTACTGTTAATGGTTAGTGGTAGAGAGTGGCACCTACACCTGTACTGCCCACAACGACCACGGCACTCAGACACACAACACACAACTTACTGTTAATGGTTAGTGGTAGAGAGTGGCACCTACACCTGTACTGCCCACAACGACCAAGGCACTCAGACACACAACACACAACTTACTGTTTATGGTTAGTGTTAGAGAGTGGCACCTACACCTGTACTGCCCACAACGACCAAGGCACTCAGACACACAACACACAACTTACTGTTTATGGTTAGTGTTAGAGAGTGGCACCTACACCTGTACTGCCCACAACGACCACGGTACTCAGACACACAACACACAACTTACTGTTTATGGTTAGTGGTATAGAGTGGCACCTACTGTACACCTGTACTGACCACAACGACCACGGCACTCAGACACACAACACACAACTTACTGTTTATGGTTAGTGGTAGAGAGTGGCACCTACTGTACACCTCTACTGCCCACAACGACCACGGCACTCAGACACACAACACACAACTAACTGTTTATGGTTAGTGGTAGAGAGTGGCACCTACACCTGTACTGCCCACAACGACCACAGCACTCAGACACACAACACACAACTTACTGTTTATGGTTAGTGGTACAGAGTGGCACCTACACCTGTACTGCCCACAACGACCAAGACACTTAGTTAAGGAAACACACCCTATAATATGTGGTAAATAGTTATCATCAGTGTGATAAATAGCATGATAGCAATGATGCATAGACGTGGACCACTCAATGACGAAAACACCTGCCATTTAACTCAAACAAATGCTATCTAACTCAAGCATAAACAACCCGTTCCAAACGCATATCATCCAACTCGCCACCGCTCGGCTCAGATACATACCAAACAACACATTACCAACTCTAACACAAACCACCCAATTTATGGTTTATGGTCACCAGGCTTAGTTGTTGATGTTATTGTTGTTGTTGTTGTTGTTGTAGTTTCCCAGACTGTCTGGCCGAGCAGTCTCGAGTAGACCAAAGCCGCTCCAGATGCTCGGGATCCCGAAGGGGCCAAGGTGAGAAGAGATCTGTCACTGAAAGGGCAGTGGGGGAGGGAATCAACAGCCCGCGGACTAGCACCCCCGCACCAATGCCCCCACCGTCTGCAGCCCCCTTGCAGTGCCACCCAATTGGGCGATCACGCCAGCATCTAGAAGAAAAAGTAGTACAAGAAAAGAGACAGACAGAAACGGCTATGGTTGGGTAGAGGATGTCAAACCTCACTTTAAATGGGACCAGCCCTCACCCACCAGGCTTAATAGTATTGGTCGGTGAAGGATAGATGTAAACCAAGCAAAATACTTATTATATCGAGTCAGGATCATAGATAAAAGCCTAGACCATTCAACTCCCACATCACCGCTACAACTCTCCACCTATCCCTTACCACCAAAACCATCATGCTTCCAGCAGCCCCCACCTGCTTTGCTGGTCATGTTAAATGGTTTAACTACAAAGAGGGAATGGGCTTTATCAGCCAACAGGAAGGAGGAGACATCTTTGTACATAGAAGGAGCATATCTCGCCCCAATCCACTCCACGCTCTGCCCTCTCTTGGTGACGGAGAGAGGGTAGAGTTTACCATCAAAAAGTGGAAGAAGGGAATGGAGGCACATCGAGTATCTGGACCCAAGGGTGACTGTGTGAAGGGATCGGTGCATGCCAGGAAGAGGAAGGAGAAGGCAAGAGTAGAGCAGCCATCTTGTGACAAGGACTCAATCATCAAAATCATTGTCACCACAGCCACTGCTCTTGCTGGTGGGGACATCAACCTCCTAAGGGTGTATCTCCCTGCTCTCCTACAAGCTAACAACTTGCCCTCTATTATCATCCCAAACATGCACTCCACCAAAATCACTCGTCCACAGGCTCCCCAACAACGTCCAAGACAGCAGCCACGGAAACGCCTGAACATCTACAAACCAATCAATAGGAGCAGCCTTCCACCACCTCCTCCTGCAGTCTCGGCATCGCCACCTCCATCAGCAGTCAACATCACCGGACCAGTAGCAGCCTCGACTCCAGCACCTGCCACCATTAATCATCCGGTGGCACTCCCCTCCACGTCGTCTGAGTACACTGTGTCCACCATAGGAGAAATAGTCGACGTGGAGACGATCGAGGAAGAAGGAGTCAAGGATGCAGCACCAAGAGGAAAAGGACGTCCCCCCCCTGAATCACCTTTATGGAGAACCATTTTGGGGGACACCGAAGCAACCCCTGATCCATCTTTTACACCAGAGCAAGTAGAAGGTCTAAGGATCTTCTAAAGTCAGCTGTTCAAGATCAGGAGCTCCATGAAAAAAACAAAAAAGATCGAGAAAGACCTTCAACATGGAAGAATTCGTTAAACACCAACATTAACACCATCGACTTCTTCACCACCACCATCAACACCACCATCTCCTGCCTTCATCTTGCAGCCTCCCAGCCCCCTTCTTGGCAAGCCATACTGATCCAGCCCAATACTCAACTCACGCACGTTGGGTCAAGCCCCGACACTCTATTTGCTCTCACTTTTACCACTGTCTCTCCTACTTAACCAATAAAAACTTCCCTTCTTTCACCCTCACCCACCTTTTCTATATTCATTTGAATTGAATTGAAACTCCCACATACCGCCCCTAACCTCGACACATAACATGCAACTTATTGTTTTTGGTTAGAGGGAATATGATATGCAGCAACCAAGGATAATATTTAGACACACACCATATGTTAATATGATATGCAGCAACCAAGGATCATATTTAGACACACACCATATGTTAATATGATATGCAGCAACCAAGGATCATATTTAGACACACACCATATGCTAATATGATATGCAGCAACCAAGGATCATATTTAGACACACACCATATGTTAATATGATATGCAGCAACCAAGGATCATATTTAGACACACACCATATGTTAATATGATATGCAGCAACCAAGGATCATATTTAGACACACACCATATGTTAATATGATATGCAGCAACCAAGGATCATATTTAGACACACACCATATGTTAATATGATATGCAGCAACCAAGGATCATATTTAGACACACACCATATGCTAATATGATATGCAGCAACCAAGGATCATATTTTGACACACACCATATGCTAATATGATATGCAGCAACCAAGGATCATATTTAGACACACACCATATGCTAATATGATATGCAGCAACCAAGGATCATATTTAGACACACACCATATGCTAATATGATATGCAGCAACCAAGGATCATATTTAGACTCACACCATATGCTAATATGATATGCAGCAACCAAGGATCATATTTAGACACACACCATATGCTAATATGATATGCAGCAACCAAGGATCATATTTAGACACACACCATATGCTAATATGATATGCAGCAACCAAGGATCATATTAGACACACACCATATGCTAATATGATATGCAGCAACCAAGGATCATATTTAGACACACACCATATGCTAATATGATATGCAGCAACCAAGGATCATATTTAGACACACACCATATGTTAATATGATATGCAGCAACCAAGGATCATATTTAGACACACACCATATGCTAATATGATATGCAGCAACCAAGGATCATATTTAGACACACACCATATGCTAATATGATATGCAGCAACCAAGGATCATATTTAGACACACACCATATGCTAATATGATATGCAGCAACCAAGGATCATATTTAGACACACACCATATGCTAATATGATATGCAGCAACCAAGGATCATATTTAGACACACACCATATGCTAATATGAATAATTATGTTAATAATGTTTATTTACAGAAATAATAAGCAAACCTGATTTTTATTTAGCCTCTAATTTAATTAAAATATACAGGCTATGGTGGTAATTTGGTTTGTACTAACTATTAGCAATTATTTCCTTATGACCAGGCCGGGTCTGTAGTGTAGTGTAGCTGAACAACTCCAAACCGACAAGACCACCGAGTAGCCTACAGTGATAGTCTCATTTACAACAAGTTCCATCCTCTACCACCCGCTTCGTGGGCACACAGTATAATGTCATCTACAGTCAAACACTCTCATACACTAGTAATTAAGTATCAGTTAATGATATTTGTATTTTAAGGCACTTTCCATTCCATGTAGGCTACTCTTTTCCAAACGTTTCATATTTGCATATTGATTAAATTGTATTTGCATTTCCTACATTTGGGTTGCATATGATATTAAACAAACAGTCAATGTGTTCATATAATGTTTATCATTATATATTATCTTACTTCAAGTAAGCGTTTTTTTTTGTTTTTTCTTTCTCCAGGCTCTACATTTGCACGTAGCATGTCTAACGTAAGTGCAGTGTTGGGTGGTGACGCGGGATTGTGGTGCCCCGCGGGAAACTATCCACCTCGCTCTGTGATGTGGAGCAAGGACGGAGTCTCTCTGCCTTCCTCTATCAGGTTAGTTAATAGTGTGTGTGTGTGTGCTATCGTAATTTGGAGATACTATATGGTGTCTCGTTGCCTTAAATATTATCATCGAATGTCCGATATATATTGTAATTTTTGCAATACTAACCTTTTCTATGTCCGTACACATGACTATGTTGTATGTATAGTAATCATCTGTGTGTCAACTTGTGTATCTGCAACTTAACCCTTTCAAGATCCAATTACGTTTTTCTGTTCTGTTTTGTGGCTAATATTAGACGATTGTGTTCAAATTATGAAGGGTATGTGGAAGTCAGAGGGTTAATGGAGACAGTCTTTACCATTGTAACTCCTTCAGATCCTTTCTAAATTGTATAAAATCGTCCAGTGACAGCCAGAATAATATGTCATAATGCGTGATAATATTGTAAGGGTTAACGATCCCCCGTCACCCTAGGCAGGAGGTACTGACCAACGGGACACTGTATATAAGGAAGGTGGTTGGTAAGGACGCTGGCAGATACTCCTGTGTCATCACTAGCAGGCAGGGACAGTCACAGGCTTCACACACCTTCCTCTATGTTCTCAGTGAGTATACATCTTCTATCAATGTTACTAGCAGAAGTGGGAGCATATGACTGGTAGCTTAAAAAAGAAAAAATTAAAATCTTAGTTATAAGCCTACTATATGCGGTGGCAGTGACTCTGAGAAAATTACTGCTATCTTATATGGCAAAAGTTCCATCTGATTGACTTGTGCGACTGTGATTAACAACACCTTTGTTAAAAATAGATAATTACTACAAGACGATACATCAGACACGGTTAGAAGAACCAATCAGCTGGGATTATTGGCATAAAATTGGTCTGTTATTTTCTCAGAGTTCGCAGAAACCAAATATGCCAACATTTGGAGTCTATAACAGGTAGCTTGAAGAAAAGTCTTAAAATCTGAAGTATAATATGCTAAAACATGAGGGAGAAGGGGGTACAGAAAAACCCACTACTTCCCCCTTAGGAGTGGAGGTGTTGAGACAATTGTGGTCTGGTATCTTCTTAAGTTAAGTTTAGTATTATATTATTTTAGTCTCTTAAAATCATATACATTCAATCTGTTTATTGATTCCATTGTGAAAGTACCAAACTAATATTATTTGAAAATACGTGCTCATCGAAACTTGGCCCAAAATGACTTGTGTGACATCGCCAGGGGAGGCATTAACATCAGACCTGACAAGGCCCCTAGGTGTGCGGAGTGGGATCAACTGGTTAAGCTGATGGCCACTCCACTTAGTTCTACCTTCATGATTCACACACAGATCCGCCGCAGATCGGACCCTTCAGCTTCCTCCCCAACCTTCAGGAGGGGGATCGAGCCCAGTTGTCCTGTATGATCATATCAGGAGACTCTCCCATCACCCTCAACTGGCTCAAAGATGGACGAAATATCCAACACGATCCAGATATCAAGCGAACTGAGGTCCACGAATTCATGACGGTCAGTTACTTTAATCGGTTTCAATCATCTTTTTCATAATTTACATCATCACCATCAATTATCATCGACGGACTCGGGGATGGCAGGCATATCCATCGAAATTAGGGTGTGAAGCCTTTCAATAAGATCTATCTATCTATCAATTGCTAGACACCGTGAACCCCGAAGGGGTGGCCACGAAGGAAACGGCCCCATGCACCTCTGTCCCCAGTCAGTCAAAGCCCCTCCTCCCATTCAGCACTGCCTTCACTCGTATACCTTCTTAGCTCCATCCTTCCATCTCTCATTCGGTCAACCTCTCCCTCTCTGTCCTTCCACCTCATTCTCGTACACTCGCTTAGTCATTCTCTCGCTTCCCATACGTTCCACTTGGCCGAACCCTCTTAAGGTGTTCCTTTTCACACTTTCCAACACATCTACATCCACAGCACACCTCTATCGTACTTCCTCATTCGTCTGTCTAATCCTCCATGTAACTCTGTATGCACTTCTCAAGTAACTCATTTCCACCCCTCACTCTTGTTTTGAGTCTCTTCACCAACATCTATGCTTCGCTCCCGTAGGTCAATGTCAGGATTACCGCACTGTCATGCAAGAACTCTTTTACTTCCATGCTGACCACCCTGTTTCTTGTTACTGCTTTCAGAGTTCCTACAACCCTCTTCCCCTGTTGCATCCTCTCCCGCACTTCTTCATCCATAATCCCATCTTTACTCAACACACTGCCCAAATACTTAAATGACCTGACATTCTCCATAACCTGACCGTTCAACCTCACCTCACACTCTGTGGCTGCACCCCTTCCAAAGACCATAACCTTGCTCTTCCCCGCATTTACCTTCAGATTCCGTTTTTCACACACTGGTCCAAACATATTTACCGGCCCCTGCAACTCTCATTCACTATCCCTCATCAGCACTGTATCATTGGCAACTAGCGGTACAGGCAACTTCCACTTTTGTCCTTCCCTTATCCGAGGTACACCAACATCCACTGCTCTTCCTTGTATTTTTTTTCATGACTCCATCCATATACTGTATATATTGAACAGCCATGGGGACATCACACACCCTTGCTTTAACCCAACATTCAGATCAGAGAACTCACTCTGCTCATTCTCCACACATACTGACGCCTTTGCACCTTCATACATGCTCTTCACTGCTTTCAGCAACTTGCCGGCTACTCCGTATATTCTCAGTACTTTCCACAAACCTTCAGTATCCACTCTGTCATTGGCCTTCTCCAAGTCCGTAAAGGCAACATACTACTTATGTCCCTTCTCCAAACATCTCCACAACACATTTCAGGGCAAAAATCTGATCTACACATCCTCTTCCCTTCCTAATCCCGCCCTGCTCGTCACCTATCCATTTCTCCGTTCTCGCTCTGACTCTCTCAATCACTAGCCTACTGTACACCTTCCCTACTACGTTTAGAAGGCTAGAAGGCATATTCCTCGGTGGTTACCACACACTCCTCTTTCCTCTTTATCTTTATATAGGGGGACTATTATGCCTGCCTTCTAGTCATCAAGTGTACTCCCCTTCTCCCATGCTAATTTACACATTTTCCATACCCATTTGATCACTATCTCACCACCATACCTCAGCATTTCCCCACACACTCCATCTACTCCTGATGTTTTCCCCATCTTCACTCTTTGCATGGCTTCACACACTTTTGACCTCCTGATCCCCACCTCTTCCTCCTCTACTTCTCTTCTTCTCCCTCCCATACCATACCCCATCCAACTGTGTTGGATGTACGTTAAGGGGAGGTCTCTAGTTTGTTTCCTACTCCTCCAGCAATCTTAAAATTTCACCCCCTTGACCCCCTTGCAAGACAAATTTGTACATTTTTCGGTAGAAAAATGTCCCGGCCGAAGGCCGATTACTCTTAAACTACAGGCTCGCTATCGCTCGCCAGGATAAAATTGACACCTAAATGGCACGAAAGGTCTTAAAATTGACAGAATGGGGCGGAAATTCTTAAAAATAACCAAACTAATGGGGCAAACGTCTTAAAATCTCAAAAGCAAAGGGGCTAGACATGAGGGAGAAAGTGGTTCAGAAAAAAATCCTGTAGGTGGAAATCTCCCCACTCCCTCAATCTTTCGACTCTCTCTTGCTTCTCAGCTATCACTAGCCCATTCTTATCTCCCCACTCCCTCAATCTTTCGACTCTCTCTTGCTTCTCAGCCATCACTAGCCCATTCTTATCTCCCCACTCCCTCAATCTTTCGACTCTCTCTTGCTTCTCCGCCATCACTAGCCCATTCTTATCTCCCCACTCCCTCAATCTTTCGACTCTCTCTTGCTTCTCAGCCATCACTAGCCCATTCTTATCTCCCCACTCCCTCAATCTTTCGACTCTCTCTTGCTTCTCAGCCATCACTAGCCCATTCTTATCTCCCCACTCCCTCAATCTTTCGACTCTCTCTTGCTTCTCAGCTATCACTAGCCCATTCTTATCTCCCCACTCCCTCAATCTTTCGACTCTCTCTTGCTTCTCAGCCATCACTAGCCCATTCTTATCTCCCCACTCCCTCAATCTTTCGACTCTCTCTTGCTTCTCAGCTATCACTAGCCCATTCTTATCTCCCCACTCCCTCAATCTTTCGACTCTCTCTTGCTTCTCAGCCATCACTAGCCCATTCTTATCTCCCCACTCCCTCAATCTTTCGACTCTCTCTTGCTTCTCAGCTATCACTAGCCCATTCTTATCTCCCCACTCCCTCAATCTTTCGACTCTCTCTTGCTTCTCAGCCATCACTAGCCCATTCTTATCTCCCCACTCCCTCAATCTTTCGACTCTCTCTTGCTTCTCAGCTATCACTAGCCCATTCTTATCTCCCCACTCCCTCAATCTTTCGACTCTCTCTTGCTTCTCAGCCATCACTAGCCCATTCTTATCTCCCCACTCCCTCAATCTTTCGACTCTCTCTTGCTTCTCAGCTATCACTAGCCCATTCTTATCTCCCCACTCCCTCAATCTTTCGACTCTCTCTTGCTTCTCAGCCATCACTAGCCCATTCTTATCTCCCCACTCCCTCAATCTTTCGACTCTCTCTTGCTTCTCAGCCATCACTAGCCCATTCTTATCTCCCCACTCCCTCAATCTTTCGACTCTCTCTTGCTTCTCAGCCATCACTAGCCCATTCTTATCTCCCCACTCCCTCAATCTTTCGACTCTCTCTTGCTTCTCAGCTATCACTAGCCCATTCTTATCTCCCCACTCCCTCAATCTTTCGACTCTCTCTTGCTTCTCAGCCATCACTAGCCCATTCTTATCTCCCCACTCCCTCAATCTTTCGACTCTCTCTTGCTTCTCAGCTATCACTAGCCCATTCTTATCTCCCCACTCCCTCAATCTTTCGACTCTCTCTTGCTTCTCAGCCATCACTAGCCCATTCTTATCTCCCCACTCCCTCAATCTTTCGACTCTCTCTTGCTTCTCAGCCATCACTAGCCCATTCTTATCTCCCCACTCCCTCAATCTTTCGACTCTCTCTTGCTTCTCAGCTATCACTAGCCCATTCTTATCTCCCCACTCCCTCAATCTTTCGACTCTCTCTTGCTTCTCAGCCATCACTAGCCCATTCTTATCTCCCCACTCCCTCAATCTTTCGACTCTCTCTTGCTTCTCAGCCATCACTAGCCCATTCTTATCTCCCCACTCCCTCAATCTTTCGACTCTCTCTTGCTTCTCAGCTATCACTAGCCCATTCTTATCTCCCCACTCCCTCAATCTTTCGACTCTCTCTTGCTTCTCAGCCATCACTAGCCCATTCTTATCTCCCCACTCCCTCAATCTTTCGACTCTCTCTTGCTTCTCAGCTATCACTAGCCCATTCTTATCTCCCCACTCCCTCAATCTTTCGACTCTCTCTTGCTTCTCAGCCATCACTAGCCCATTCTTATCTCCCCACTCCCTCAATCTTTCGACTCTCTCTTGCTTCTCAGCTATCACTAGCCCATTCTTATCTCCCCACTCCCTCAATCTTTCGACTCTCTCTTGCTTCTCAGCCATCACTAGCCCATTCTTATCTCCCCACTCCCTCAATCTTTCGACTCTCTCTTGCTTCTCAGCCATCACTAGCCCATTCTTATCTCCCCACTCCCTCAATCTTTCGACTCTCTCTTGCTTCTCAGCTATCACTAGCCCATTCTTATCTCCCCACTCCCTCAATCTTTCGACTCTCTCTTGCTTCTCAGCCATCACTAGCCCATTCTTATCTCCCCACTCCCTCAATCTTTCGACTCTCTCTTGCTTCTCAGCCATCACTAGCCCATTCTTATCTCCCCACTCCCTCAATCTTTCGACTCTCTCTTGCTTCTCAGCTATCACTAGCCCATTCTTATCTCCCCACTCCCTCAATCTTTCGACTCTCTCTTGCTTCTCAGCCATCACTAGCCCATTCTTATCTCCCCACTCCCTAAATCTTTCGACTCTCTCTTGCTTCTCAGCTATCACTAGCCCATTCTTATCTCCCCACTCCCTCAATCTTTCGACTCTCTCTTGCTTCTCAGCCATCACTAGCCCATTCTTATCTCCCCACTCCCTCAATCTTTCGACTCTCTCTTGCTTCTCAGCTATCACTAGCCCATTCTTATCTCCCCACTCCCTCAATCTTTCGACTCTCTCTTGCTTCTCAGCCATCACTAGCCCATTCTTATCTCCCCACTCCCTCAATCTTTCGACTCTCTCTTGCTTCTCAGCCATCACTAGCCCATTCTTATCTCCCCACTCCCTCAATCTTTCGACTCTCTCTTGCTTCTCAGCTATCACTAGCCCATTCTTATCTCCCCACTCCCTCAATCTTTCGACTCTCTCTTGCTTCTCAGCCATCACTAGCCCATTCTTATCTCCCCACTCCCTCAATCTTTCGACTCTCTCTTGCTTCTCAGCCATCACTAGCCCATTCTTATCTCCCCACTCCCTCAATCTTTCGACTCTCTCTTGCTTCTCAGCCATCACTAGCCCATTCTTATCTCCCCACTCCCTCAATCTTTCGACTCTCTCTTGCTTCTCAGCTATCACTAGCCCATTCTTATCTCCCCACTCCCTCAATCTTTCGACTCTCTCTTGCTTCTCAGCTATCACTAGCCCATTCTTATCTCCCCACTCCCTCAATCTTTCGACTCTCTCTTGCTTCTCAGCTATCACTAGCCCATTCTTATCTCCCCACTCCCTCAATCTTTCGACTCTCTCTTGCTTCTCAGCCATCACTAGCCCATTCTTATCTTTCACACCCTTGCTATTTCCCTAGCTGCAGTCTCTAACTTTCTTGAAATGACCTCTTTCCAGAACAGTTTCTTACACTCCCTCCATTTTACACTTGGATTCCCTCCAAATTGCTCATCTGGTCTTCTCTTACTTTCCAACTCAACCCAAATCAAATTATATATATATTAAATTATATATATTATATATATAATAAATTATATATATATATATATATATATATATATATATATATATATATATATATATATATATATATATATATATATATATATATATATATATATATATATATATATATATATATATATATATATATATATAATTATGTTTCTAGTCTCTCAGTGGGGATCGAACCATCGACCATCAGAACGATAGCCGACGCTTAATCAATTACACCACGGCAGTCTAGCCGTCAGGACGATAGCCGACGCTTTAATCAACTACACCAAAAGACACTCAACCCTCTATCCTATTTATGTTAGGGAGAAGGGAAACCCACTAGGCGAATATATTTCAACTCAAACCTAGTCGTAGGATTCATATTCCAGAATACCATACAAGGATTCCTGAGTGTCCCTTGTATGGTATTCTGGAATATTGGTGGGTTACAATTAAATGAAATCAATTTCGGCCCGAGTTGTTGCGTCGGGACACTCAGAAATCCTTGTATGGTATTCTGGAATATGGATCTTACGACTAGGTATGAATTGAAATATATTCGCCTAGCGGGTTTCCCTTCTCCCTAACATAAATAGGATCGACGATGTTGCCGACGATGTTACGATGTTACGACGATGTTACGTAAGACGTAATCGGCAATATTATGCGAAGGCATCGCAAATTGGGCGATGGTTCGGCGAATACCTCGGCGAGATTATTTAGTTTCATCCCTAGACCTCCATCAAGCATAAAAGCACCCCCCAACACCCTCCTTCAAGATCAATTTGTAAATTTTTCGATAGAAAAATATCCTGGCCGAAGGCCGGTTCCTCAAAAAGTACAGGCTCAATATTGACAACGAAATGGGGTGAAATGTCTTAAAATCGCCAAACTAATGGGCCGAACGTCATAAAATATGAAAACTAATGGGGTTAACCATGAGGAAGAAAGGGACCAGAAAAACGACCCATCTCCCCTTAATTCGGAGATTGGCAATGTCCGGCTTCGCCGGAGGCATTTTTCTATCAAATAATGTACAAATTTAGCTTGCTCTCAAAACAAAAAATATATATATGTTGGCTCGCTACCGCTCACCAGGAAAATATTGAAACCTGGATGGGGGTAAACGTCTTAAAACAGTAGGCTGAATGGGGCCGAACGGATAAAAGGCAAAGAGAGAGGGAGAGAAAGATAAAAAATTAAAACAAAATGAGGAGAGAGGGAAAGAAAGCAAAAAAAAAAAAAACCGAGGTGGGCTCAGTTAAGCCGAAACGCAAACATTGAGCCCATCTCGCTGTTTTTGTTTTATCTTTCTCTCCTCGTTTTTTTTGTCTTTCTATTTCTCTCCCTCTCTCTTTGCCTTGTATCCTTTCGGCCCCGTTCAGCCTACTGTTTTAAGACGTTTACCCCCATCCAGGTTTCAATATTTTCCTGGTGAGCGGTAGCGAGCCAACATATATATATTTTTTGTTTTGAGAGCAAGCTAAATTTGTACATTATTTGATAGAAAAATGCCTCCGGCGAAGCCGGACATTGCCAATCTCCGAATTAAGGGGAGATGGGTCGTTTTTCTGGTCCCCTTTCTTCCTCATGGTTAACCCCATTAGTTTTCATATTTTATGACGTTCGGCCCATTAGTTTGGCGATTTTAAGACATTTCACCCCATTTCGTTGTCAATGCTGGTTTGCTATCGCTTGCCAGGAAGATATCGATACTTGGATGGGGATAAACGTCTTAAAACAGTTGGCTGAATGGATACAAACCAGAGAAAGAGAGAAAAGGAGAGAAAGAAAAAAAAAAGGTGAACCCCCCAAGAGAGGTGCATAGAAAAAAGGGTTGACAGGGTTCACTATGTGTATAGGCCTAATAATTTGTTTTACCCACCTCGCGGAAGGTGCTCTTTGGCATCGTCGATGTTCTCGAAACATCTGAGAGCATCGGTGAGCAGAGCATCTGAGAGCATCGGTGAGCATCCATGCAGCGTTGCAAAATTTTTTTTGTGGGAAACCCTCCGCGATGTCTTCCGATGTCGCAGATGACCGCAGAAGCCCTCGCAGATCCCTCGGCGATGCTAGACGATGCTTGCAAGGGCAACGAACCCTCGTGAGTCCTCGGCCAAAATTTTGAACTTTCTGAACATTTGCGACGACCCGCGAGGGCCCTTGCGATGCCTTGAGAGTCAAACGATTTTTCATGAGAGGTGTTGAGACATGTCACGAATGTGCCAATTTATTGGTGTTGGCGACGGAAATCGTGACTTGTCTCACCAGTGGGAAAGGGGCATTAGTGACAAAATTGTGGACATATATATTTGTGATTGAGATTTCCTCTATAGTGTGTGCTATTATATTGGACATTAATAATGCCCCTTTCCCACTGATGCGACTTCTCACAATTTTCACCGCCGACACCAATAAATTGGCACATTCGTGACATGTCTTAAACCCTCTCATGAAAAATAATTTGACTCCCAAGGCCTCTCAAGGCCTCGCAAGGGCCCTCGTGGGTCGTCGCAAATGTTCGGACTGTTCAAAATTTTGGACGAGGATGCACGAGGGTTCGTTGCCCTCGCAAGCATCGTCTAGCATCGCCGAGGGATCTGCGAGGGCTTCTGCAATCATCTGCGACATCGGTGAGACATCGCGGAGGGTTTCGCACAAAAAAAACTTTGCAACGCTGCATGGATGCTCACCGATGCTCTCAGATGCTCTGCTCGCCGATGCTCTCAGATGTTCCGAGAACATCGACGATGCCAAAGAGCACCTTCCGCGAGGTGGGTAAAACAAAATTATTAGGCCTATACACATAGTGAACCCTGTCAACCCTTTTTTCTATACACCTCTCTTGGGGGGTTCACCTTTTTTTTTTCTCTTTCTCTCCTTTTCTTTCTTTCTCTGGATTGTATCCATGCAGCCCCATTCAGCCAACTATTTTAAGAAGTTTATCCCCATCCAAGTATCGATATCTTCCTGGCAAGCGATAGCGAACCAGCATTATATGGAGAAATCTGACTTTGCCGGAGATATTTTTCTATCGAAAAATGTACAAATTTAGCTTGCTCTCAACAATTTGTTTTTATATACGTTGGCTCGCTACCGCTCACCAGGAAAATATTGAAACCTGGATGGGGGTAAACGTCTTAAAACAGTAGGCTGAACGGGGCCGAACGGATACAAGGCAAAGAGAGAGGGAGAGAAATAGAAAAACAAAAAAACGAGGAGAGAGAGAGAGAAAGAGAAAACAAAACACAGCGAGGTGGGCTCAATGTTTGCGTTACGGCTTAGAAATTGAGCCCACCTCGCCTTTTTTAGTTTTCTCTTTCTCTCCCTCTCTCCTCGTTTTTTGTTTGTTTTCTATTTCTCTCCCTCTCTCTTTGTCATGTATCCGTTTGGCCCCATTCAGCCTACTGTTTTAAGACGTTTACCCCCATCCAGGATTCAATATTTTCCTGGTGAGCGGTAGCGAGCCAACATATATATATTTTTGTTTTGAGAGCAAGCTAAATTTGTACATTTTTCGATAGAAAAAATTCTCCGGCAAAGCCGGATTTCTCCATGTAATGCTGGTTCGCTATCGCTTGCCAGGAAGATATCGATACTTAGATGGGGATGAACGTCTTAAAACAGTAGGCTGAACGGGGCCGAACGGATACAAGGCAAAGAGAGAGGGAGAGAAAAAAAAAAAAAAAAAACGAGGAGAGAGGGAGAGAAAGATAAAACAAAAACAGCAGGTGGGCTCAATGTTTGTGTTACGGCTTAACTGAGCCCACCTCGCTTTTTTTTGTTTTCTCTTTCTCTCCCTCTCTCCTCGTTTTTTTTTCTCTTTCTCTCCCTCTCTCTTTGCCTTTTATCCGTTCGGCCCCATTCAACCTACTGTTTTAAGAAGCTTACCCCCATCCAGGTTTCAATATTTTCCTGGTGAGCGGTAGCGAGCCAACAAATATAGTTTTTGTTGTTGTTGTTGTTGTTGTTCCCTAAGCTGCCTGGCCGAACAGCCCCGAGTCCCTGAGAAAGGCCATGGCCACGATCGGGCTTTCCCACAGAGCTCTCATTGAGTGTAGATTGTGTTGTTGGCGTAAGTGGTTGTGTGAAATGCAGTCTTCTATGATGTGTTTAATGGTATGGGGTGCTGTGTTACATCCCGGGCAGGTGTCGACAACGGAGTCATCCAGTCTCTTCTGATAGCTCAGGAGAGCTGGATGGTGTCCGCATCTCAGCCTGGCCAGGTGGACTCTGTCCTCGCGAGGAAGGGAGGATTCGGAAGGATGGATTTCGGGAGGTCGTGCATGCAGCTGCGTGTTGTCTGTGAGTGAGTGGATGGATCGGCGAGAGATATGAGTATGGATGTGCTTCTGGAAGTTGGTTCGGGGTGGGCAGGGAGGGAGAGAGGACAATAATTGTGTGTGATACCGTGTGCTGGGTGTTGTTTTGATATTTCTTGGTGTCTGTGGGTGTGTTGCCATGTAGTTTAGTGGGTGGTCTTGGTTCGTGGAGGCTGCTGCCAGGAATTGAGTGCCTCTCATGTCCAGATGGTCTTTGACTTTGAGGATTTTGGTTTCTTGATGTAGGTGATCTGTGGGTGCAGTAGCTGTGCAGCCTGTAATGATCTTCAGGGCTTTGTTTTGAATAGTCTGTAAGGTCTTATGATGTGTTTCAGCTAGGTTAGAAGCCCAGGCTGGGCTTGCGTATTCCATCACTGATCTTATGTATTGTTTATATACTGTGGTGGTAGTTTCTTTGTTGTGTCCAAATTTTGTGTGAGCAAGTGACCTGAGGGCGTTAAGTCTGGGTGTCAGTTTCTTTTTAATGTTTGTGGTGTGCTGTTTGAATGTCATATGAGTATCATATGTTACTCCTAGGATTTTGGGTGTGTGTGTATGTGTTAGGGGTGTGTTGTTTATGGTGAGTTGAGGGATGTATTCGTGTTCTCCTGTCCAACTTGTGAGCAGGGTTGCGGTGGATTTGGCTGGGGCTAGATTAAGTCTGTTTGTAGTGCACCAGCCATGTAGTGTGTTGAGATAGGGTTGAAGGAGATCTGTTGCTCTTTTTGGGTCATGGTGTGTGCATGTGAGTGTTATGTCATCTGCATAGGAGGCTAAGTTTATTTGGGGCGTATTGGGTGTAGTTATATCGTGCATGTACAGATTGAAGAGTGCGGGCGATAGGACGGATCCTTGTGGGACTCCGTTTGGAAAGTTTCTGATTTTAGATGACTGACCGGCAAAAGATACGTGTGCACATCTGCCTGCTAGGAAGTTGGCCAGCCACCGTTTTGTGTTGTTGTGCATGTTTGTGTTGTAGATTTTGTTTGTTAGGTTGTGGCGGGGGATGGCATCGAAGGCTTTACTAATGTCGAGTGTGGCTAATAGTGATCTGTGTGGTGGTCTAGCTGAATTGATGCCGTCGAAAGCTCTTTGTGTAAGGTCTGTGAGAAGAGTGTTTGTGGAGTGCAGTGGCCTAAAGCCATGTTGTGTTGGAGCTAGGGGTAGGTCAGGTGTAATTAGTTGTAATACTAGGCGTTCCATGACTTTGGAGGGGGAGCAAAGGAGTGTGATGGGGCGGTGCGAGGAGGGTAGCGTGGGGTCTTTGTTGGGTTTGGGGAATGTGATGATGATACCATGCTTCCAAATGTCTGGTATTGTGTTGTGTGAATAGCTGTAGTTTGATATGTTAGTGAGTGCTTGTATGCCTTGTGGTCCCAGGTGTCTGAGGTGTATGTTGCTTATGTTGTCTAGGCCACAGGCGGGTGAGTGCTTGAGATTGTTGATGATATGCTTTGTCTGGTGATTGGTGAAGGGTGTATAGTCAGGGTCTGTGGGGAATTGTCTCTTACGTCGGATGACACGTCGGTCGTCTTTGTGAGGTTTTAGGTGGCTGACATGTGAAAAGTGATTGATGAGAGTGTTTGCTTGTTGTTTACATGAAGGAGTAGAGTCTGTTGTTGTGATTGCAGCATGTGATTGTGTTGTGTTGCTGTTGGAAAGTGTGATGCTGTTTAGTGTTTTGTATAGTTTTTTGGGGTTTGTTTTGTGATCAAGTGTTTGTAGGAAGTTATTCCAATTTAGTTTTTGTTGTTCTTGTATTTTGTTGTTAGTTTGGGTGTTGAGTGCTTGAATTTGTTGTGTGATGTCTTGTGTGTGGGGTGCTGGGGAGTGTTTCAGTATGTCGCGTTGTCTGATGAGGTTTTTAATTTCTGGTGTGAAGTTGGGGTTGTGTCTTTTTCTGTTACCTCTTGGAATGTGTTTCTTGTCAGCGTTTTGGATAGTTTTATTGAGTATGTGTACAGCATTGTTGATGTTAGTGATGGGTGTACTGTTTAGAGTTGTGAAGTGTTGTTCTGTCTCATTTGTGAATGCTTCCCAGTTAGCTCTTTTATAATTGGTGTATGTGTGTTTGTGGCTAGCTGGGGTGAGTCTGGTTTTGGTGGTGATAATGATCGGGAGGTGGTCAGAGCCTAAGGTTCTGACCACCCTCCAGGATGTTGTGGGGGCGAGTTCTGGGGAGCAAAAGGTGATGTCTGGAGATGATGGGTTATAGAGGGCTTGGTGAGGAATATGGGTATGTTGATGGATGGCGTTAAGGATGATGAGGTTATCGGTTTGGTTTTGTAGTACCAGCCCTCTGTCTGTGTCGGGGTTGTCGACAAACCAGGCCGACGTCTTGGCGTTGAAGTCACCACCCAGGATGATGTGTGGGGTGTGTGGGGTGTTTGTGATGTGTTGTAAGTGTGGTCTGTATTCATTTGGTACTGTAGGGGATGTTTGGGGAGGGATGTATGTGTTTATGATGGTTATGTTGGAGTTGTTGCCAGTGCATATTTTAATTGACTGTATTTCTGTTGTGTTATCATTTGGGGGGAGGAGTGATTTGGTTTGTACACTGGTTACTATGTATGATATTTCTTTGTGTATAGTTTTTGTTTTGAGAGCAAGCTAAATTTGTACATTATTTGATTGTAAAATGTCTCCGGCGGACATTGCCATTAAGGGGAGATGGGTCGTTTTTATGGTCCCCTTTGTTCCTCATGGTTAACCCCATTAGTTTTCATATTTTATGACGTTCGGCCCATTAGTTTGGCGATTTTAAGAAATTTCACCCCATTTCGTTGTCAATATTAAGACTTTCGTGTCATTTAGGCGTCGAGTTTTTCCTGGCTAGCGATAGCGAGCCTGTACTTTTTGAGAAACTGGCCTTCGGCCAGGATATTTTTCTATCGAAAAATTTACAAATTGATCTTGAAGGAGGGTGTTGGGGGGTGCTCTATATGCTTGATGGAGGTCTAGGGATGAAACTAAATAATCTCGCCGAGGTATTCGCCGAACCATCGCTCAATTTGCAGATGACTTCGCATAATGTCGCCGATTACGTCTTACCCATCGTCGCCGAGTGTAAACTTGTCAACGGTTTTTAACGGTCAAAATCGTGAACGTCGCATGCATTCTTGCGAATTTGCAAAAACTACGTCCTCGGCGACGAAAATCGTGAGTTGTCGCATCAGTGGGAAAGGGGCATAAGCTGTCTATATGCTCTGTTACAAATAGGTAGGCGTGAAATAATGAACCCTATCATCTGTATCTCAAAAATGGGCTAGAGCAAATGGAATGTAAATGTTCACAATTCATCCCTGCCTGACCCTTCCCAAACGGTAGAAATAATAACTCGATTACTCTAGTCTTTTGTGATATATAGAGGTTAATGTTCAATAGTGTTGGCCTACTTATTTGGAACAGGTTACAGTAAAAGGATAGTATTATGAAGGCAGATATATCTTATGAAGACTATCCTGGTTTCTCTTGATATTTTCCTTCTCTCTATATGTTTTCTTCCCCATTTGCTCATTACCGTAACATCATATACTACAGTCAAAACAGCTGACTTTTGTCCACACCAATCTTATGAATTTCTTATCTAGAATTGACCACTTGTGACGTTTCAGGCTATAAGGAGGCTGGAGCCGTAAACATGTATGCAATCATAATATAAGGAGGCTGGAGCCGTAAACATGTATGCAATCATAATATAAGGAGGCTGGAGCCGTAAACATGTATGCAATCATAATATAAGGAGGCTGGAGCTGTAAACATGTATGCAATCATAATATAAGGAGGCTGGAGCCGTAAACATGTATGAAATCATAATATAAGGAGGCTGGAGCCGTAAACATGTATGCAATCATAATATAAGGAGGCTGGAGCTGTAAACATGTATGAAATCATAATATAAGGAGGCTGGAGCCGTAAACATGTATGCAATCATAATATAAGGAGGCTGGAGCCGTAAACATGTATGCAATCATAATATAAGGAGGCTGGAGCCGTTAACATGTATGCAATCATAATATAAGGAGGCTGGAGCCGTAAACATGTATGCAATCATAATATAAGGAGGCTGGAGCCGTAAACATGTATGAAATCATAATATAAGGAGGCTGGAGCCGTAAACCTGTATGCAATCATAATATAAGGAGGCTGGAGCCGTAAACATGTATGCAATCATAATATAAGGAGGCTGGAGCCGTTAACATGTATGCAATCATAATATAAGGAGGCTGGAGCCGTAAACATGTATGCAATCATAATATAAGGAGGCTGGAGCCGTAAACATGTATGCAATCATAATATAAGGAGGCTGGAGCCGTAAACATGTATGCAATCATAATATAAGGAGGCTGGAGCCGTAAACATGTATGCAATCATAATATAAGGAGGCCGGAGCTGTAAACATGTATGCAATCATAATATAAGGAGGCTGGAGCCGTAAACATGTATGCAATCATAATATAAGGAGGCTGGAGCCGTAAACATGTATGCAATCATAATATAAGGAGGCTGGAGCCGTAAACATGTATGCAATCATAATATAAGGAGGCTAGAGCCGTAAACATGTATCCAATCAAAATATAAGGAGGCTGGAGCCGTAAACATGTATGCAATCATAATATAAGGAGGCTGGAGCCGTAAACATGTATGAAATCATAATATAAGGAGGCTGGAGCCGTAAACATGTATGCAATCATAATATAAGGAGGCTGGAGCCGTAAACATGTATGCAATCATAATATAAGGAGGCTGGAGCCGTATACATGTATGCAATCATAATATAATGAGGCTGGAGCCGTAAACATGTATGCAATCATAATATAAGGAGGCTAGAGCCGTAAACATGTATCCAATCAAAATATAAGGAGGCTGGAGCCGTAAACATGTATGCAATCATAATATAAGGAGGCTGGAGCCGTAAACATGTATGAAATCATAATATAAGGAGGCTGGAGCCGTAAACATGTATGCAATCATAATATAAGGAGGCTGGAGCCGTAAACATGTATGCAATCATAATATAAGGAGGCTGGAGCCGTAAACATGTATGCAATCATAATATAAGGAGGCTAGAGCCGTAAACATGTATCCAATCAAAATATAAGGAGGCTGGAGCCGTAAACATGTATGCAATCATAATATAAGGAGGCTGGAGCCGTAAACATGTATGAAATCATAATATAAGGAGGCTGGAGCCGTAAACATGTATGCAATCATAATATAAGGAGGCTGGAGCCGTAAACATGTATGCAATCATAATATAAGGAGGCTGGAGCCGTATACATGTATGCAATCATAATATAATGAGGCTGGAGCCGTAAACATGTATGCAATCATAATATAAGGAGGCTAGAGCCGTAAACATGTATCCAATCAAAATATAAGGAGGCTGGAGCCGTAAACATGTATGCAATCATAATATAAGGAGGCTGGAGCCGTAAACATGTATGAAATCATAATATAAGGAGGCTGGAGCCGTAAACATGTATGCAATCATAATATAAGGAGGCTGGAGCCGTAAACATGTATGCAATCATAATATAAGGAGGCTGGAGCCGTATACATGTATGCAATCATAATATAAGGAGGCTGGAGCCGTAAACATGTATGCAATCATAACATAGGCTTCTAATGGATATGTTGTATTTGAATGTATGTATCCCTGGGGGTTAGGGAATAGAATATGCCCCACGTGCCTTCTGCGTGTCGTAAGAGGCGACTAAAGAGGTTGGGTCGGTGGGCTTGCGACCCCCACCCGGAAAAAATATCTAAGCAAAGAAAAACGAACGAACAGCCTCGGATGCGGACGGAACCAACGTTGACGAACCACGACCGACTAAGGACATGCCTTCGGACATTCTGAGAATGGCTACGTGGAATGTTAGTGGCATGAATGATGGCACAAAAGAGAGAGAGGTTCTGGAAGTGTTAGTGAATGCCAGGCTGGATGTATGTGGAATGACAGAGACCAAATGGAAAGGTTCAGATGTGAGAGAATGGGAATGTGGAATGGGTGTGTGTGCTGGAGTGAGTGAAGGAACAGCGAGAGAAGGTGCATGTTTGTTTGTAAGTAGCAAATGGAAGGAATGTGTAAGAGAGTATGGGTCTGTGGGTTCAAGGATTGTGTGGGTGAGAATGAAAGTAGGAATACAAACGTGGGTGATTGTATGCGTGTATGCCCCGACAGAGGATATACTTGAAAGAAAGAAAGAGGAGTTCTGGATGAATGTGGAGGCGTGCCTGGAGAAGTTTGACAAGAACGAAAGAATATTTCTGATTGGGGATATGAATGGTAAGGTGGGTGATAGGAAAGTTGAGGGAGTGGTGGGAGGGTGGGGGGTACCATCAGAGGTGAATGGGAATGGTAGTGCACTTGTGGACGTATGTGTGGGGAGGAGGCTGTGGATAGCCAACACCTTCTTCCGACACAGAATGATCCACAGGTACACGTGGAAACGGATGTTGACGATGAAAGATAAGACAGTGGTGGAACGAAAGTCATTGATTGATTATGTATGTGTGGATGAACGAATGAAGAAATCTGTGATGGATGCTAGGGTGTATAGGGGTATTGGAGGGGGTCTGTCTGATCATTATGTAGTGGTAGCTAAGGTTAGGATACAAAAGAAGTGGGTGAGGAGAGCGGGAGGGAGGCGAGAGGAGGGTGGAATGGTGAGGAGGGTGGAGAGGTTGCAGGAGGAGGAAGTCAGGGAGGAGTACAGGAGAGCAGTGGAAAGACGACTAGGTGGGTTCGACCTGGAAGTTATGGAGGAAGTGGAGGAGATGAGCAAGGTGTTTAAGGATGAGATCTGTGCAGCATGTGAGGAGGTGTGTGGAGTGAGGAGAAGAGGGAGGGGAGTGAAAGGTACAGCATGGTGGACAGAAGAGGTAAGAATAGCTGTGGAAGAAAAGAAGAAAGCATATAGAGAGTGGTTGGGTAGTAGAGGGAATGAAGATTCCGAGAGACAGAAACGAGCGAGGTACGTGGAGAGTAAGAGGGTGGTGAAGAGAGTAGTGAAGGAAAGTAAGAGAAGAGTAGATGAGGAATTTGGAAGGAATCTGAGTGTAAAATGGAGGGAGAGTAAGAAACTGTTCTGGAAAGAAGTCAAGAAAGTTAGGGAAGGTAGCAAGGGAAACAGTAAGGGTGTGAAAGATAAGAATGGGAGAATGCTAGCCGAGAAGCAAGAGAGAGTCGAAAGATGGAGGGAGTACTTCAGTGAGTTGCTAAATGAAAGGAATGAAGAGCCAGCAAACATAGCTGGATATGGTATGGGAGGGAGAAGAAGAGAAGTAGTGGAGGAGGAGGTGGGGATCAGGAGGTCAGAAGTGTGGGAAGCCATGAAAAGAGTGAAGTTGGGGAAAGCACCAGGAACAGATGGAGTGTGTGGGGAAATGTTGAGGTATGATAGAATGGGTATGGAAAATGTGCAAACTAGCATGGGAGAAGGGGAGTGCACCCGATGACTGGAAGACTGGCATAATAGTCCCCCTATATAAGGGCAAAGGGGAAAGAGGAGTGTGTGGTAACCACCGAGGAATATGTCTTCTAAGCGTAGTAGGGAAGGTATACAGTAGGGTAGTGATTGAGAGAGTGAGAGTGAGAACGGAGAAATGGATAGGCGACGAGCAGGGAGGTTTTAGGAAGGGAAGAGGATGTGTAGATCAGATTTTTACCCTGAATTGTGTTGTGGAGAAGTATCTGGAGAAGAAACAAAAGGTGTATGTTGCCTTTATGGACTTGGAGAAGGCCTATGACAGAGTGGATAGAGAAGGTTTGTGGAAAGTACTTAGAATATACGGAGTAGAGGGCAAGTTGCTGAAAGCAGTGAAGAGCATGTATGAGGGTGCAAAGGCGGCAGTACGTGTGGAGAGTGAGCAGAGCGAGTTCTTTGACCTGAATGTTGGTTTGAAACAGGGGTGTGTGATGTCCCCGTGGTTGTTTACTGTATATATGGATGGAGTCATGAAAGAAATACTATCAAGAGCAGTGGATGTTGGTGTATCGCTGAAAAGGGAGGGAATTGAGTGGAAGCTACCTATACTGCTGTTTGCGGATGATACAGTTCTGATGAGTGATAATGAATGGGAGTTGCAGGGTCTGGTAAATGAGTTTGGAACAGTGTGCGAAAAACGGAATTTGAAGGTAAATACGGGGAAGAGCAAGGTTATGGTCTTCGAAAGGGGTGAAGTCACAGAGTGTGAGGTGAAGCTGAACGGTCAGGCTATGGAGATCGTCAACTCTTTTAAGTATCTGGGCAGTGTGTTGAGCAAAGATGGGACTATGGATGAAGAGGTGCGGGAGAGGGTACAACAGGGGAAGAGGGTTGTAGGAACGCTAAAAGCAGTAACAAGAAATAGGGTGGTCAGTATGGAAGTGAAGAAGTCCTTGCATGACAGTGTGGTAATCCCGACACTGACTTACGGAAGCGAAGCATGGACGTTGGTTGAGAGACTCAGACCAAGAGTGAGAGCAGTGGAAATGAATTACTTAAGGAGTGCGTGCGGAGTTACATGGAGGGATAGACAGACTAATGAGGAAGTAAGAAGGAGGTGTGGTGTGGAGGTAGATGTGCTGGAAAGTGTGAAAAGGAACAACTTGAGATGGTTCGGCCATATGGAACGTATGGAAAGCGAAAGAATGACTAAGAGGGTGTACGAGAGCGAGGTGGAGGGACAGAGGGGGAGAGGTAGACCGAATATGAGGTGGAAGGATGGAGTGAGGAACTACATGAACGAAGGCGGTGCTGGTTGGGGGGAGCGGCGTCGACTGACTGGGGACAGAGGTGCATGGGGGCGGTTCGTTCGTGGCCACCCCTTCGGGGATCACGGCGTCAGGCAATAGATAGATAGATAGATCTATAAAATAATGTACTACAACCGTATTATAGCCGGTAATGCTGTTCAATTTTGATGTCTACAGCTCCAACTTCTGTATAGCCTGCAACTCGCAAGTCGATAGTTGCACCCGCCATACAGAGATTGTTCGGTGACTGACGTACTGTCTCCGGTATAACAGGTGTTGTTATTGTTCACCAAGCTGTGGGAGGACCACGATAGGTAATGATTATAACCCCTTCCCCACAACCTACAACCATCACACCTCACGTATCTCCACACCAAACCTATACAATCACTGGGCCCGGGATACTCAAAGATGTCATACGTTAAGGGGAGATGGGTAGTGCTTTATATGAACCCTTTTCTCCCTCGTGTTTAGCGCCAATAGTTTTCAGATTTTAAGAAGTTTGGCCCATTACTTCTGCGATATTATCACCTTTCGCCACATTTCCTTGGCAATTATAAGACCTTTCGTGCCATTTAGGTGTCGATTTGTTTTCAAGGCGAGCGATAGCAAACCTGAAATTTTAAGAGGAAGGGATATTTTTTTACCAAAAAATGTACACATTTATCTTGAAGGGTGTGTTTTCATAACCTTGATGGAGGTCTAGCAAGGAAACTGAAACAAATATAATACAGGAACACATTAATTAATAGACCAAAAACCGACCCATCTCCACTGAAGGCGATTTAGAGGCATAACAAACCAATGAATTAATAGCTATTTCCTTGTCCAAAATGGCATAACCTGTTCATACTCAGGAAAACTAGATTGTCATAAGTTAATATACATATTTGTGGCTTGGCATTGAGTCGCAATAGAGTTTGAATTACGTTATCGGTATTGAGGATATGACGGTCAGAGTGAGATAAGGTACCGTAAATGATTTGAGTATCCGACCCTTGATCAAGAATACCACCCACCATACAGATCATATATTATGTCCTAAATTGTTACTGAGGTGTGTACAACTGATATTCTCCTCCTCTCTTCACTTTATTTATCAGTGTGTTATAAGCCATATCACACCTCCCGTATCTCCACACCAAACCTTCACTATTACTGACCAACAATGTATCTCACCATGCTGAGTTAACCCTCTCAAGATCCGATTACACTTTCTTTCTCTGTTTTCTGGGTATCATTAAACAATATTATTCATATAAGGAAGGGAATATGGAAGTCAGAGAGCTAATTGAGATAGTCTTTACCCTCATAATTCCCACAGATACTTCCTAAACTGCATAAAACCGTCTAATGATAGCCAGAATAAAGTCAAAATGCGTGACAATCATCAAAAGGTATCTTCCCTCCGCGACTGACGGACTGTTTCCGGTGACACAGGTGTTGTTGTTCACCAAGCTTCGGGAGGACCACTCTGGGTCGTACACCTGTGAGGCCAGTAACGCCGCTGTCACCACCAACTACACCGCCACACTCAACATAAAGGTCAGTTACAACCACACTTTATACCTGATCCGTAAGGGAGCCCAACTCGCCTTTTTTTGTTTTATCTTTCTCTCTCTCTCTCTTTGGCTTGTATCCATTCGACCCCATTCAGCCTACTGTGTTAAGACGTTTAACCCCATCCAGGTGTCTATATTTTCCTGGCGAGCGGTAGCGAGCCAGCATATATATATTTTTGTTTTGACAGCTAGCGAAATCTGTACATTTTTCGATAGAAAAATGTCTCCGGCGAAGCCAGATTTCTTCATACAATGCTGGCTCGCTATCGCTCGCCAGGAAGAAATCGACACCTGGATGGGGATAAACGTCTTAAAACAGTTAGCTGAATGGGGCCGAATGGATACAAGCCAGGGAAAGAGAGAAAAAGAAAGAAAGATTAAAAAACAAACGGTGACCCCCCCTTAACCTCTTATGGACCGCCTACGTATGTTTTGTTTTTATTTGAGCTACATTTAGACGAGTTTATAAAGCTTAGGAAGGATGCATGGTAGCTAAAAGGATTAATTGAGATAGTCTGTAGCCTTTAAATGTGTCGACGCCCTTCCTAAGCTGAATATAATCGTCTAGTATTTGCCTGAATACAATGAAAGGGACGTCACCGGTACTAAATGGATTAATGTTTGTATCACAGGAATATATAGCAATCAAGATATTTGTTTAATTCAGGTAGTTTATAAACTATAGTTGGAATGAAGCTTATTATGTAAGAAAACTCAAGTAAGCTTACTTACAAGTGGATAGACATACAATAATGCAACGCATATAATATACGCATTGCTCATATAATATACACATTGCTCATATAATATACGCATTGCTCATATTTATTTTGTAGCAACATGAAGCAAATTATAAACAAGAGCAACTGTGCATATTATTTGGGGAGGCCCGGATTTCACGAAGTTAGATTTGAGTCTCACGAGGCATAAGGCCTTTGGTGGGCACTATCTATCAAGACACTAAAGGCAGTGTCAACTGATCGCATTCTCGACCATTTTGTTATGGTAATTATGGTCTGGTTACTTCAAAAATTAAAATTTGACTAGAATATGGCCACCTAACATAATCTACCCTCAGTCTCGTTTCAGATGCAAATGTATACGAACCCCGAAATACTGCGAGCAAAAGCTTTATCATCCAAAATTACCGACAAAAACAAAAACAACTTTAACACTGCCTTTAATTTCAGCTTTATATCTATATAAACATCTTGGCGAGAAATTACTCTTACTTTAACCCAACACCGTGGACAATATTAGGTGTTAGGAATATGACTGAATGTCTCAAAGTTTATATCTCTGGGAAGTGGCAGGTCAACCATGTATTGATAAAGCCTGTACACCATGAACATTTAGCGGCATATGTATCCCGGTCACAATATGTATCCCGGTCACAATATGTATCCCGGTCACAATATGTATCCCGGTCACAATATGTATCTTATGTATCCCGGTCACAATATGTATCCCGGTCACAATATGTATCCCGGTCACAATATGTATCCCGGTCACAATATGTATCCCGGTCACAATATGTATCCCGGTCACAATATGTATCCCGGTCACAATATCAGAGTAAACTTGATGCTGAAGTATATTTGACGATTTTTATACTACTTGCAGCTCACAATATTGAATAGTTATTCTTAATAACTTACAAACCTTAACATTACATAATAACTTGTGGTCTTTATAACTTGTTCAGCTTTGGGGAGACACTTGTTACAGGCAGATTTGCTGTTTGTCTCCTTCATACACATAGAACATGAAACACAACAAAATTAAATGAATACAAATAACATGTACTAAACTTTGATTCACCTTCATCAACCCGAGTTAGTTCACTGCTGAAGAATGAACTGTTCCAATCTGTTTTTCCATCTAACCGAACGGGTGTTAGCTAATTCCAGTCCATTTCCAATAGCTTTTCGATCTCATCCTCCGTCTGGTATTCTATATATCGCTCTTTTAGCTCCATGTCTATAAGTCCCTTCTATACAACACGACACTACAATTATTAACGTGACTTATGTTATCAAAGCATTGAAGATCAAATAGTGCAGGAACAAGGGAGTCATTAGGCCACTGTAGTCCATTTATTATAGGTAGGCCATAAATTGTAACTCATAGCCACTGTTTCTCAAAACGGGCTAAAGCAAATGGGCTGTAAATTTCCACACCTATTTTACGGCTGACTCTTTCCAATTGGTAGACAGATTAGCTACATTACTCTAGTGGTTTCTGAGTTATAGAGGTTAGTAGTCAAGAGTTATAGAGGTTAGTAGTCAAGAGTTATAGAGGTTAGTAGTCAAGAGTTATAGAGGTTAGTAGTCAAGAGTTATAGAGGTTAGTAGTCAAGAGTTATAGAGGTTAGTAGTCAAGAGTTATAGAGGTTAGTAGTCAAGAGTTATAGAGGTTAGTAGTCAAGAGTTATAGAGGTTAGTAGTCAAGAGTTATAGAGGTTAGTAGTCAAGAGTTATAGAGGTTAGTAGTCAAGAGTTATAGAGGTTAGTAGTCAAGAGTTATAGAGGTTAGTAGTCAAGAGTTATAGAGGTTAGTAGTCAAGAGTTATAGAGGTTAGTAGTCAAGAGTTATAGAGGTTAGTAGTCAAGAGTTATAGAGGTTAGTAGTCAAGAGTTATAGAGGTTAGTAGTCAAGAGTTATAGAGGTTAGTAGTCAAGAGTTATAGAGGTTAGTAGTCAAGAGTTATAGAGGTTAGTAGTCAAGAGTTATAGAGGTTAGTAGTCAAGAGTTATAGAGGTTAGTAGTCAAGAGTTATAGAGGTTAGTAGTCAAGAGTTTTGGCCTACTTATCAAGAATAGGCCACTAGGTCTCGAGATGAGATGAATCATTAGTGTAAGACCAAGTAAGTTAAATACTGGAGCTAATAAAGAGGTGGCTCTCTGGTCTAAATATTAGGATGTAATTTCAGTCAATGCATGCGACTTAGAAGAATACATGTCGAGGTAAGACTCACATGCATATTATTTAATCTAGGTTTTACTGTTTAATTTAACATTATAATTTACATCTTATGTTATCTAACATTGCGATTTATTATATTTATCTAGCACTCCCACTTCTGGTTATGTTGCAGTTATCTAGCACTCCCACTTCTGGTTATGTTGCAGTTATCTAGCACTCCCACTTCTGGTTATGTTGCAGTTATCTAGCACTCTCACTTCTGGTTATGTTGCAGTTATCTAGCACTCCCACTTCTGGTTATGTTGCAGTTATCTAGCACTCCCACTTCTGGTTATGTTGCAGTTATCTAGCACTCCCACTTCTGGTTATGTTGCAGTTATCTAGCACTCCCACTTCTGGTTATGTTGCAGTTATCTAGCACTCTCACTTCTGGTTATGTTGCAGTTATCTAGCACTCCCACTTCTGGTTATGTTGCAGTTATCTAGCACTCCCACTTCTGGTTATGTTGCAGTTATCTAGCACTCCCACTTCTGGTTATGTTGCAGTTATCTAGCACTCCCACTTCTGGTTATGTTGCAGTTATCTAGCACTCCCACTTCTGGTTATGTTGCAGTTATCTAGCACTCCCACTTCTGGTTATGTTGCAGTTATCTAGCACTCCCACTTCTGGTTATGTTGCAGTTATCTAGCACTCCCACTTCTGGTTATGTTGCAGTTATCTAGCACTCTCACTTCTGGTTATGTTGCAGTTATCTAGCACTCCCACTTCTGGTTATGTTGCAGTTATCTAGCACTCCCACTTCTGGTTATGTTGCAGTTATCTAGCACTCCCACTTCTGGTTATGTTGCACTCCCACTTCTGGTATCTAGCACTTCTGGTTATGTTGCAGTTATCTAGCACTCCCACTTTATGTTGCCCACTTCTGGTTATGTTGCAGTTATCTAGCACTCCCACTTCTGGTTATGTTGCAGTTATCTAGCACTCCCACTTCTGGTTATGTTGCAGTTATCTAGCACTCCCACTTCTGGTTATGTTGCAGTTATCTAGCACTCCCACTTCTGGTTATGTTGCAGTTATCTAGCACTCCCACTTCTGGTTATGTTGCAGTTATCGCCCAAGTGGGTGGTTGAACCTTCTGGTCGGTCGGCTCTGGTTGGGTCTACCGTTGTGTTGGACTGTAGTGCTCGTGGCCACCCCAAACCTGTCCTCACCTGGATGAAGTCTATTGGTAAGCTATCTATACTGTATTTCTGTAGATCTAGCATGTGAGTCGATATGTATGAATATGTGTATGTCTATGTATAATTTATTATGGACTATTCCTAATAAGCCATGTTCACAGTCAAATTTCTGTCTTTACGTGTCTATTTTCTTGGTGATGTAGATGATGGTGGACGAGATTTCCAGCCGGTGATGGTGGACGGAGTGACGGTAACTCAGGCCAGCAATGGATCTCTGCTGCTATACAACATAGGGTCGGCTACCCGGGGCTGGTACCAGTGTAGAGCTAGTAATGGTGTTGGGGAGCCCATCTCCAAGGCGGTCCAACTCACGGTCCATGGTAAGTGGCAGTTTACATTATGTGAACTACCAAAAGAAACATTGAGAGTGCCGGACTGTGATTTTTTATTCCTGTGTGTGTGTGAAAATGTACAGTTGGCCACATATGTTTGCATCCAGTCCATGATCTTAAATATTGAAGTAAAATAGTATAATTGACTTACATGAATAATCTATTGTATAACTGTTCACATGCATCATTTATTTCTTATGAAACTATGATCATAACTAGCCCATACAATTATTCCTTCCATATGTAAAATGACTGAGTGGATGCAAATAAATGTGGTGAACTGTACGTTTGTGATGAGATCGCAGACAACTACAACATAGGACCTTCATTGGATATTGGTACAGCAGGCTTATTGAATGTTTTGTACCACCATGCAAACCCCTCGAGGATTATGATGCATTTTGAAAGTTTATGCTGGCTATCACTACACAACTGTATTCAGTTAAGGAAGGCCCACTAGCAGTCAAAATGTATAACTACTTTCTCAATCATCCCTGAGTCCCACATGTCCGTCCTAAACCTAATGAAATCGTCTAATGACAGCCAGAATAAACTGTTTAAAAACGTCATAATCCTCAAGTTGTTAGAAGTACTTATCTGGCTAGTTTGGTTGAGGTGTATACTTTAATATATAATTATGAACTTATATGCCAAATTAACTACAAGAACACTCCAACAGTCACTTTAAAACTACAAAAGTTGTTTTATAATCAATGTGTTCATGGTATCAAATAAAGAAACATTATATCCGACAATATCAGTAACGGTTCAATAATGGAGTAGGCAACTCACTGCTCAAGGGGGGTGGGTTGGGATTTTATGTATGTATTATTTTAAATTTCTATGAGTTTGCTTGCTAGACCTTTATCAAGCTTAATTAAATACACACCCAAGACCCCTTTCGAGCTAAATTTGTAATTTTTTCGGTATAAAAATATCCCGACTGAATGTCACTTCCTATTAGATTTCAGGTTCGCTATCGCTTGCCAGCATTACATCAACACCTAAATGGAACGAAAAGTCTTAATATTGACAAAATAAGACGGCGAAAAGTCTTAAACGCGGCAAATTAATGGGGCAAACGTGTAATATATATATATATAATTGGTATGTGCCTGGCATCGAGTGCTTGTGCATCGTCTATTCAAGATATAATGCTTATTTACCATTAACTCCTTGAGGATAATGACGTGTTTTGCAGATTTATGCTGGCTAATATTTGACGACTAAGCAAAATTTAGGAAGAATCTCTGATAGTGCCAACTATCTTAATTAACTCTCTAGCTCCAACAAGTTCTTCCTAAACTGAATGAAATCGTCGAATGGTAGACAGACAAAACGTACATACATCATGTGTGTGTAAACTGTATTGAAGCTAACCTGACAGACATTGGTAAAGCTGCCTATGTTGTGTATACTGTCTTTGTAAACTGTATTGAAGCTAACCTGACAGACATTGGTAAAGCTGCCTATGTTGTGTATACTGTCTTTGTAAACTGTTCATGTGACGGTTATGCAAATATATAGAAAGGCAGCGTTACCAATATATAGAAAGGCAGCGTTACCAATATATAGAAAGGCAGCGTTACCAATATATAGAAAGGCAGCGTTACCAATTTCTGCCAGGTTAGCTTATTTATCTATTTATTCATAATTTTAATAATTGTCCTCCCAAAACCTTCATCAAGCTTAAAAACAATACCCCAAGACCTAAATGTTTACATTTTTCGGTGGGACATACAATTTCCTGGCCGAAGGTCGGTTCGTCCTTAGTTATAGGCTCGCTATTGCTTGCCAGGGAAGAATATACACCTAAATGGCAAAACAACTAAAATCACCAAACTAATGGAACTAAGGTCATAAAATATAAAACAAAACTAATGGGGATAAACCTGAGGGAAAAGGGGTCCAGATAAACCAAACCTTTCCTTAAGGTGGGGGGGGGGGGGTCACCGGCCTTTTTTTATCTTATAATCTCCTTTTCTCTCTTTCCCTGGCTTGTATCCATTAGGCCCCATTCAGCCAACTGTTTTAAGACGTTTATCCCCATCCAGGTGTCGATTTCTTCGTGGCGAGCAATAGCGAGCCAGCATTGTATGGAGAAATCCGGCTTCGCCGGAGACATTTTTCTATCGAAAAATGTACAAATTTAGCCTGCTGTCAATACACAAATATATAATTATATGCTGGCTCGCTAGGAAAATATAGACACCTGGATGGGGGTAAACGTGTTAAAACAGTAGGCTGAATGGGGCCGAATGGATACAAGCCAAAGAGAGAGGGAGAGAAAGAGAAAAAGAGCGAGGTGGGCTCCCTTAATTAAGTACACTCTATCCATCTATCTACCCCCCTCCAGCCCCAGCCCGTGTGGTGAGTGGTGGAGGTCGTGTAACCGGTCATGTAGGTCAGCGTCATATGTCGGAGAGGGTTAATTAACTACACTCTATCCATCTATCTACCCCCCTCCAGCCCCAGCCCGTGTGGTGAGTGGTGGAGGTCGTGTAACAGGTCATGTAAGTCAGGTGGTGTCAGTGACTTGTGAAGCCACTGGTGACCAACCCCTCACCCTCACCTGGCGCCGACACCACGCTCCAGTATCACCAGGTCACAGGTCAGTACGATATTATTGACCTTGTTTGACCAGCTTCTTGATGTAGTGAATGAGATAGATAGATAGATAGAGAGAGAGAGAGAGAGAGAGAGAGAGAGAGAGAGAGAGAGATTTACATAGAAAGACTGACCACACAGACCTTACGATCCCATCGTGGTGGTCATGACTTAATTATAGTAGAGATAGCTAACCCGAGAGTAAGGGACAGTCGAAGGAAACGATAGCAAAGAGAGAGAGAGAGAGAGAGAGATAGAGAGAAAGAGAAAGAGAAAGAGAGAGAGAGAGAGAGAGAGAGAGAGAGAGAGAGAGAGAGAGAGAGATAACACTAAATCCATCACTACTACCTTGGTTGTCAAGTCATGAGATTTTAGTTTTTTGTTTGTTTTAAACACTGTAATTTGCTATTGTTTCTCTTGAGAAAGTTGATGGGGACTTGTGCCCTGACTGACCCGCGGATTGACTTGGTTGACTGTTCACTATTGTACTTTAGGTCTTTTGTATGTGTGCACCAATATAATTGACTTGGTTGACTGTTCACTATTGTACTTTAGGTCTTTTGTATGTGTGCACCAATATAATTGACTTGGTTGACTGTTCACTATTGTACTTTAGGTCTTTTGTATGTGTGCACCATTATAATTGACTTGGTTGACTGTTCACTATTGTACTTTAGGTCTTTTGTATGTGTGCACCATTATAATTGACTTGGTTGACTGTTCACTATTGTACTTTAGGTCTTTTGTATGTGTGCACCAATATAATTGACTTGGTTGACTGTTCACTATTGTACTTTAGGTCGTTTGTATGTATGCACCATTATAATTGACTTGGTTGACTGTTCACTATTGTACTTTAGGTCTTTTGTATGTGTGCACCAATATAATTGACTTGGTTGACTGTTCACTATTGTACTTTATGTCTTTTGTATGTGTGCACCATTATAATTGACTTGGTTGACTGTTCACTATTGTACTTTAGGTCTTTTGTATGTGTGCACCATTATAATTGACTTGGTTGACTGTTCACTATTGTACTTTAGGTCTTTTGTATGTGTGCACCATTATAATTGACTTGGTTGACTGTTCACTATTGTACTTTAGGTCGTTTGTATGTGTGCACCATTATAATTGACTTGGTTGACTGTTCACTATTGTACTTTAGGTCTTTTGTATGTGTGCACCATTATAATTGACTTGGTTGACTGTTCACTATTGTACTTTAGGTCTTTTGTATGTGTGCACCATATAATTGACTTGGTTGACTGTTCACTATTGTACTTTATAGGTCGTTTGTAGTGTGCACCATTATAATTGACTTGGTTGACTGTTCACTATTGTACTTTAGGTCGTTTGTATGTATGCACCATTATAATTGACTTGGTTGACTGTTCACAATTGTACTTTAGGTCTTTTGTATGTGTGCACCATTATAATTGACTTGGTTGACTGTTCACTATTGTACTTTAGGTCTTTTGTATGTGTGCACCATTATCATTTTCCCTTGTAAACACTATTCATAGAAGACTATTAATTCCTGAACAGTTCACACGTAAAGCAGATTTTCATGTTAGGTAATAGGAGCTTTGTCACCAGATCAAAGGCTATGGATTTTTTGTTATGGCGGGAATTAAACAGCTTTGTTGATGTATTCACAAGGACATAAATACGCTTTTGTTTCTAGCACAAAGGGGTTAAACCCTTTGGTGATCATGACGCATTATGAGTTTATTTTGGGTATCAATAGATGATTTTATACAACTTAGGAAGGATATGTTAGCATCACAAAGACTATCTCAATTATCCCTCGGACTTCCATATCGTACCCTTCCTAATCTGAATAATATCCTCTAATAGTAGACATAAAAACATAAAATAAATGCGTCATCGTATTATCCAAGGGTTAATGTCCCCAATAACAAGTCCTAGCCGAGTTATTTATCTTCTGCAGTGTATTTTCTCCACTACCACATCCTTCCATATCACATAAACGCAGTTATTTTGGTAGGCTATATTTGATTATTTATATTTATATTATTATATTTATATTATTATATTTGATTATCATCAGAGCTTTAGAGGTTGCAACGATAACATTAACCTTTTGAAGATTATGATGCAGCTTGACAGTTTATGCTAGCTATCATTAGAGGACTGTATACAATTTAGGAAAGATCTGTGGAAATTAAAAGGGTAAAGAGTATCTCAATTAACCATCTCACTTCTTTTCACCCTACTAATTATAAATACAAGTGTCTAATAGCAGCCAGGAAAACAGAAAAGGAATGCGTAATCGGATCATGAAAGGGTTAATTGTTTTGTTTTCCAAACACTTGCTCGGCCACACTTAGAACAATGCTACATGGTTTGTGGCCCAAACACCCACAATACCATAACTAAACTGAAAGGCTGCATGGTGAGACAGACATTATTCACAGACCCACTGCTCCCTTATCAATGGTCATAACAAGTCACTAAACTTCTTCATCTACTTGCAACATGTGCATGTGTATTCAGGTTAATTAAGTTATTATATATATATATATATATATACAGTATATACCACAATCGTTGAATTATCTATGTATTTATATATTTATTATATTGATTTATGGATTTATTTGTAATATATTCATATATATATATATATATATATATATACACATATATAGTATATATATTATATATATATATAATATATATATATATATATATATATATATATATACGGTATATATATATATATATATATATATATATATATATATTTTTTTTTTTTTTTAAATCTCCAGGACTGCCATCCGCGAGAGCCTGGAGGTGGGTGGCGTAACACGGACCGTACTGAAGATCACGGACCTGACGGCCGCTGACGCCGGACCGTACACCTGCACGGCCACCAACGGTCACGGTCAACACGAACAGCTGTACACTCTAGACGTTATTGGTAAGTTGGGGCCATACATCTCTCTTAATCTTCCCCCCCCCATCCTCGTTTCCGTTCTCTCTCTCTCTCTCTCTCTCTCTCTCTCTCTCTCTCTCTCTCTCTCTCTCTCTCTCTCTCTCTCTCTCTCTCTCTCTCTCTCTCTCTCTCTCTCTCTCTCTCTCTCTCTCTCTCTCTCTCTCTCTCTCTCTCTCTCTCTCTCTCTCTCTCTCTCTCTCTCTCTCTCTCTCTCTCTCTCTCTCTCTCTCTCTCTCTCTCTCTCTCTCTCTCTCTCTCTCTCTCTCTCTCTCTCTCTCTCTCTCTCTCTCTCTCTCTCTCTCGGTATCAATATAGAGGTCACAAATTGGATAGAAAGTTGGATAACAGATACACAGCAACAGGTGGTAATCAATGTGTTTTTTTCTGAGTGGATTCCAGTCACTTCTGGAGTTTCAAAGGGATTTGTCATTGACCCACTCCTGTTTGTCATGTATGTCAATGACATCGATGTTGATCAACTGAGTGTGATCTCCAAGTTTGCAGATGTCATTAAGCTTGTAGTGAATGTGAAGGACCCTAAAAGGCGTTGAACAGCTCATGATGAATCTTAACCCTCTGATGATTTTGACGCATTTTGACAGTATACTATGGCAATCAGTAGACGAGTTAGGAAAGATTTGTAGTAATAATAAGGGTAGAGACTAGCTCAATTAACACTGTGACTTCCACATACCCTTCAGCATCTGAATAATATCGTCTAATAATAGCCAGAAAAAAAATTGTAATTGGATGTTGAATGGGCTAAAGACTGGGTGCATAGACTGAGACATGGTATTTATGGATATCATTTGATCTACGAAATTATAATTAGAGTAATGTGCCCTGGTGTGGTAAAATAAAAATGTATAGCATGCTCATTCGTCTTAGATGTTTATGAAGTGAACAGTCAAAGTCTCTCTTTGGTGTAGGTGTGGGAAGGCCATCCTCCGGGGCAATGCCACTAGCGTCATGAGCTCACTATGACTGGGCCATGCCACTGTGTCAGGCCCTGGGAGGTGTGGTGTATCCCATTTGTTTAACTATAAGGTGTTAAAATTTTCTCTTTGTATTGTATATGTTGTTTTGGTGTACATAAATATAAGGAAATGTATAGGATGGTTCAAGGCCACAGTTGCTCGTGCGCTTGGGGCTTATTTGTTGTCTTCTACATTCCATCTACTCCCTTTCGGGCACAGGCTGATAACCTGTATATTCAACCGTTATTGAACGGTGAAGCCCGTGAGGTCTCGTTCCAGTCTAGGGGGTGAGACATGTGAAGCACTCTCAGCTGCAACCAGTCCCTGCCATCTTGCCTTCACAGAATACATGGGGCTTAGTTGGTCACTCATGGCTCGGATCAGCCCCATCTCTGAAGCTGCCTTAATCCAGTTCTTCACTGTCTCACTTCCTAGAATCGGACCCTCACTCTTAGAACGCCACCTATTGAGCAATTAACTCACTAGGCATTGCCCCCCTATAGCATATTTTCTAATCTGGGAATATTAATGCAATACTATATAGTCAGGGAGCAATGACGGTATTTTGTTTGCGTTTCGGTGGGCTTTGTGGTAATGCACTGATACTAGGTACAGCACAAATTCCATCCCAATAATATATTCACATTAACATATCGGGATTCGAACCCGGGTCCATTGGATTACCAGTCCAGTGGCAAGACCACTCGACCGCACTTCCCCAACACATATTTTGAAAAACATGTATCCCTCATATAATTTACTTCTCACTTTACTTACTCACCCCCACAATTTACCGGAGGATAACAGGGTTTTCACAATACGGACGGAGGTCTTTTTATATATTCCAACAATGTGAAAGTCTACAGTTCGGGACAACCTTCCTCATAAACTGAGCAATATGAGAGGGGACGTTTTTAGCTTGTTACCTAGACTTCCGACAAGCTTTAAAAAATACCCTCAAGAACCCCTTTCCAGGTAAATGTATGCCTTTTTCGGTAGAATACTGTTCCGACTAAAGACCGATTTCCTTCTGAAATGCAGGCGAGCGATATCACTCGCCATAGTAAAGATCGACATCTAAATGGGACCAAAGGTCTTAAAATTGACAAAGAAATGTTGTGCAAGGTCTTATTATGTGCACATTAATGGAGCAAACGTCTTAAGATTGAAAGAAATAATAGGGCTAAACATGAGCGAGAAGGGAGTCCATACAATCCACCCTTTAGTGAATATCTCCCCTTAACCCTTGTCTATCGGAGCCCGACTTAAGTCCGTATCGAAAAATTTGGAATATGTGGGGGGGCTCGACTTAAGTCCGAGTGCAATTTTGGCACAATATTGGCTCTGAGAGAGAGACGAGTGACGGGAGGGGCATGGGTTACCTCATGACCGCTCGCCACGGCCGCAGTGGACCAACTGAGATGTACTCCACATACATCCACCCTCACTCCCTCGCTACATACGTAATTATATAAAGAAATTACCGTATTTTAGCGATTTTGCCCTTCGGTTGCACGATCGATCGTTGCAAGACAACCAGTGATCGTAGAAGGATGGTTCGGGTGTCATTGGAAAGCTCAATTTACGCCCTTTCAGGGATACATACTTGTATTACGCTCTGGATCTTGTTTATGCATGAAAAAGAGCACGGAAACAACCCCATTTATGGTAAAAAAAAAAACGCTGAGCGGCACAGTGAAATATACTCCACCACCCGCTCTTTGAGCGTTAAGTAACTACCTCATATACTGGCTCCTCACGAGTTGTTAGTAGACCGTGAATAATACTACGGGCTTAGGTTGTACAAGTGACGATTCAGGGGGTTGGGGAGTTGGTGGTTCAGTACCACCTTCTCCCTGACGTTTATTCCCATTAATTTTAAAGGTGGGGGTGCATGGGTTGAATAAACATGGAATGATAATCGCCAAAGCTGTACATAATTATCTTGCAAAATGCAATGGCACTGAAATATTTATTAATAATGGTATAAAGGATTTTGTGGATCGTCTATACCGGGCCTGTGACGTCATAGCAGTATAAGTCCACCATCCAGTCCAGGATAAGGATACTTCTGTGACGTCACTATGACGTCACATGCCCGGTATAGAAGGTCCACAAAATCCTTTATACCATTGTTAATAATTATTTCGGTGATATTGCATTTTGCAAGATAATTATATGCAGGTTGGCGATTATTTTTCCATGTTTATCTCAACCCATGCATACCCCACCTTTAAAATTGTAAGGCATTAACACTAATAGTTTTGCGATTTTAGGACTTTTCATACCATTCTAGTGCACATATTTGTCTTTAAAAAACAATCTTGGAGGTATTTTTTTAAGATTGATGGGGGTCTAAAGAAGGAACAAATAACCTAATAAATAAATACGTAAATAAGCAAATAAATATAGATGTCCCATTCCCAGAGATGTTATAGACTGCAGCACCGTTGATTCATTTAAACTTCGCCTAGACAAATATCTCGCATCAAACCCGCGACTGACTGCGTTTGTAAATTAATAACTTTATTTTATCCCCCCCTCAGTTACTAACCCCTCTGTCCCCTACTAACTTCCTAATCCTGCCACGGACATTAGTTCTAGGGCAGTAGTTCCCTTTCCAATGTTCCCTTACCCACTCTAAACCACTGTTTGGACACTTGATCCTCAGTGTTTTGGAGGACAAGCAGCTTAGAAGGGTCACTAGACCTGTTGTTGCTTGATTGTTTCCTTTCCTCCCTTAATGATTATATATGTTTCCTTTCCTCCCTTAATGTATAGAGCCTCCCACGGCCCCAGAGAGAGTGGCTGTGAGTGAAGTAACAAGCAGGTCTGTCAGTGTGTCCTGGACCCTTCCTCAACCGGCAGCCGTTACCATACAGTACAAAGGTAAGCTATACACTAAGTTCTGTTCAAAGTTGTGATCTTATGTATGAAAGAAAACAAATGATGACTGGATTGCGAGTGTGGTTTCCCCTAATTATCAGTTGACTAGTCAGATCGGGACTCTGGTTGTACTAGAGCATCACTCGATAGCCCTACCGGGGCAAAAGTAGGGAGTGGGGTAGAAACATAAGCGGGACGGTAACGTGGCTGAATCGTAGAAAGTCCGACTGGGATAAATGGGGGGCGGGGTGGGGGGGGGGGGGGAGGTGTAACCTGGTTCTGTGCCGCCCAGCCAGCGGCAGGAGTAGAGTATAAAGGATACAAATTGGGTTGAGTAAGTTGGGGCACACCAAGGGGCCAAGGGGCACGTCAGGCAACAACGGGGGATTAACAGTAGGACATGTAAACTGGACGTTATGCTCTCATTAAAAGGACTGGGTGTGCGCGGCGGAGAGCGTGGAGGTGAGAATTATAGCCTCCTGCCGGCACAGTTGTTGTCTCAGCCTCCTCTCGAACATCATAATAATACTGCCATATATACTGCTGACATGCTTCCCCCGTGGTAAGAAGAGACCCCTCTACTCCCAACACTGATGCTATCAACCTCAATTCCTCCACCCTTCTCAACTGCATCTGTGCCCATTCTGGAGAACTCCGAAGGAACACTCTCGCATCCTCCTCACTGGTGATATGCAAGATCACGACACTCTCCCCCTCCTCTCTTGCTTGTTGTTCAGACATAATAAACAAAAAATGCTAGACACCTATTCTAACAAAACATCCTCTGATCAAAATATATCTTATTAATGCTGCTGGTGCTATTCTGATTATCCTGGGCAAGGTCGCCACTGTTACGAATCTGGACCTCAGTTGTTTAGAGACGGTATACGAAAATAATTACTAATGGAAATGCACCTTGTCTCTCTACCAAACAACACCACGACGCAACAGGTAAGAGCACTTTGAACGCTTCCAGGCTCTTCTCAAGGCTTAAGGTGCACACTGCCCTGCTCCTATTCTGAATAATAAGTAGAACAGAAATAATCATGTAACTTACTAGCTACGAGAACTCGAAACCAACACCGGGATTAGCAATGCTGGGTTGGATAATCAAAACAGTTAAATACATATAGGCTACCAGCAGACATCAACGAAAAAAAGAGTGAAGGTGTACTTCGAGCGTAACAGGCTATGCGCGCGGCGCGCCCTCGACATTACTAAACCGTGCGCAAACCAGCCAACGGTAATCCACTCTCAACCCAAGAGAGTTGCACATAATAATATTGCATACATATAATGAACTAACAATACAAGGCAGTGTCCTAACATGACTACTAACCTCGAGGTGATATCAGTGGTGCAGGGTGCCCTGACCACCTCTAATATCACACCAGTATATCCTGATTCAACCTGGGCCCCACAGTGAGTTACCGCCCAGACAATGAACTCTTAGAGTCCACCTCCCACACTCACTTAACTATGGGGGGGGGTCCAGACTGAAGCTGGATCCCTAATTAATATTAAACACTCCGTTGCCTCAGTTCGAAACCCGAGATAGGGAACAAACAATGGCTGGGGCAGAACCGTCAAGGCTGCTGCCGGGTCATAAGCACAACCACTGGGAAAATAGTAGGGGTATGGATGTGTGTGTGTGTGGACTGTCTATGGGATTAATAGTGCTTATTAGTAAGGACCCCGGCAAGCCTCCCAGCTCTTCCCTACCACAGATTCCGACGTAAGCCACCGGAGGTACAGAACATATGAAACAAAGGGAAATATAATAAATGCTGATCAGAGGAAAAGAATAATTAAAAAATTAACGAATGTCTATGATTCTCTGTTAATTATGTTACGTTAATATTATGCAAGCAAGGAAAAACAGCAGGGGCAGACTGGGGTGCCACAAGAGAGAGCTACCACCACCTACAGTATATTGTCTGGCCGCCCAGGAGAGAATGATGAGGCCTGGCCCTGGCGAAGCTGGCGGGAGCCAGGCTCAAACTAAGGGGGGGGTTGCAAGATATCACCACACAATATGATAACACTAAGAAACTTCACAAGAATAACTTATACTAAAGTATTCCTGTGTTAACAAATTAACTAAAACAGTGTGGCAGAGAAAATAAAGTACATCTTGATATTGCAACACAACTAAACGTGCAATGGTTACATAATGAATTAAACTCGTGTTGCTTAGCAACATCGCCTCCCCCACCGCGAGACTGAAGCAACATTCCTTCCTCCACTTCCTCCCTTACCCAGCAACACCCAGCCTGCAAATTACAGCGTTGCTACTAAAACACAACTTCATATACAAACCTATTAACACTCTATTGGCTCATTCTACACAAATGTTTATTGAGGCAAAAATGCTTAGAGATACGGCAAAACTAGTCATGTGTAATTGGAAGGGTATCGGAGAGAAACTCACAATACCAGGTATTTCTAATAGACTTGGCACAGCTGCTGTCAGAAGTCAGGCACCACTAGAGTCTGGCTACTCCTAAATAACCCTGGTCATTTTGACAATTTATATATATATATATATATATATATATATATATATATATAGTATATATATATATATATATATATATATATATATATATATATATATATATATATAATAGATTGGTTGGTGAGACTTTTCAATGTGTGCTTTGCTGTGTCAATGGTACCAATAGACTGGAAGAGTGCATGTATTGTGCCGTTGTACAAGGGGAAGGAAGATCGGCAGGAGTGTTCAAGTTATAGAGGTATTAGTTTATTGTCAGTGGTTGGAAAGCTGTATGGCAGGGTGTTGATAGAGAGGATAATAAAGTGTACGGAAGTTGCAATAGGAGAAGAACAGTGCGGTTTTAGGAGCGGAAGAGGGTGCGTGGATCAGATGTTTGCAGTAAGATAGTTATGCGAGAAGTATTTAGAGAAGCTTAAGGAGATATTTTGGGCTTTTATGGACTTGGAAAAAGCATATGATCGTGTGGACCGTGAAGCAATGTGGAAGGTGTTAAGAATTTATGAAATAGGAGGAAATTTGTTAGAAGCAGTTAAGAGTTTTTATGAAGGGAGCAGAGCATGTGTGAGAGTAGGAAATGGTGAGTTGAGTGAATGGTTTGAGGTAAAGGTAGGTTTGCGACAGGGTTGTGTAATGTCACCATGGCTGTTTAATATGTTTATGGATGGTGTGGTGAGGGAGGTGAAAAGGAGAACTATGGGAAGAGGATTGGGTTTAGTAGGAAAGAATGGTAGAGATTGGGAGTTGAATCAGTTGCTGTTCGCTGATGACGCAGCATTGGTGGCGGATTCTGATGAGAAACTGCATGGGTAGTCAAAGAGTTTGGTGTGGTTTGTGGAAGGAGGAAACTGAAGGTGAACGTCAATAAAAGTAAAGTAATGGTGTGTAATAGGGTAGAGCATAGGGCGAATCTAGATGTGAGGCTGGATGGGGAAATATTGGAACAAGTAGAGTGTTTTAAATATCTAGGAGGAACGATAAGGAGGAGTGGAGGTATGGAAGTGGAGGTAAAACAGAGAGTGTGTGAAGGAAGGAAGGTTTTCGGAGCAATGGGAAGTATGTGGAAGACGAGAAATCTCGGAGTGAAAGTAAAAAGTGCACTGTATCAAGGAATTGTTGTGCCAACAGTGATGTATGGGGCTGAGACATGGGCTCTGAAGAAAAAGGAGAAAAGAGGGCTGGATGTGATGAAGATGAGCTGCTTGAGGAGTATGTGTGGAGTTACTCGTAGAGACAGATTGAGGAATGAAGAGATACGTAGGAGAGTGGGGCAGCAGGAACATTTGTCAGCCAGAGTGGACAGAAGGGTGCTGAGCTGTTATGGTCATGTTGAACGAATGGGAGATGAAAGGCTTACAAAGAGAATATGTGAGTCAGGTACAAGGGGAGATCGAAGGGCAGGAAGACCCCCCCATTGAGATGGAGAGACTGTGTAAGAAATGCTTTGGATGATAGAGGAATGACTATAGATCAGGCAGGGAAAGTGGTGGTGGACAGGAGTGAATGGAGAATGCTTGTGAATAGTTGAGTGAACACTTGGTCATTTGGAGTAAGGGGTCGGGCGCAAGTTGGACTAGATAATAGTCCATCAGGCACCTGGCCCGGGGAGACGATTAATATGAAGGGTGCGCCTGGAAGTGTGGTGAGAGGGCTTGTGGCTTTGGCTCCGCTGCATGTCTGCCTGCCGAGATCGGACCCTCTCCTGGTGGTCGGGGGCCGGGGGAGTGCTGGAGCGACCTTGGTGACCCTGGTCTCTGGGTCTTTTCCTGGGTGACCTGGATGTGTGTGAGTTTGTGCTTTTTATTTGTGTTTATTTGTTGTTTTGTGTTTTTTTGTGTTTTCCCTGTTCTTGCTATGTCTTGAGTCGGCTACCCTCAAAATGGGGATTGGGCCTGAGCATATAGATAGATAGATAGATAGATAGATATATTATATATATATATATATATATATATATATATATATATATATATATATATATATATATATATATATATATATATATATATATATATATATATATATATATATATATACAGGTATATAAATAAATAAATAAATAAATATAACCTTACTAATCGAACCAGCACAATATAATCTTCTCCCTACAAAGTCTAGATGGGAATGTGTCCAGCCTCCCATGTACTGCCTCGTACTCTTGCAATATATAAGTTAGCTTTTACTGAACTCGGCGTAGGTGTGGATCAAGAGAGACTAGGCTAGGTTATATGAGCCAAGTTTATATTTTAATTAAAGTCATGATTTCGGGTGCAATTGTCTTGGAAATGATTTAATATGATGCCGAAAGTATCCCTCAACCTATTGTGTCCATCCCTTGAGCATTATGATGCGTTTTGACAGGTTATTCTGGCTCTAATTAAACGATGTTATTCAGATTAGGAAGGGTATATGGAAGTCAGAGGGTTTATGGAGATAGTATTTACCATTGTTGATGCCCACAGACCCTCCCTGAGCTGCATACGATCGTTTATTGGTAGCCAGATTAAAATGTCAAAGCACGTCATGATTCTCAAAGGGTTAAGTTAGGCTCGTTAAGTTTGCAATTTTAGGCAGTGATGAGATGGGTTAGAAGTGACCGGGGTTGAGTTGACATGGGGAAGATAATAACCTTAACCCGGGAACTGCAGGGAGACTCTTAAGAGTTCCCCCGGCGGACTGCGGGGAGACTCTTAAGAGTGAGTGAAAACAAAAAATTGACACAGGGAAGTTAATAACCTTAAGGGGAGTCACCTGCCTTATTTTTGTTATCTTTCTCTCCTTTTCTCTCTCCCTGGCTTGCATCCAGTCGGAGGTTTATCCCCATCCAGGTGTTGATTTCCTGGCGAGCGATAGCGAGACAGCATTGTAAGGAGATATCCGGCTTTGCCGGAGATATTTTTCCATCGAAAAATGAACAAATTTAGCTTGATCTCAAAACAAAGATATATATATATATATATATATATGCTGGCTCGCTACCGCTCGCCAGGAAAATATTGACACTTGGATGGGGGTAAACATCTTAAAACAGTAGGCTGAATGGGGCCGAATGGATACAAGCCAAAGAGAGAGAGCGAGAAAGAGAAAACAAACGAGGTGGGCTCCCTTAAGTCTCTTCTGTCCCTCCCTGCAGGTGTGAGTGACAAGTCTTGGTACGGGGGTGGTCGTAACGTTAGTGTTGGTCAGTGGACAGCCTCCCATGTACTGACAGGCCTCAACCCTCACACCACCTACATGGTCAGACTGATGGCTCACAATGATCTGGGTGTCTCTCAACCCTCGCCCACACACACCTTCACCACCGCCGAGGAAGGTTAGTTTGCCGTTGTGTTTTGACTTAAGTTATATTGTCTTCATCATTTTCTTCTTTAACCCTTTGAAGATTATGATGTGTTTTAACTGTTGTTTATGCTATCACTATGCGATTTTACTCAGCTTAGGAAGGATCTGTGCGAGTCAGAGCCATAATTGAGTTGGTTTTGACACCTTATATTCCTAGAGGTCCTTCCTAAACTGCATAAAATCGTCTAATGATAGCCAACATAATCTGTCAAAAGTCGTCATAATCCTCAAGGGATTAATGTTTCGTTTGTCTTCCTGCTAAGCAGCACCCATGAAATAACCCGTCAAGTGCGGGTAGACTCTTAAGAGTTTTACCGGTGCGCTGCGGGAAGACTTTTATAATCTCGGTTTTTGAACTCGTACCAAAACCGCGGGTTTACAGCCAGGCGGCTACAAATTGGTGCGGGTGTAGACTGTAGTACAACTTGGCAACTCTCGATACCACCACCCCAAACGCTCGGCCCGCACCCACTCAAGCAGTACACAAGCACTTGTCATGGAGCCTACACGTCCCTCACGCTCTCGCCCTGATGACACAACCAGCCCTCCTTCTGGTAGTGTCAGCAGCCGTGGAAGGCAGAGAGTGGCTGCCAAAGACCCTAGCTACCATTACTACGGCACGAGTAGCTCCGAGAACGAGGAACCTGCATGTAAAACACGTGCAAGCAAGGGCAGTGCACAGAGGCCATTGTCCTTCAGGGACACTGCCACCACCACCCAGGCAACTGCTACCACCACTGCCACCACTGCCACCACTACCACCGACGCAGGAGGCTGCCCTGGGGCTGCAGGACCTGCGGAAGCCACTGGGAAGACAGGGAAGGGCATGGGTAAAAAAATGTGTACCTCTACCAGTACCACCGTGCCACCACCACCACCACCAGCCGCCCCTGCCCCGGCCGCCCCTGCCCTTGCCCCTGCCCCTGCTCAAGTGAAGACAGGGAAGGGCAAGGCAACAAAGGCGACAGGGACCACCATAATATTGCCATCTAGGACCTCTGCTGGCCCTGCCGACCCTTCTGCCCCTGCCCCTGCTCAAGTGAAGACAGGGAAGGGCAAGGTAACAAAGGCGACAGGGACCACCATAATATTGCCATCTAGGACCTCTGCTGGCCCTGCCGGCCCTTCTGCCCCTGTCACTGCCCCTGCCAAAGGGAAGAAAGGGACGAAGGGCAAGGCGACAAAGGCGACAGGGACAACAATAATATTGCCTGCGCCTAGGGCCTCTACCTCTGCCCCACCCCCCACTGCTGGCCCTGCCGACGCCGCCCCTGCCGACCCTTCTGCCCCTGCCCACAGGACACCTGCCCGATCGAGACGGACGAAGCACCTTGCTCCGTCGAAGTACGACGCCCTGGTGTTTCCTGATTCCCAGGATGACACGCAGGATTTATACGACGACGACGACGACGCACGGGAGTGTGGGTGGGGGGCGGGGGTGGATAGTGACAGTGAATCCGAGTGAAGTGACGACAATAAGGAGGGGCGTTCAAGTGACGAGGGTGACGAGGTTGTGCTATACCGTGACCATGACAGTGATTTGTCTGATGGTGGCGAAGACGCAGACGACATTCCAATCCCCGACGCCAATATTCATACGTTTGTGTGGTCTGACGGGGCCGATTTTGTGCCTGATTTGCACCAGTTTGATGCTGGTAGGTCAGGTACAACTGCTGACTGGCCATGTGATGACAACTCGAACGAGATGGATTTCTTCCTCGCCTTCTTTGACGTGCAGCTAATGTAGTACATAGTTGCCCAATCCAACGCCTTGTACAGGTGGGTGCGGAGCAAAATGGACGTCATTTCTCCAAGAGCGAGAATAAAAAGCTGGGTGGATACGACCATAAATTAATTCATTACGTTCTTTGCCTTAGTGATGCTCATGCCTCTTTGCAAGAAGCATGTGCTTCAACATTGTTGGAAACACGACCCTCTGATCGCCACCCCAACTCTCAATAAGTTCATGACTCGTGACAGATTTTTGTTGCTGCTTAGATTTATGCACTTTGCAGACAATGAAAATCCTAACAGGATTGACAGAATATGGAAAGTTCGGGAGGTGTTCACCATGTTGCTGGCGAGATACAAGAAATATTTTTACCCCTTCAACAACTTGATGATTGATGAGAGGCTCGTGCTCTTCAAAGGTTGTCTTGTGTTCAAACAGTATATCCCCTTGAAAAGGCACAGGTTTGGAATCAAGCTCTTCGTGTTGTGTGACTGTGAGACCAGTATAGTGCTTGACATGATCGTTTATACAGGAACTGATATAGACGTGCCAAGAGTCGGTGCCAATGACCCCATTGGCATGTCAGGGGACATCGTAAAGAAAATTATGGCACCTTACATGGGCCATGGACACATATTGTACACCGATAATTGGTATACTTCTCCTGCTCTCTGCCAGTTTCTTCATGACAACCAAACGGGGTCATGTGGGACTGTCAGAAAGACAAGAAAGTCCATGCCAAAGTTCGTCGGTCAGGTCATTCCACTTCCGGATCCCTCCTCCAGTCACACACCTTCTGAAGATAAACTGGCACAAGAACACCGCGAGAGGAGGTTACGACGAAGGTGACGAAGGGGGGGAGCCGGCAAGTACAAGATGCTGGAGAAGTCCGGGAAAGTGGTGGCTCTGAAGTGGAAGGACAAATGTGACGTTCATCTGCTTTCGACAGTCCACACAGGTGCCCAGGTCGACTCTGGTAAAGTCCACTACCGCACCAAGAAGATGGTTGAAAAACCCATCATGGTAGTGGACTACACAAAATACATGCGCCTGGTGGACAAGTCAGATTGTCAACTTGCAGGCGTTGAGTGTCTGAGGAAGACTGTGAAATGGTATCACAAGCTCTTCCTCCACCTAGTCAACATCACGATGCTCAACGCGTTCAACCTGTGGCTTGTCAAAAAAGACATGGCTCCTAACCAAATGTTGAAGTTCCGGGAGTTCGTGTACAACGTCTCGTACCAACTCCTGGAAAGATATGGCACCCCCACTCTGAGGAATGTGGCATGGCGTGGTGAACACGTCCCTGACCGCATCCAGGTGGCGGTCCACAGGCACTATGCAGTCCACACGCAGCTACTTGGCACTCATCACAAGCAGGTGAAATGTCACGTTTGCAGCAACACCACCAGGAGACCCAAGGAGACTCGAAATGTCACCTCCATGTGCAACGAGTACAAGGTTGCACTCTGCTTGGGTGACTGCTTCAGGGACTATCATATGTACAAGCACTATTGAGTGCCGCCCCTGCCCCTGCCCTGGACTCGCGCCCTACCTGATCTGACCTGACCTGACCTACCTGATCACGCTTTTATGTCACTAAATATTTGTTACCTCATAAATGTATACCGGTATATATACAGTATATATATATATATATATATATATATATATATATATATATATATATATATATATATATATATATATAACACCTAAGTACAATATTATCCCTGTGATATAATGTTATATGTATTCTTTTGTTCCTAACTACCTGATCACGTTTTTATGTCACAAAATATTTGCTACCTCATAAATATATACAGTATATCAAAGTACAATATTATCCCTGTGATATAATGTTATATGTTTTTTTTTTCCTAATAGAAATATTTTCGTATGTTATTCTCTTGTTAATTTCAACCTGAAATATATTGTATTGTAAAAAAATAATCATATGTAGATTCAATCCTATGTTCATCTTACTTATAAAATAATAATACAAAAACAAAATACAAGCTCATGTCATTGTATTCTTGCAATATGATATATTCTATGAATATTTCATATTGCTTGAATACAATGATATGGGCTTGTAAAAAGAATTTTTTTTTTTCTTTTTTTCTAAGCATTATAAAACCTTCCCCATAACCCCCTCCTGGATTCGAACCCACTACCCTGGCCTACCCTCAGAATCCCAGTCCGTCACCTTACTGACCAGGCCATGGCAGGTCATACAACATATCACTCAAAACTTGAACTGTATATTCGAGCTGTCAGTTGGTAAAAAAAAAAAAAAAAAATCCCACCAATTTACTTTTGTAAATTGATGGAATTATCAGTCCTATCATGCAAACGTATATAAAACTATCTCTCTCAAAAATAATTTTATTATAGAACTTTATTCGTTCAAAAAATTGCCCAACATTGCCCTTCTCAGTGTGACACCTGTTACGACCGGGGCTACGAATTAAACAAGGGCACTTAATGATTGGACTAGTAATATGGCACTATGCAACAACGGTATGCTAGATCCAAACCCTCGAACTTATATGCCGGCGAACAAAAACACCTATACCCTCCAGAGTTAATCTGCTATAATGGGGTATCCTTAACTGGGCATAAATGTACTCTACTTCAGGCTAACCCACACTGGTATAGCCTGATAACAAACAAGATGCAAGTTACGTTAAAATGAATAAAAAGGAAGCTATGGAAAGATCAATTAAATCACTGCAAGATTTAATACAATAAAAAGATGCTTCAATACAGTTACTCTAAACAACAATAAACTCTTCACTCCTATCTGAAAGAAAGTGAAGTATAGTCCTACAGCATAGACCTGGAAACTTCTGAAGAAAGTCGGATGCTCATAAGATGCTCGTATCTCAAACTATATAAAGGCAGGAGGCAGGACACCACACGTGTAAATCGAATACACTAAAAGATAGGACATATAATGTTAACTGACACGAGAATACTATAAATGCGCAACGGTAGCAATGCTCGACACTAAAAGAAGTACTTCCTCATCAACGAAACAGTCTGCTATGGTTGTGCAACTCAACAACAACCTAGACTAATAAATGCTGTGAATAATAATGCGTACATATCAAAGAGCTTATATTAAATACTAACAAGTGTCTACTCAATTAATAATGTCTAGCTGGGATACTCTAGGTAAGGAACTGGGGTTGAGCAAGGCAGGCTCGTAGCCTAGCGATGTCCTTAAGACTGCTTCCTTTAAGTTACGTTAATTGACTAGGGTGCTCTCTTGATAGATCCAGATCACAAGTATCTGATTCTATCCTGGCGACCCTCCAAAGACAAGCAAAGAGTGGAACTGGAACAGGCCAAAACCCTCAGTCAACACAATGCTGCACTCGCAAAGGACGCAGCCGAAAAGACAACCCAGGCTACCACAGGACCAGTCGAAGTCGTGTAGGTATAAGCAAACCGTACACACATCGGGGACAAAGACTACAGTTACCTTATCCCAGTCTAGCATTAACCTCTGAAGTGCGCATGGGGGTAATTGGAAACGTCCCCCTGTGCTGACGTATTTGAGGTGTTTCCGTCACTAAAATATTCATTGTGCCATTAATAGCATTAATACTTATCCATATGCGCCTAGTATGGGTTGATTATAAAGGTATTAACCTGAAACAACAATAAAACGAGTGAAAACAGCGTTTGGATGGTCAAAATCGGAGATATAGCCCGCGAGTTATATAATGTATGGGTGAGGCAACCCGCTTTCCCGCCAATTTCCCCCAAGGCCACTGAGACACAGTCGATCGATACTCTCTCTCTCTCTCTTGCACTCGCTTGCCATCAGTGATGACAACACCCTGCTTGCAACTCGCTAATGTTAGCACGAAAATATACCTCAGAATAAGGGAATAACAGGGAAAATAGGTGATAACTGAAGGAGAGGAGGAAAGTGGGGAAGGAGGGGAGGTAGAGGACTGAGATTTTGCATGGCCCAGGGGCCAAACAAAAATAAAAAAATAAAAAAATATATTTTTTTTTTTTTTTTTTTTTCGATGTCAAAAGTTGATTTTTTTTTTCACTCACTCATAAGAGTCTCCCCGCAGTGCGCCGGGGGAACTCTTATGAGTCTCCCCGCAGCTCCCGGGTTAAATAAAAGAGCAGAAACACTAAATCAATAATGGAGACACACAAAGTTCTTAACCTATACTAACTAAGAACCCTCAAACCTATTCTAAGTACATGTAAATATCTCAGAGGACGGCGCATGCAATACAGTGGGCCAGCTATGGAAACCGTATAAGTAATTGAATAAAGGTGAGGAGCAATGGAAAAGAAGAAGGTCAGAGAGAGAGACAGTGGTAAAGGGGGTGATCGGGAGAGAGTATGCAAAGGGATGTTAGAAGCATGCACACCAAGCCTGTCCTGAGGAGGGCAGCTCCTCGGGACCCTCATGCAGGAGGTTAGTTACACAGGAGCTCGCAAGGGCGCGATGGTCGGCCAATCACGGGCCGAGACGTCACAAGGCAGCAGGTGTCCTGGCCGTGTCAGGGTCCGCCAGCCAATCAGAGGCGTGAGAAAGCCTCCGAGCGAGGGAGGCAACACTCAGTACCCCCTCGCTGCCCGCTCTCTCTCTCTCTCTCAACTTCACACTACAATGCATCTTATATTCTATCAATGATATATAATACTTCCCGTTGTCACAGACGAAAGCAAAGACCACCACTTGACTGTCTGAGACAATGCGGTTATTAAGAAAGAAAGAACAACATTCTCTGACAACTGTAGCCCATTTCACTGCCCTGGCGAGCGCTAGTGGCTAACGAGAGGCGATTCTGCCAACGCTGGTAGACGTCACACACCAGTCTTATCGCACGGTCACTAAGCTAAACCCTTTTTCCTCCACCCACCCACCCACCATCTCTCTCTGAGTCGGCCCCTACACAATCGTATATCGGTTTGATTTATAAAACAGCATGCAAAAAATAACCTTCACAAATACATTTGTATTGTATAATCTTCCAAATAATGAAGGACAAGTGTGTTTGTGTCGAAAATTCCTCCAACATCCCTCTATATGTCGCGCGTATATTCGATTATATATAATGATGCATATCATACAAAATACACCAAGTAAGTCTCAAATATACATTTGTATTGCATATCATTTGCAAATGAATAAATCAAAGTTTCATATGGCAATCTGGCTAGCCTACCGTCAAGCGTAATTGGACACCAGTCTAAATATAGCTCACTTTGTTTACACACCCAGATTATCTTGCCTTCCTCCTTTTTCCACTCCTCGAAGCTACTCTAAACGATCGTACTTTATTAGTGTCAATGGCCTACCTATTCGTGTGCATACTTCACATGTGTCAAATGCAATGTCTGCTTTCATAAAAATGCATGTCTGAAAGTCATCTATCAATACGAGCGACATATGTAAATGCTCTCACTTTCTGCTCCCCCCCTACCCCTACCTACCCCTAACGGCTCTAAAGCAATAACATACAGCTGGCCTTGGCCATGCCTCGGGGGCACCGAGACCTTTCATAGCAACACACAGACTTCCCTTCCTCCCTCCCTCCCACCCACCCACCCCACCTCTCCCCTAAACACATTCATAATTGGCTTATATATCGCATAATTGGTCTATATGCGGTATATTTCTTGTTATATGGGTCGCCTACATACGTACATGTACTATATATAGCATGACAGTGCTGATAATACGATATACACTTACAGCCAACACACCCTGTCCTCCCCTAACTCCCTCCCACCCAACCCCACCTCTCCACCACCTCTCACTTCCAGCCTCTAGACTCATTCGTAATTCGCTTATATGTCGCATATTTGGTCTATATGCAGCATATTCCTTGGTATATGGGTGGCCTACATACGTACACATACGTACACATACGTACACATACTCTACATAGCATAAAAGTGCTCAAAATAGGATAAATACGCGATATTACGCCCTAACCCGCCCTCCCCACCCTCTCCTCCTACCCCCTGGGCGTGCGGGTATCCACCCAGGAAATCTTGCCGCGCGATGACAATCTGGCCGCGCGATGCCATTCGCTCCACTTTTTTCAACTACGGACCACCCCCCCCCCCCCCCAGACATTTTTGGGGGGGTCAAATATATATGGCTAGATGTGTGCGAACATTCCCTACACGCTGATGTACTTTTCATCAATTTTTGCAAGGGTCGCCCAAATCGTCATACCTCAGCACAGGGGTAGCTGTATACTACAGGGGGTGCGCATGTCTTAGGGTAAGGGGGGTCACAGGCTTTTGTTATCTTCCTCTCCTTTTCTCTCTTTCCCTGGCTTGTATCCATTTGGTCCCATTTAGCCAACTGTTTTAAGACGTTTATCCCCATCCAGGTGTCGATTTCTTCCTGGCGAGCGATAGCGAGCCAGCATTGTAAGGAGAAATACGGGTTCGCCGGAGACATTTTTCTGTCGAAAAATGTACAAATTTAGCTTGCTGTCAAAACAAAAATATATATGTGCTGGCTCGCTACCGCTCGCCAGGAACATGTTGACACCTGGATGGGGATAAACATCTTAAAAACAGTAGGCTGAATGGGGCCGAATATATACAAGCCAAAGAGAGAGGGAGAGAAAGTTACAAAAAAGCGAGGTGGGCTCCCTTAACATAATCATCCCTGACAAAGGTTACTTAGTCAGACACATGGCTAACAATGATTTCGTTTGGATCTCAACCTTCGCCAACGCATAATGAACCTTCACCACCACTAAGGAAAATACATTTGATGTGTCTTCTTGATTATACTTGTAGACTATCTTCACCTATCCTATGCTTTGCCCCCCCAGGCCCCTCCGGCGCTCCCCGCGACGTCCGTGTAGCGGCGGGGGGCGGACACTCCCTACTGGTGACCTGGAGGGCCCCCAGCCACCGCCTCACCCACGGGGACCTCAGAGGCTACACCGTGGCTCTACGTCGCCAGAACCTCAAGGACCACGCCATGTATATCACCAGGCCCGTCACGGCTCCCGCAGGTGGGGATGCTATATACTGTTCAAAGCTTGTAGATGAAGTCATTGTTTTGTCCCAGTCTGAATGTTCTATGGTGAATGAAATCCCGAATCTCACAAACTGCATAATGCGGATCACTAAATATGTTGTTACTTGTCATCTTTTGTAGCACATTGTAATAGGATTTAACTAACGATATATGGTATTAACTCTGAAATATTGAACTTGACCGTAGCTCCAATGCTGAGCTGCGACAGTGTTATGTATGGTAATATGGTGCTACACCTAATTATCTGATGTTTAAAGGAGGATTGTTATTGTATTAATTAAGTGGTCATTAACTATCAACAGAACAGCTGCATAATATGAAGGACCAATCTTCACCTGCTTATAATTAACACAGTAATATATATCCAGTACTATATCTATCTATCTATCTCTCTATTTATCTGTCTTGTTATCTATCTATATATATGTCTTTCTATTTAGCTATCTATCTATCTTTTTATCTCTCTATCTATCTATCTTTGTGTCTATCTATATACATATCTATCTATCTATCTATTTATCTATCCATCTAGCTATCTATGTGTGTATTAACAGTACTTAGTTGTTTATGATCATTAGTTTATTATTCACGTGGAACATTAAACCCTTAAGCGTTCTGACGCATTTTTACAGTTTAATTGGCTATTATTAGGCGATTTTATACAGCTTGGGAAGGATCTGTGGGTATTAAAAGTGCAAAGGCAATCTCAATTAACCCTCTGATTCCCACAGCCCTTCCTATTATGGATAAAATCGTCTAGTAATAGCCAGGATAAACTGTTAAACGCGTCATAATCCTCAAAGGGTATGGGAATGCCTTACAAATCATTTATCCTTGAGTGTTTAGCTGATCAAATGCGTGATTCACAACGACCAGTACGGCCAGAAAAAATATACTCTTAACCCTTTCTGTACCGCGACGATTATGTTATTATATTCTGGCTACATGTAAACTATTATGTGAAGTTTAAGAAGGATCTGTGGTAGTAAATAAGGATTAAGTGAGACGGTTCAAAGCCTGTTAATTGCTGGAGGCCCTTTATACAATGAATAACATCGTCTAATTGTAGCCAGAATAAATTAAAAGGGCGTCTCCGGTACAGAAGGGGTCAATCTCACTAGTAAATTCGTATATTTGGGGATAGAATAGGGGTGGGGGGGGATAGGGTTTATCAGAGGATAATGAAGAGAGAGGTAAGAAGTATGAAATAAAGTTGGAGAGTAGAAAGGTAGTGGGCCGTCCACTTTGCTATGATTTAGGTTTTCTTGGGTTTATTGTGCTAATTAAGAGCATACCACCAGCCGACTGTTTGTTATTATACCCTGTCCTCTCTATTACTTATTTTGCAATTATAGTTTTAATATGCTTTGTAGCTTCGTTCATTAATCTCACTAGTTCTCAGTTACACTTTATAAATACTCCGTGTCTATCCTAATAGGATTGTCGGAGAGAATGTGCTTACTCTGAAATACACAACATTTTCTATCAAGGCGGTATACATTTGTGGACATCTTGTTTTAAGCCACAGTGTGATTTTCCTAATGTAAGTATTGTATATTGACACGACCAATGTATAGTTGTTAAACATTAATGCATTTATCAATTTGGAAATTTATACAAGATAAATTATATTCGGAAATTGCTTATACAAGATTAATAATATAATTGCATATTGAAATCATTAGGGTGGTTAAGAACAGAAGTCCACGACTATGCCTACTAATGAAACAATAAATCATCCAACAATTACTATAAACGATATAAGGAAGTTATTTCATGAGGTTGTTTCTATTATTTTCCCACGCACAAGCATCTTATTCATACATTATTCAAGTCAAGAGAGTGAGCGCTAATGTAGCCTACATGCAATCTGAACATATTTATTAGTAACCTATAATACTCTCAGGTGCTCAAGACAATAGAACTTACACGACCTTTTTGTTTATGGGATTTTTCTTTAGTCTGTTATTTTTATTTAATTTGCTACTTCAATAGTATGTTGTAACATTCAAATTGTTTACAATTTTATCTATAAACATCAAAAGGTGCTTACGCACTGCTCGACTTGAACATTTGCAAATAACTTACAACTAAATATAATTGTTTGTTAAATATCTTACTGATGATATTTATTTATCTAAATATCTATCTATTGCCTGACGCCGTGATCCCCGAAGGTGTGGCCACGAACGAAACGCCCCCATGCACCTCTGTTCCCAGTCAGTCGATGCCCCTCCTCCCAACCAGCACCGCCTTCATTCATATACTTATTCACTCCATCCTTCCACCTCTCTCTCGGTTTACCTCTCCCTCTCTGTCCTTCCACCTCGCTCTCGTACACCTTCTTAGTCATTCTCTCACTTCCCATAAGTGCCATATGGCCAAGCCATCTCAAGGTGTTCCTATTCACACTTTCCAGCACAATTACATCAACACCACACCTCCTTCTTACTTCCTCATTGTCTGTCTATCCTTCCATGTAACTTCGCACTCACTTCTCAAGTAACTCATTTCCACCCCTCTCACTCTTGGTCTGAGTCCACCAACGTACATGCTTCGCTTCCGCAAGTCAATGTCGGAATTACCACACTGTCATGCAAGGCCTTCTTCACTTCCATGCTGAGTCTGATCACCCTATTTCTTGTTACTATTTTCAGCGTTTCTAACACCCTCTTCCTCTGTGTCACACTCTCCCACACTCTTCATCCATACTCCCATCTTAATCAGCCCAGATATTTAAATGAGCTGACAATCTCCATAGCCTGACCGTTCAACTAAACATCATACTATGTGGCTTCACCCCTTTTGAAGACCTTAACCTTGCTCTTACCCGCATTTACCTCTAGATTCCGTTTTTCGCACACTGTTCCAAACATATTTACCAAACCCTGCAACTCCCATTTATTATCGCCCATCAGAACTGTATAACTGTATCATTTAACCTTCCATAATTATAGCTATTAAGAAAAGAAGTAACTAAGAATAGGCAAAGACTATGATATTTTTACCTTGTGTGCCAATTGACAGAGTTGACCGTTTCAAGATCCGATTATGCATTTCTTTTCTGTATCCTGGATAATTTCCGACGATTTTATTAATGTTAGGAAGGGCATATGGAAGTCGGAGGGTTAATTGAGATAATCTTTACTCTCATAATTCCCCCAGTTCCATCCTAAACTGCATAAAATCGTTTAATAATAGCCAGAATAAACTGTCAAGATGCGTCACAATCTCTCTCCTATTGCCAGATGACGGAGACGTTATGGAGCGGTGTGAGGTGAGGGAGCTGGAGGCAGTATTGAAGGAGTTAAGGGGAGATTTTTACTAAAGTGATTTTTGTTCTGCACCTCCTTCTCCCTCATGTTTAGCCCCATTAGTTTAGACAATATAAGACGTTTGCCACATTAGTTTGACAATTTTAAGACCTTTCACCACATTTCTGTCAATTTCAATACCTTTCGTGCCAATTAGGTGTAAACAAATGTCATGGCGAGCAGGAGCGATTCTGTAGTATATTTTTTTCTACTGAAAAAATGTACACATTTTACCTCGAAGGGAGGGCTTGGGTGTATTTTTTAAAAGCTTGGTGGAGGTCTAGGGAACGAACTAAAAACCTCGCCTTAACCCGTGAAGCGCGATAAGCCTCACGGAAAGGTCACTATAGCAAACGCGATAGGCCTCACGGAAGGACGACCATAAAAAAAAACTTCCAAAACGCCCCGGGTGCTCACAAAACAAATTAATGTGTGATTAGATGAGATAATTCCCCTCTAGTACCTCCTAACACTCATCCATATGTGTCCCCCTTCCCCCCTTCTCAATTATCAGCTATTTTTCCTCTTATTTCCCTCATCCAGCGGTTATTTTCCGTGTGAATTATTCTCACGCTGTCTCAAAGACACAGGTGAGTCATTTAGAGATCCTATAGCAGTGTGAGATCTCACCCAGAGAGCTCAGTTGGTTACTAGATGTTTGAGAGGGAGGGTGTATGTCTCTTTGCCGGCCGCCCCAGAATACGACCAGGCGGCGAAAATGTATGTTTTTCATACCCCAATTGCTGTTTCCACTTCTGTTATTGTTCTTCAAGGTTCATATGTTCATCATATAAGTAAAATAAATGTACATGGAGAAGAAATAATGATTTATATGGTAAATATTACAAATTATGTCAGAATCGAAGGGAAGTGATTACCCGTTCTGGACAGTTTTCACTACCTCAGTTTTTAGTTCCTCAGGTTAAAGAGTCTCCCCCGTTATCAGATGACGCATATGTACATATGTACGAGGTGAGGGAGCTGGAGGCAGTATTGAAGGAGTTAACACTATAATAGCCTCTTATCTCCTTTTCCAAGATGAAGGAGAGGTTTTGAAGCAGTATGAAGTGCGGGGACTGGAGGGACTAAACACTGTATTTGAGAACTACTCTTAACTGCTTCCCTAAAGGCAGTGTCACACAAACATATCTTCCGTCATTTTTTATGAGCAATTTTAGTCTGGCAGTACAGTCAATAAATGTTTATCAGAATTCAGTCCCCTAACATTGTCTACCTTTAGTCTAGTTTCTGATTTAATTGTGAACGAATCTCAAAATATTATCGAAATTTGCTGGTAAAAGCAGTCGTGTTACACTGGCATAAGCCTATATCGAACGAAGATAATACAACTGAGTATTTATTTGTGTTAACCCGGGAACTGAGGGAAGACTCTTAAGAGTTCCCCCGGCGGACTGCGGGAAGACTCTTAAGAGTCAGGGAAAAAAAAAAATCAATTTAAAACACCATTTTTTTTTTTTTTTTTTTTTTTTGCCCCTGGGCCATGCAAAATATCACTCCTCTACCTCCCCTCCTTCCCAACTTTCCTCCCCTCCTTCAGTTATCACCTATTTTCCCTGTTATTCCCTTATTCTGTGGTATATTTTCGTGCTAACATTAGCGAGTTGCAAGCAGGGCATTGTCATCACTGTTAGCAAGCGAGTGCAAGAGAGAGAGAGAGAGAGTATCGATCGACAGTGTCTCTCCAGACTTGGAGAAAAGTGGCAGGAAAGGAGGTTGCCTCAGCCATACATTATGTAACTCCCGGCCTGTATCGCCGATTTTGACCATCCAAACGCTGTTTCCACTTGTTTTATTGTTGTAACAGGTTAATACTTTTATAATCAACCTATAATAGGCGCATATGGAGAAGTATTAATGCTATTTATTGTAAAATAAATATTTTAGTGATGGAAACAGCTCAAATACATGCGCACAGGCAGAGGTGTCTCATACCCCCCATGCGCACTTCAGAGGTTAAAGAGCTAATGATTGTTTAGTAACATCAACATCTACAGTAAGTCAGGTTTTATAATACGGGGGTCGGATTATAATGTTTTCTTCTTTTTTAACCCTTCTTTAGCGGCCTATGCGGTTTATTTATATGTACCGCCCAGCGGGATGTTTTTAGCCAAAATAGGGCTGTTTACGTGATCATTTTCATGCCTAAATAAGACCCAGAACGTAAAACAAGTATCTATCCCTGAAAGGGCATGAACAGAGCTTTCGAATGACACCATAACGATCCTTGTATGATGGATAGTTTTCTTGCAATAACCGTGCAACGCGAGTGCAAAAAGCATGTAATTCGGTACTTTCCCCATATAATTGAGTATGTAGCGAGTGAGAGAGGGAGGAGGGAGCTGAGATTCATGTCAGTAGGTTCGCCGCGGTGGTCTGGAGCAGTCATACGCTCGCTAGTCTCCTGCCACCACTTGTCTCTCTCTCTCAGCAACATTACGTGCTGAAATTGCCACTCGACCTATGTCGAGCGCCGCCAGATAGTCCAGCTTTATTAAATACGACTTAAGTGGTGAGCCGCTTTTTAAGGGTTAACAGATAGAGGGGAGGTGGTTGAACGGTATGAGGTAAAGAGGCTAGAGACCAAATAACTATACTCTGTTCCAAATAAGTATGCCAAAACTCTAGAACATCAAGTTCTATATCTCACAAATGACTAGAGTAGTCGAGCTAATATTCCTTACATTTGGGAAGGGTCAGCCAGGGAATAGGTGTGATAATTTATTGCCCATTGAGTCCTGTTAGAGTTACAAAAGGCTAGGGTTCATGATATCTGACCAAACAATTTGAAACAGGGTATAGGACCGTTTATCTCCTGCTACCAGATGGCTGACTGGCTGTGAAATAATATGGGGTGCGGTTGCTGGAGTCACTATTGAAGAGGTTGTAACTATAACCTTCTCTACCATTTAATAAGATGATGGAGAGGTTGTGGAGCGGTATGAGGTGCGGGGGTTGGAGGCTGGAACACTGTACCAGGTGGCTGTGAGGGCCTTCAACAGGGTGGGGCTGGGACCATTGTCATCACCCAGGGTCGTCCAGTCCACCAGTTATGACGGTACCTACACTACACTATAATTATCCAGTTCCCATTAAGGGGGGGTCACCTGCTTTGTTTTCTCTCCTTTTCTCTCTTTCTCTGGCTTGTATCCATTCGGCTCCATTCAGCCTACTGTTTTAAGACATTTATCCCCATCTTGGTGTCGATTTATTCCTGGCGAGCGATAGTGAGCCAGCATTGTATGGAGAAATCCTGCTTCGCCGGAGAATTTTTTCTATCGAAAAATGTACGAATTAAGCCTGCTGAAAAACACAACTTTATATGATATATGCTGGCTTGCTCGCCAGGAAAAAAATCGACACCTGAATGGGGATAAACGTCTTACAACAACGGGCTGAATGGGGCCGAATTAATACAACCCAGAGAGAGAGGGAGAGAGAAAAAAAATAAACGAGGTTGGTCCCCTTAAGGGAGCCCACCTCGTTTTTTTCTCTTTCTCTCCCCCTCTCTTTGGCTTCTATCCATTCGGCCCCATTCAGCCTACTGTTTTAAGACGTTTACACCATCCAGGTGTCAATATATGCCTGGCTTGCTGTCGCTCGCTAGGAAAATATCGACACCTACATGGGAATAAACGTCTTACAACAGTGGGCTGAATGGGAGCCAAAGAGAGCGGGAGAGAAAGCGAAATATACGAGGTGGGGTCCCTTAAAACACGAGTCATAATCATCAAAGAGGATAGTCTCCTAGCAGTTGATGGTACGTAGTGGACAAATATGAACCTGCAGTTGATGGTACGTAGTGGACAAATATGAACCTGCAGTTGATGGTACGTAGTGGACAAATATGAACCTGCAGTTGATGGTACGTAGTGGACAAATATGAACCTGCAGTTGATGGTACGTAGTGGACAAATATGAACCTGCAGTTGATGGTACGTAGTGGACAAATATGAACCTGCAGTTGATGGTACGTAGTGGACAAATATGAACCTGCAGTTGATGGTACGTAGTGGACAAATATGAACCTGCAGTTGATGGTACGTAGTGGACAAATATGAACCTGCAGTTGATGGTACGTAGTGGACAAATATGAACCTGCTGTTTCTGCATCATATTATTGACAGGTTTTCACAATTAGCAACATATTTTGGCTATGCAGACATTTCCATAGCTGAGCAATTAAGGGGTCCCACCTGGTTATTTTGATCTCTCCCTTACTCTCTGGGTTGTATCCATTCGGCCCCATTCAGCCTACTGTTTTATGACGTTTATCCCCATCCAGGTGTCAATGTTATCCTGGCGAGCGGTAGCGAACCAGCATATTTACAAAACAAATTTGACAGCAGGCTAAATATGTAATTTTTTGATAGAAAAATGGCTCCGGCGAAGCCGGATTTCTCCATACAATGCTGGCTCGCTATTGCTCGCCGGGAAGAAATCGACACCTGCATGGGAATAAATGTCTTAAAACAGTAGGCTGAATGGGGCCGAATGGATACAAACCAAAGAAAGAGAGAAAGGGAGAGAACAAAGCAGGTCACCCCCCCCTTAAGATGGGGTAAGTCAGTTTGTCGCCAGCTTTGATTAACAGCCTATACATTACATAATTATCATACAGGAGAACAACATATAAATGATTATTTATTGTATGTACTGATGTCAAGGCTTAAATATACAGTATGTGCATGATAAATTGATAATATGCCTACATATACTATATATACACAGTATTTACTTCAGGAGCAGTAACAATATAATGTTCTTGTACAATCGCGCTAATAAGTGATGTCTGGGCACCAAGTATGTTTTGATCAATAACTTGTATCAGCAATATATCAGCTGCATTTCTTTATATCGAGTGAAATATAGAAACATGTTCCAAAACTTACCCACCCTATTCAACATCTGACAAACATTAATATAGCACAGAGCAACCCAAACGTAATGACAGCTGGGACATGACTTATTGGCCAGACCGACCGTACAATAGAAAGTTTTGAAATAATGTGTTTTGATATCGGTAATAATATAAGGTGCCATTTGTCCGTCAGCCCCCTGGTGTCCCCCCACGGGTGTGTCTTGCCGGGGTTCAGGGCGGGGCAGTGTACGGGTGTGGTGGTCTCCCCCGCCCACCCACTGTGTCAGGGCACCCGTCACTGGCTACACCCTCACCGCCACGCCCACATCACCCCAGCAGCACCACAACCAACACAGTCAGTTCCCTCATAATGTCATACCTATAGTTTTTAGTATGTAATATTAAACAATGCCAACTAAGAGGTACTTCACGCAGTCAGGAATGCGTGCTAGAATCACTAGGAGTAGCTGAAAATTCGGATTCCTGGGCCTATTCGCGGTGAAAATCGATGATTCCTAGTGACTCTAGCAATATCCTAGTGATTCCTGTTAGACTCCCAGTGACTCCAAACCAGTCCCGGCCGATTGGCCCTGTCCGACAAAATGTTCACCGTGTTTAAGGTTCTCGCCGCGAATCGGACCATTGCCAGTGATTCCCAGTGATTCCCCAGTGACTCCCAGTGAGTCCTGGTGATTCTGGTGAGAACTGAAACCGAAACCTGTCCACGAATCAGATACGAATCACCGAGAATCACCAGGACTCACTGGGGAATCACTGGGGATCACTGGGAATCAACTGGGAGTCACTGGGAATGGTCCGATTCGTGGCAAGAACTTTAAACATGGTGAACATTTTGTCGGACAGGGTCAATCGCCCGCGAGTGGTTTGGAGTCACTGGGAGTCAAACAGGAATCACTAGGATATCTCTAGAGTCACTAGGAGTCATCGATTTTTCACCGCGAAGAGGCCCAGGAATCCGAATTCTCAGCTACTCCTAGTGATTCTAGCTCGCATTCCTGACTGTGTGAAGTACCCTTTAATAAATAATATTATATTATTCATATAAACCTGTAATACTCCTCACGTGAAAGTATAATATACAGTATACCGGTAGTTAATTTTTCTTTGTCAAACATTATAAATAGGCCTAGTATTAACCTGTGTAAGTACAATTTCCCACAAGACATTGTATTCACCCAGTGATTGTGTGTAGAGAAGGATATTACGGTAGTTGAGGTAATTAATAATGTGAACAATGTATGGTCAATGTTACAATACCCTACTTGTAGTATACAAGTTCTGCAACTCCCCTTACCTAACATAACGAGAATGGTGGAGACGTGTTTGTATGTGTTTTGAAATGTCAAGTTCGCTTGGTGGTGGAGAGTGGAGTTTGGATTACTACTTCGAGGGGCGTTGTAGTCGCCGGGGTAGACTTTGAGCCAGTGTATTCATGGCTTGGTTGTTTAGGGGCCGTTGTAATCGCCGGTTAATAATCTAGAACTTCTGCAACTCCCCTGACCTAACTTAAGCAAACTAACACAACCTATAAGTGTTACCTATTTTAGGTAATAGTATGAAATATTACAGAACTCGGTAACGAATGAAAACAAGAAGGTGGGAAGGAGTAACTATCCACTATTTAGACAATAGTTTAATATATTTGTTTCTTAAAGTATAGTAAGCATTGATATTATGACCTTACGGTACATAATAATACAGACTTATCGTATTATATTAAATGTCTGTAATGATGTATGAATACAGTCATAATACTTAATGATGATATTAGAGGACTGTAGTTATAGTGTATGTGGTCGGTGGTGAGTGTGCATGAGGCTTGGCACAGCTTGGAGGCCCCTTATATAGGGGCTGTGCACAATGGGGGCCATGCCTGGCATACTCGCATCTCATTCCTAACAAATCCCAGTGATGCTCGGTGACTCCCAGTGACTCCTATCTAATTACCAGTGATTCCTATATTACTCCTATCGACTCGTATATTACAGTAATCCGAAATGTTCAACTTTTCAATAACTCACACTTCATTCCTGGTTTTACCCCGGTGATTCCTGGTGATTCCCAGTGATTCACAGGTACACTCCCACTGGCTCCTACGGTGTTGTGAGTGCACAGGGAATTGCAGACATTCGCGGTCGTATTCCCAGGAATCACCAGGAATCACCAGGAATCACCAGGATTCATTACTCCTAGTGATTCTAGCTCGCATTCCTGACTGTGTGAAGTACCCCTTAAGGGGGTAGTACTCGAGTTTCTGGACCCCCTTCTCCCTTATGTTTAGCATATTAGTTTTGAGGTTTTAAGACGTTCGTTCCGTTAGTTTGGCGATTTGAGACCTTTCGCCTCATTTTTGTTTACAATACTAAGACCTTTCGTGCCCCTTTAGGTGTCGATTTTTTCCTAGCGAGTGAAAGCGAGCCTCTAATTTTAGAAGGAACCGGCCTTCGGCCTGAACATTTTTCTACCGAAAAATGTAAAAATGTATCTTGAAAAAGGGGTCTAGGGGGTGTTTTTCTAAGCTTGATGGAGGTCTAGCGAGGAAACTCAAAACTAGATTAATAAATAAATATATAGACCAAAACAAACCACTACCCCCTTAATCCTTTGAATATTATGGCGCTCTTTGACAGTCTATTCTGGCTATCATTCGACGATATTATGCAGTTTAGGAAGGATGTATGGGATTTAAAATGCTAAGGACTATTTCAATTAACTCATTGAATTCCATATACCCTAATTTTTAACCTGAATGAAATCGTCTAACAATAGCCAGAACACAGAAAAGAAATGTGTTATCGGATATTGAAAAGAAATTTTCAACAAAAGCTTCCAACAGAACCTGATCAATCCTTACCTCTACCATCATAACTCATGTCCAATCAACATTTAGATTATTTCAGTCAGAAGACCTCAACCTAACCTAACTCACAGTAATTTAACAACACTGGTTTTGTTAACACTATATGAGATCCACAGGTTGAAGTAGTGTATTGGCTGGGTTACATTTACTTTGAACGACACAACGCCGATACCATATTATTTGATACATTAAATTAATCAGTCAACGTATTTAAATATCTAGCGACAGTCTATTGGTAGCCTTCAATTACAAGAACACATGTTACATCCCACCACATTTACTATAATCAATGAATGCCAAGAATCAGTCAATTGATTCCAATATCTAAAATATCCTTTATAATGTGACCACATTCAACGCAGTGAATGCTCTCCAATTCCCTGATTATGTCAATCACTTTCACGAACCCATGCATTAACATACAAACACTCACACTACATTGTCTTCCACCTCTTATTAACTGTTCATAATATATTTAGCACCTGCCTCTGACACCTGTTAACTTACAAATACCGGATAACAGTTATTATTGATTTATTGTATATTATTTCTCTATTTACTGTGAAACTACCTATTTAGCTTGTATTGGTTAACAAACCACTAATCAGGATAGCAGGGCATTCAGTAGCCTGTAACTCTTGCGATGGCCTCAGATTATCAAATAAAGGTTCAAGGTGTTTGATACTCCATGTTTTTCACTCGATGGTGACACATTGTTCATTTGATTTGGTAAAAGCAGACACAACGTCGCTACATGATTATTGAATATGACCAGGCATTTTCTTTTCTATCTACTTTAGTGATTTATCTATTAATCGAACTAAATACCTGCCTAAATTATGATTATTATTATTATTATTATTATTATATATATATATATATATATATATATATATATATATATATATATATATATATATATATATATATATACCGGTATATATTATATATAATATATATATACTGTATATATATAATTATATATATATATATATATATATATATATATATATATATATATACATATATATATATATATATATATATATATATACCGGTATATATATATACTATATATATATACTGTATATATATATGTATATATATAATTATATATATATATATATTATATATATATATATATATATATATATATATATATATATATATATACCGGTATATATATATACTATATATCTATGTATATATATATATATATATATATATATATATATATATATATATATATATATATATATATATACCGGTATATATATATACAGTATGTTATGCCGGGATATAATATTTCTATCTCGTTAATCAGTCTTCACTAAAATCCAATTATGGACTTATAGACGATAAATATCCTCAACAGGGACACGTCGACCACGTTCTTATTCACACAATAGGTACTCAATCAGGTGCATACAGAACACAATGACAACACACATGTAATTTATATGCATTTAGTTTATTCAAGGGCATAGGGTATACATGGGTATATATGGATATTCTGATTACTTTTTACGATATACTCCGGATTTCTCAATACGTGCCATAATCATAGCAATGTTTAGGTCACGAATATACCGAGCTCGGAAGTGAGGACTGAGTGTTAACTTAACTATTATAAGGAATAGTAAGCAACGCATAAAATACATTTGATCATATATAATAATCAGTCTTTAAGTAATAACACGGAATATAGATATATTGTGGTAATATAAATAGGAGGTATGCAAAGTAATTATAAACACGTTTCCTTTAGAATCAACCTTTGATAAAAAATATTTATGTGAGTCGAGTGTTTAACTATTTTATTCGTAACTATAAAGGAATTAATAAAGATCCTCTGAACACGAGAGAGAATGAAAAGGATTTAGTATTTAAATAAAGGCGCCCTGGCGTTTGGTTCGATTAACGCTCACGGGGGTGAGGGGCGCGCGTGTAGTTTAAATCGCACGGGTAAAGGTAAATTGACCAGGTAGATAGCTCAGGTCATTCTAGTTACTGCGGTCTTGGAAATTTAGTTTATTATTAGTGCGATTACAATCTTAGTATTCGAGAGAATCAGATGAAACTAAGATGAGAGGTATGAATAAATATTTTTACAATTCAATCTCTACTTAACTTAGTTTGAGTAAATTATAATATGAACATATATTTCATCAATTGATTATATGCAAGAATAATAACTCAGGTCGAGGAATTCAGATTTAATATTTAACTTCTGACAGGTAAAGGGCAAAAGATTAATATCTCTTATATAAAGATAGTAAAATATACAGTTAACAGAACTATCGTAGTTAACTAATATTGAGAAACGCTTAACTAAAATTAGCGTGTACGAATAATTAGTAGAATATTAATTATACGTAAATGGCGCACACAACGAAGTTGTACTAATAAAAAATACCTAAAAAGGTATAACAAGATATCTGAACTAGTTAATAGAGTCTGATAAAGAATTCACACAATAAGTGGTGTATTCGAGTGATGAGTAATTAGATAACAGAATCTATGCAAGGCTAGAATTCCTAGACGAGAAGAATCAGAATTATCGACATCAGTAATAAAGTGAACGGGAATACTGTTCATACAATAATCAGTTAATGCTTAATCAAACGAGCATAACGTTATTAGTTCTCGTCATGAAAGTATATACAAAAATTAATAACGAATCTTCTCAAAGAGATAAATAGAATATGAAATTGAGCGTAGGTTTTAGGCAATAATGTTAATTTAGGAAGGGAATAAATACACAAAATACACTTCGACCTCAACTTGCAACATATACTGTATAATAGAATAGACTTATACAAGGAGAATCTGTGAGTATTCGGCTAAGTGAATTCATTAACACGAGTATGTAACGTATGCGTAAGACGTTATAATAGAGTTTTACATCAAATATCTTGGGCACAGATCTATATAGCACGTAATATGAATTCAGAGAGATTAATTCATACGCAATGAATTATGATCCTGGGCTCAGATCTATATATAAACTAGCCTGTAATATTCACATATTCTACCTTACCTTCACAGCAATAATCACAACGTAAGATACTCAGAAACACTTAGAGTAATCTAGGAGGGTAGAGTTTAGAGAGCAAGTCTGGCCGACGTTGAACGTAGATCCACAGGGCAGGACTTCAGGAGGGGCTGCTTCTCACAATCAGGACTTCAGGGTCCGGACTTCAGGAAGTACACAGCAGGCTCGGCGTACTCTCAGGGGCAGGGGGAAGGGCGAGACAATTTTCCACTGCTATTAGATGCCCCGGACTTTTCAGAATTAAGGACATTACCCCAGTGGATGTTTGCTTGCGATTCCTACAATTTTGTTGAGACTATGTTCGGCTTAATTCTTGTCTCTTAAGCATGCGTCACACCATGCCGATTTGAGCCACGACTGACCACGACCTTTAGTCGTGGTCAGGAGTGCCGACCTTCGGCGGAGAGCTTAAGGATTTGGGGGGGTGAGTTTTGGACGGGACGCAGTATGGATGGCCACGCCGCCTGACGGCCACCTGACGGGGTATAGCGGCGCCCATGCAGGACTGAAGGTGAGACCTAGGTCGCCGCTGAAGTGCCGATCTGCGGCGTAGAGTGTTGACAACTACCCGACGAACGCCGTCGACAGGAGGTAGGGCGGCGTCAATATGCATTACTGTGCTGATGGACGGCGACCCCTTCAGTATGGACGCTGATTATTAACTGATTATTTCAGTTAATTCTGTTATTTTATTATTATTATTAATTTAATTATGTATTGAATGTTTTTATTTTTCATTTTTTCTGTAATTAATATACCTAATCTTATATTTTGATGGTTATTGATAATATATTATTATTTAATTATTTAACCCGCTGAGTGCCAGGGACGTATATATAGTCCTAGGGTGTTGTCATGCCCAGTGCCAGGGACTTATATGTGTACCTTACCCTTTTGGCTACCCACCACAAAAATTCCAAATCCCTCCTCCCACCCACTCGCTGACTGTCGGTCCGTCAGAAGGAAGAAAATGGAAAATCTGTGGCGGCGAAACGACTGCACCAATCGGTTCCATATTTGTGTGACCAGTCCCTTCCCCTTCTGCCTTCCCCCCCACCACACCCCCAACCGCCTCCCACCACCCACTTCCAGCGTATCCTACGAAGATAAGGAAAAAAAGGAAAATCCGTGGTGGCGAAACTACCTCACCAATCGGCTTCATATTTGTAACATGAGTCAATTACGCTTCTACCTTCCCCCCACCATCCCCCAAACCACCCTCCCACCACCCTTCCTACCCATACATTCCGATACCATAAAAGTCTCTGTAGTCTATAGTGTCTTTTCAGCTACTTTCGGGACCATCGGGGACCTAATTTCTGGCGAAAATGGACAAGGGGAGCGTTTTTTTTTTAACATTATCCTTCCTTTCTCTCCCAACTTGATATATTTAGCCAAAAAAAAAAAAAAAAAAAAAATCTGGCACTGGCAGAAGCACACGTCAAAATTGGCTGGCACTCAGCAGGTTAATTATGTCGTTTATTTATATATTGACCGTTAGGGCATCATTGGGTCGCCGCAAGCCGCCGCTGATCTCCGCAGGTTGTTATGGTGACGCTGCCTGACGTAGACCTCATTTCCGGTGCCCTTTGCCGCTGTGTGACGCCGCACTGACGCCTACCTTTTCCCGTCAAGCGCCGTCAAGCGCCGTCAAGCGCCGTGACACGCCATCAGCCTCCCGTCCCCTTCACGTCCCCATTTTTTTACCTCACTCCACGCCGACTTGATTTTGAAAGTTCTGCATGTTGAACTTTTGAGGGGGTATGTGAAGACCCATCCCGTCCTCTTTGTTATGTTGGCGATGGCCCATGATGCGCGGCGACGTAGACCAAGACTGTCCACAACCCTTAGGTCGCGGACAGTCTTGGCCTCAAATCGGCTAGGTGTGACGCATGCTTTACTTTTAGGAACTCAATGTTAAAGGGATATTGTGAATAGTTGTGATAGAGTTGTTGCGGTTAATACTTAACTAAAACATACATGTTGATTATTATTACGTACATAAGGATCATAGTTATTTTATTTAATACTTAGGCGGTATCTACGTAGCTTAGTACAGACATAATGTTAATCATAATGATTAGTTCATAATTGAAGTTCATTGTCAAACTTTGTAATAGTTTGACTCTCATCTCTTCTTCCTCGATGGTTGATAGTTCTCCAGGACCCTCGTAATTTGTAGAGTTGATTAGTCCCACTTATTCCGGTAGCATTCCGGCCTTTGATGTTTTATTTGCATAAACATTTGTTCGTTATAATGCAAATCTGGTGGCTGGGCAAATAGTGGCTGGTGATTGGCGGGCATGGTTTGAAAGCTGTGTTGTGATAGGGTCACAGGATTTCCCTTTTCCCGGGGTGACTGTCCTAGGTGACCTCGCTCTGTGTTCCATAGAGCCTGAGAAATTCCTAGAGTCTTGGGGTGCTTGGGTAGATGTTGCTCCCTTTGGTTCTTGTGTTCTCGCTTCTTCTTTCTGCTCACCTGCAAGCTAGCAATCTTGCAGGTGTCCATGGACTCCGTTCTAATTAACCCCGTCACTTCAATATATATATATATATATATATATATGTACCGGTACCGGTATATATATTATATATATATATATATATATATATATATATATATATATATACAGTATATATATATTCGCATTTCTATTCATAGCTATTTGCAAACATGCGAATATTTTCATGAAACCAATAGAAGATAATTATACAAAAATGTAAAATATTAAATTTTTAAGTTAACACAAACGAATAAATAACAACGTTGGGGCTGCTAAAGTGGAATGAAGTGTAAGCTTTGCAATAATAAATTTTCTCGGAATGGAAAATTCACGTCGGGGTTGAGAAACCATCTTAACAACAAGCACCCAGAACTCTTACAATATTTTCAAAATTAATTCATACAGTTCATTTATGATATTGAAGAAATTACACATTCACATCGTCATTAGCTTCCGGTAAATAATTTCATAGTAATTTAATTAACGTTTGTTGGTGATATAAAACAAAATTACCAGTTCTTGAAGGATGAAAATTTAATCCTTCAAGAAAGATTGAAATATTCGCAATTCGTATTTGAATTCGCGAATTTTACCAAAAAAAGATCGCATTCGAATTCGCACTCGCAAATAGTGAAAATTGATATTCGTCTATCTCTAATATATATATATATATATATATATATATATATATATATATATATATATATATACAGTATATCACAACCGCTCCCTGTCTGCATGTCTATATTTCTGTATATCTGTATATGTTTTTTCTTGTTGGCGATAAGAGGTATATAACTCGGACGATATTTATGTTTAAATACTAATCACTCATTATATTCACTACCTAACCATCCATCCTATTAACCATTTACCCCTAATGATCCCTCTGTTTCTTGGTTACTCCAGGTAGCCAATGGCAGATAGCTACAACCAACCTGGAAAAGAACCTGGACTCCCTCCCCCCGGCCACCAACATTAGCATCACCGTGACAGCCACCAACGATGCCGGCTCCAGTAACGCTAACCTCCCCATCTTCTGTATCACGGAGGACGACGGTAAGGACTGATCTGAAAAGAACCCAAATAGAAAAATGACAGTCTGATAGTTGTTAGTATTCTCCTTGATGACATGTTCAGTAAGGAAAACAAATTACACAGATTGAATGCTTGACCTCATGTCAGGTCCTCCTTTCCGTCACTTTACATATTATTTTCTTCTCCGTACCCTTGTCTTGTTATCATTGTTTGTTTTAATCCTCTCGATCACCAGATCACACGCTAGCGTCTTTCCGTACCACCCTCTAAATGCACCAAGGTGCGATTCGCGCCTTTAGTAACTAAAATCTTTGGCATAAATTAACAAAGGATGCTAATTATGCCTTACTCTGGCTGTTAGAAGCTGAAGAAACGAGGTATTGCGTGATATAACGTATAACACTGTAAGCCAGAACCAGAGTGACAGCAAAGGCTTATAGCAAATTCTCAGTATTTGTTTCCCTCAGATCGGGGGAACGTCGCTTTGCTTGATCCTTTCCATATTTAGAATCGCTGCTTGTACATACAATTTGTGTCTATATGTAATTAAAATTAATTTACTAACATTGGAAATGACAGAAGTTCTTGGTTATCACCACTACATGCGTGGTTAACAAAGTATTTCCCCCAATGCTACTTACGGTAAGCTATCATCAATGTTAAAGCTATTTTGAACTGTCACTGGTATATAATATGCATACGAATAATTTCGCATACAATCAAGTTTTAGTGGAAGAGACTTGGTTCTTGCATTAGAAGCATCCTTAGTCATTGCCCTAATTCTAGAAATATATTTTATAACCATTATTCATTTAAAGCCATATATTTATGAAACAAATTTTGAGGATACAAATAGAAAGAGCATAACTTATGCTATGTAGTGCACTCCTAAAAAACTTATGGTGACGCTGAAGTTGTCCTTTAAATTGCCCGTAAAATTACGTACGGATATCACTTTTTTGCTGTTAGGGGGGGGGGGGGGGGCATACATTTTTATGATGAGAATTCAAGGTTTCGATATTTTGTTCTACATTAATATTATTAAACAGCCTTTCCTCGTTCTATGTATGTATAAGAAGGTGTATGACAAGTAATCATTATGATATACAACCGACCGAGAGTGAATATTTTCAGTCTGACGGCCGTATTCTATAAGAGAAAACGATAATTCTAGAATCTATACATGCAATCCACAGAACCCCACAGACCCCAGCGACGCAAACAGTGCGTCGGCAATGTTTGTAACGCTAAACCCCAGCGACGCATACGTATGCGTCACTGTTAATTACTCCGGTCCTATGGCACCTAGAGGGCTCAGATTTATATGAGAACTGTGTAAGTATCCCACACAACCATGCCGATGGTTGAAAACTCTCAAAGTCCAACCGCGTGCGCGTGAGCGCGCAAAAACCTGTTTTTGGGTGTTTTTGCCTTCACATTTCCCCTCCTGTAAATCCGACTTTCGGGCGCACCGTAGGACTCCTTAATGACCTAGGGGATCGTTTTTTGTGGGTTTCCCTTCATTCCTAACCCATTCCGGGAAAACAAATTTTTTTCAAAACCTGCCGGTCCTGGGTGGTACATTTATTATAAACTAGCTGGGGCTCAGTGGGTTAACGATAGCATATTTTTGAATGAACCATCGCAAAAGTGCGGAAAAAATATCTGTGATTTCATATTACAAACGCATAGTTATTTAGTGAGTTTTGAAAATATCTTTGAGTGTAAGTGCGGAAAATTCCCATTTTATTTGGGAAATATTCCTTATATACATTTTTCACAAAAATCATTAAAGGTTTCATATGTTCTTCAATATTATTGTTGTAATGCCTTCGCCCTATCGTTGATGCATGGTAAAGTAAAGTTAAGGCGATAATTGTCAGTGAAAAACGAGTGATGCTAAAATTATTGGTGGCGATCAGTCTGGGGATTGGCCAGGATAGACGATTATTTTGATGAGTAATAAGATAGAAATAACAATTAGCTTCATTAAATAATACCCAGTGAATGAGAGGGTTAATGTGGAACAGTATCATATTCCCAGAGCTAGCTCTCTATTCCTCACCCAGTGAGCCATGGGCTCATCCTTGGGCCTCATATACCAGGGTCTTCACTTGGGTCCCATAGGCCTACCCTAAGGTCCTTCCTTCTTTCCAGGGACATACTATTTCCATCTTTCACACACTCACATCCCTTTCCTTCTGTTCTATCTCTGCCAACCTCCCTTCCCTGCCTTTACATTTATCCCCGTTAAACACATTTGTCCTCAACTATACACGCAAAATAAAACGAGACATGCTTCGCGTAGGTAGAGTTAGCAAACTTAAACGCAAAATAAAACACGAGACATGCTTCGCGTAGGTAGAGTTAGCAAACTTAAACGCAACATAAAACACGAGACATGCTTCGCGTAGGTAGAGTTAGCAAACTTAAACGCAACATAAAACACGAGACATGCTTCGCGTAGGTAGAGTTAGCAAACTTAAACGCAACATAAAACACGAGACATGCTTCGCGTAGGTAGAGTTAGCAAACTTAAACGCAAAATAAAACACGAGACATGCTTCGCGTAGGTAGAGTTAGCAAACTTAAACGCAACATAAAACACGAGACATGCTTCGCGTAGGTAGAGTTAGCAAACTTAAACGCAACATAAAACACGAGACATGCTTCGCGTAGGTAGAGTTAGCAAACTTAAACGCAACATAAAACACGAGACATGCTTCGCGTAGGTAGAGTTAGCAAACTTAAACGCAACATAAAACACAAGACATGCTTCGCGTAGGTAGAGTTAGCAAACTTAAACGCAACATAAAACACAAGACATGCTTCGCGTAGGTAGAGTTAGCAAACTTAAACGCAACATAAAACACGAGACATGCTTCGCGTAGGTAGAGTTAGCAAACTTAAACGCAACATAAAACACGAGACATGCTTCGCGTAGGTAGAGTTAGCAAACTTAAACGCAACATAAAACACGAGACATGCTTCGCGTAGGTAGAGTTAGCAAACTTAAACGCAACATAAAACACAAGACATGCTTCGCGTAGGTAGAGTTAGCAAACTTAAACGCAACATAAAACACAAGACATGCTTCGCGTAGGTAGAGTTAGCAAACTTAAACGCAACATAAAACACGAGACATGCTTCGCGTAGGTAGAGTTAGCAAACTTAAACGCAACATAAAACACAAACATGCTTCGCGTAGGTAGAGTTAGCAAACTTAAACGCAACATAAAACACGAGACATGCTTCGCGTAGGTAGAGTTAGCATCTTTCTATGTTAAACCATTTTCAGCATATGTATTTATTATGGATAGTGTCGGTGCATTCTATTAAATGCTCCTTCATAAATATAACAGGTACTACAAGTGAAACGAATCTTTTCAACAAAGGAAATGGGTTTGTTGGTAAATCAATTAATAATATGGGCCAAAATATGTCATATGTGTAAATAAAACGTCACGTGTGTACTGTAATAGCGAGCATCCTTCGACATCAACATAGTAATGAACAAAAATATTATGTGAACAAACTCACCATAATTATTGCGGGGGTTTGAATCGTGTAGCTCATGATATGCAATATTATCATATTTTATCTAAAAAACATTCCCACAAATGCATCAATATATTATGGTGTTTCCAATCAGTGACTGGTGCCAGAACCCTGCTGGTGTCATGGTCACCACCATACCCCTACACTGGCACCATACTTCACTATACCTTGTACGGTCGCGTTAATAAGTCATATCCCAGCTGTCATTACGTTTGGCTTGCTCTGTGCTGTATTAATGTCTGTCAGATGTTGAATAGGGTGGGTAAGTGAAGGAACATGTTGGTATATCCCACTCAGAAAGAAGAAATCACACGTAAATATTGCCGATACCAATTAGTGATAACAAATAATTGGTGCCGAGACATCACTTATTAGCGCGATTGTATTCTACCAACAGTGCCAGGTCCTCCGAGACAGGTGAAGGTGTCAGTGACTGGTGCCAGGACCCTGCTGGTGTCGTGGTCACCACCATACCCCTACACTGGCACCATACTTCACTATGCACTCTACTACACCAGGGACACTCAGGTAGGTTTTTGTTGAGTTGTTTCATTGCCTTCATCAATCTCCTGGGTGACCTAGATGTGTATGGATGTGTGTTTTATTCTGTGTTTGTTCGTTGTTTTATGTTTGTTTTCCTGTTCTTGCTCTGTCTTGAGTCGGCCACCCCCAAGAAAAAAAGGAAAACAAACAAAAAATAGAATGAAATAGAAAGTAAAACGAAAAAAAAATGGGGATTGGGCCTGAACATACACAGTAGATTGGTAGATAGATCAATCTTTGTTATTATCTGCAATAATTTAATCTTCATCATCACCATCAAAACACCATCTCATCTGCTGAATGTCATCCAAATTACATTACTATTTCCTCGATCCATCTTTGTGTTCGTAAGTACTCATTCCCTTGAATTGATCCTGTGTTGACCAAAGGTAGTAAACGGAGCCCTCATGATTGATGTTGCAAATTCGATCCCTGTAGATGTAAGTCTTCAACACTCGATACTATGGGTTCCCATTCCATCTTTGCAATGATGGAGATCGTATGTGTTGTAGACAAGTATCACAATTACTGTGTGAATAATAACACTAAGATCAGCAACACTCACACCCACAACCACTACAACAGTACAGTAACATGTGACATACAATTCGCTCACTATACAGTACATAGCAAGGGGAGCTGTTGTAATAGACTTTTAGACACGGTATAAACCTGTTCCTGATAACATTCATGTAACCCCGTTTGCGCGGCTCTTTAATTATTATTTGTATCCTTGGCCTTAATAATTGTATACAAGTTCTGCAAGAGACACATATTTGTTATTTCTACTTACATACAACTATGTTCGCGTTAGTTTAATATGTCTCCAATGATGACGTGAATAACAAAAAGTGTTGGTCTTGAATTTCATGACGCAAACTTTGCTAAACAGTTATTAGGGACAAATATTTGGGAGAAACAACTATTCATGCCGGTAAATATAGAATTGTTTTTGACAGTAATATGATTAATCCTCGACACAAAAGAGTGCTTAGCGTAGGGCATCATGTCGAAATAAATATGTCCTAATAATTATGGGAATGTCTAATAAAGTAAAGCTAACCCAATATTTTTGTCAATCAAAAATAATGTTGCTTTTATATTGCTTGTATAACCTGAAAACAAAACCATACACACAAATTCGCTGCAATGAAAACATACACTTAGCAAATTGTAATGATACTTATGAAGAGATTCGTAAGTTTTAATATTTGCTGCAGGATTTTCGGCAGATTCTCCAGTAACATTGCAGAAACTGAATCTAAGCAAGCTATTCCCCAAAATGTTGCCAGAGAAAAGTTGCCATCAAATGTTGGAGGTGGAATAGCTCGGACAGTAAATTATCAGCTGATGGAACATGAGCAGTATATTTTCATCTGGTATGGCTAAACAAAACACTATTCAGCCGGTTCAACAGAACCTTTATAGTGTCTGATCGAAATATTCTGTGTTCTCAGCTGGTTTAATTGAACCTGTACTTTGTCAGTGGTTGTGACTCTATGATTATTTAGCTAATTTGCTTTTGCCTGTATATTTTGTTTCTTCTCGTTGTTCAGGTGGCTATGAGGGAGGTGGTGGGAGGAACAGGATCTGAGGCCACTTGGAAGGAACTCACAGGTCTCACTCCGGGTTCCAGGGTTCAGGTTGGTAAGCCTACATAATATTATATCACAATAGAGTACACATATTTCAACATTACATAGCAGAGTACAGCAGTACATATAAGATTATAGTATGACACAACACAACATGATAAATGTAAGTCATTGGCAGTTCACTAAGAATGAGATTACACAACATTATTATAGTAATCGTCATTCTGCATACTTGGTACCCGAATAATCAAAGTGGTCATAATGTAAAACTTGACATAATTTATTATTATTGATATAACATCATGGCTTGGTTATACTAAAATACAGAGAGTTATAAATAATATACCATGATATAACACATATAACACACGGCTGAGAATACATGACGGCCATAAGGAGAATCAACGTGGTAGAAGGTTTGACTATACAGTTCGCATATTCATGATGACTAGACGCATTTTGAAACTTTTAGAATTTCCCTTTCAGTAGGTCAATCATGTATATTTATCCCTATTTGACCTAACTTTACCGTCAGTTTATGTATGGTTAAGTAGGTTCAACTGAAATTAGGTTACACTGGGTTAGGATAATTTACTGCGATCATCCAGATAAGATAAGTGTCGTTCCAACTTCGGGAACATGTATCCAGAGCTTGGGCAGTCATTACAACTACATTTGTAGCAAGAATTGTATTAAAGTCCACGATTTTGCCCTAGGTCATAGAGTACATTTTCTACTAAATTTAATAATGAGTGTTTGTTATTACGTTATTAAACACCCTCTCTGCAGCCAACATATATTTACATCCTATATACAAATAGGTCCATACTGCGGGCGACATACGTATTGGTATTACCGTTTACACCAACCTGCCCCGTTTGCTGCCAGACGGTTCCAGGAGGCTCTAAACATACCACCCATAGTTAAGGGAGCTCAGACGGTATTGTGCAGCATAATTTACTGGTTCGGCTCAATGGTTTACGAAGGGGGTTTAGTTTGCTCTCTAAACCTCTATCAAACTTTTAAGAACATCCACAAGACCTCCCTTCAATATAAATTTGTACATTTTCAGTAGAAAAATGTCCCGGCCGAAGGCCGATTCCTCTCCAAATACAGGCTCGCTATCGCTTGACAGGAAAACAAATGTCAGCTAAATGACACGAAAGGTCTTAATATTGGCAAAGGAATGGGGCAAAATGTCTGAAAATCGCAAACCAAAGAGGCGAATGTCTTGAAATCTCAAAACTAATAGGGCTAAACATGAGGGAGGATGAGGACTCCAAAAACTAACTGCCTCCCCTTAAATCAGTGTGCTTCTTGCATTCCTTGCTGGAGGGTGTGTGTCCATGCAAGAGGTGTTTTAAAAGCTAATAGGCACCCAAAGCAAGGCTAAGTTTCCATTTAGATTTTGTGGCAGCTACATGTTAGGTACAGATGTGAGGTTCATTTCATATCACAGGCTATCCCTCATACTGTCTCAACAACACATTAGTTGCCAGATTGACTAGTTCTTTCATAGAGCTACCGCGAGTGGAAAAATACGAAAGAAGTAGAGAATAATGCATTTCGCCCTGCCGCAACTGACCGCTAGACAAAGGGTTTCCCACTCCTCACCCAGCTATGGGACCTATGAATAAAACGACTTAGACATAAAACCTTTTAGCTAAAATTTGTCAATGAGACCAATTTTGTCTGGTATGCTATGGTATTTTTCACAATATAGCGTGTCACAGTCAACGATTTTTTTTTTTTTTTTTTTTTTTTTTTTTTTTTTTTTTTTAAGGAGACAATGAACGGAGGAAGGAAAAACACAGATAAAACAAAAAGGTGGATATGAACCGCCTCAACGTTTTTCCCTATAGCAAAAGGGTTAAAACTGATTCATATAATTGTATTCACATATCATTTATAGTGATTGTGCATGGTATTTAAATATTTCCCTGATAAAACACCCAACACCTCTTATTGGGTGGATGGGACTCGTTAGCCTTGGTCGGCAACCTATCTAGGGGAGACAATCTTGTAAAGATCTGTGTGGATGGGACTCATCAGCCTTGGTCGGTAACCTGTCTAGGGGAGTAAACCTTATACAAATCCGTACTGCCTATCTAATGGTGAAGCAGGTTAGTGGATGGTCAAGCCGCTCACCACTGTAGACATATAGTGCTAACAAGATACATGGAAGGCCTCGGTGTCGGACGGACCCTAAACTTAGTGGTCAATTATGTAAGTCCTTCAGCAAACTGGCACGTGTTGTCCTCGCTGGGGATAGGTCCGATTTGGGGCATTTTGTGTATGGTCACCCTCATAAAGGGGAGTAAGGCGTCTGGCAATAGATATATAGCTAGACCCCTAGACCCGATCTTGAATATGCCATTTAACCGATTTGAACAATCCAAACAAAACTTACTGAAAAGGAGTACATTTATGATAAACTACTTTCGACTGACATTTCCCAGTTGCTCCTTATTATTCACTGACTTTCAGCATTCACATTTTCCTTTTAATAGTGAAAGGTATTTGTTTGTTGACTTTAATTTCCCATCAGGTGACAAGCCATTTCAACCAATAACCTGCAATCATTGTCTAACAAACTAGTACAATTAAGTTAGATTAGCTTAGGAGTTGAAGATAGTCCTGCTTAAAGTGACCCTGAATTAACTGGCACCGGTTGACATCTACTGGTCAGGCTGTGCAATAAGCTTCTTATCTTTACTGTCACTGAACTATTATAATGCACAGCGAGGCCGATCCTTAGTGATCTTGGCCCCATTCATTGTTCTTTCCTCTCACTAAAACATTACGCTTTCCATAATGCAGTTGGGTCGAGTACATGATTACATTGATATCCCAAATTCGAAAATGGATATTAATTTTTATTGTGTATTGGGCCTGAGCATATAGATAGATAGTATTCAACCTTTAACTGTGTTGGTGGTGTAATGGTTTAGATGCTTATATATTCTGGGTGTGGTGTCCCGAATTCGAATCCCGGGAGGACCATATGCTTTCATTAGTTTATTCAAGTGCATTGGGGTTTGTAATTGATGATTAATGTTAAGAACTGGGTGTTACTTAATATATATAACTGCACACTGGTATAGGTGTGGGTGACGGCGACGACAGCAGCGGGTGAAGGTAGTCAATCACCGAGACTGACGGCCGTGCCCAAGACCACCGCCTCACACGTACCAGTGGCTGTGGGTGGTGCACGAGGGTGGCACATCACAGTGGGAGCGGGAGTCACACTGGGGTGCCGGGGGATAGGGACACCGGCCCCTACTGTATCCTGGACCAAGGACGGGACCCCCCTCACCTCCGGACCCTTCACGCAACTCCTGCCAGGGGGTGATCTGCATATCACAGGTTAGAGATATTACTGCTGCAACTTCTACAACTACTGTATATGGGTGACCTCTCTGGCTTCATATGCACAATCACTAAGATAATAATGAACCCTACTTTGATTTATAATTCTCTAATCGCAATAAAATTAAAATTAAGCTAACTTTATTCACTGCAATGCATTAACCATTCACAGAAAACGCTATAGTAATACAATACTTTCGTGCCGGTTATCAAATGCATATACAGTAGTTAAGATTGATAGCCCAAAGGACAAAGAGAGAGAGAGAGAGAGAAATCATACACGCAATTATATTTACAACCTTTCTCTTTGTCTCCCTATCTGATCAGCTAAGTATATTTCAAACAACTACAGTTTTTGAGTTCTGAACAGTGTTTCTGTTTCTGATACATCTATAATTCTACCCAAAAACTTAAAAATCGTGATTCTCTCTCCCTGTACATCTGCAACGAAGGGATAATTGATAGATTTGTTCTGTGTTTCAGCCGTGAGATTGTCTGCCAACTACAGTTGTCGAGTGGTGAACAGTGTAGGTGATGACTCTCTGACCCACACTGTACTGGTTGTGTCTGCCCCCGCCGCCCCCATCATCACACTAGCCCACTCCACACATACAGCCCTCAACCTCTCCATCACCCCACAGCCAGATGGGGGGGCACCCATTCTAGGTCAGTAAAGGCACTAATTTCATGTTTGGATGTCAAGAAAAGGAGAATTAGTTTATCAGAATATCAGATACAAATTGTAAATGAAAGATTGTATTCTGAGCTGCACAATTAGCCTGATGTTCAAGCTGCTATATGGCTACCACTGTGCCTACATGAAGTGAGGCTGTTTATGTGAGACAGTGCAGGGTCGAGCTATCAGTACTTGTACTTGTTTGGAGGCCTCCTACAGTACTAAGCTCATCTTTGCTCACATGGCTATCTAGCCTGGTAGTATCTGGTAAGTCTAGTCAAATCTCATCACGGCAGGAGCATTTTTTTTAGCGTGGTAAATACAAAATGTATATGCAGTGGACCGTCAGGTAACACGGTTTTGCACGGAACGGTTATGCTCTAACACGGGTAGCCCAAATGTGACGAGTTGTCTGTAACATGGTATTATCCTTGCTCTAACACGGTTGGGCTAGGCTCTGGGAACGCCACTGATGTCACGCTAGGGTGCATTTGGCCACCCTCGGCTTCACGAGACTCCGTATCCCTTACCACCTCAAGAGTGATTTTACTTTAAGCTAAGGGTGGTATTTGTACAAACTAACCTAGCCTAACCCAACCTGCCAAGCTTTTAACCTAATCCAAACCTAGCCTAGCCTATAGCCAGCCCTCTAGTAGATATTGTATTTAGTATCCTACTGTAGCTATATATATCTGTAATTTTAGTTGTTGCTTGCACGATCTTGTAGTAACCTTTGACTGATACACATTTTTTGTTTTATCTAAAAAGAGTAGGCTACTGCTTTACTAGGCTACAGTGACACCAGGGCCATCTGTTGATACAGTATATTAACCCCTTGTGTGCAGTCACACTTTATTTTTATATAATCTCTATTTGGTGAATTGTATATTTTGTTACATATTCTGTTATATATATAATTATATTTGTTTAAGGTTAGGTTATCACATCTGGTAGCCTATTTCTGCGTATTTCAGTTTTATTATTTTCGGTTAGGCTATTCAACGCTGGTAGCCTATTGGTGCGTATTTCAATTTTTTAAAAACTGTTGGTTAGGCTATCGCCCCTGGAAGCCTAATTCTGCGTATCTCAATTTTTTTGTTTTCGGTTAGGCTATCACCCCTGATAACCAATTGTTGTGTAGTTCAACATATTTGTTTTCGGTTGAAGTGATTGAAGTGTTTCTAAAGTGAGTGAAGTGTTTTAAAGTGAGTTAAGTGTTTTAAAGTGAGTGAAGTGATCTGAAGAAACTGACTGTGACCATGCCTCGCACTTGTACGAACTGCGCCGGTAGGTTTGGTGAGTCCATGTTTGTTATTGTCGATCTTCAAGTCTGCCGTCTCTGCCAGCAACGAGAGAATTTGACAGTGAAATTAGATGAAGCCTACAACAAGATCAACGTCCTCACCATGAAGCTGGAATCACTCCAAGAGTTTGTAACACTCAACGTTGGAGTACCACAAACTTCAATTGTCACCGCAACTCCAGCAGCCACCAACGCCCCAACGTCAACTGCCAACAATTCAACGCCTGCAGTAGCCATTTCAGCTGATGGTTCCGATACTCAAGAAACAAATAGTAACTCTCTTCCCCCTCAAGACAACTTCCGTGTCGTGAGGAACAACGTTTGCCCCAAGACCAGGAAACCCATACCGATTACCGAGTGTCAAAACCGCTTCCAGATACTCGCAGACTCAGATGACGAAGCGGAAATAGAAGAAGTCCGGCTCGTGGGAGACTCGATGATACGTGGTCAGCTCACAGAGTTTTGCGCCAGAGCACCTAAGACCAGGAAGCGTTTTTGTATCCCTGGTGGTGGTGTGGACGACGTAGTTGCTGCAGTTGACGAAGTATCTAAGCTGGCCCCTGCTAATACAATGTACGTCATCCACGTTGGATCCGACGATGTACAGCGAACCCGGTCAGAAGATTTGCTTTTAAAGTACCAGCAGCTGATCAAGTCGTTTAAGGAGAAGTCATCAAGGATCATCGTCTCAGAAATCGTCCCCCGGCTTGGTGTAGAGAGCCGATTTTACAACATAGCCACCAGCACAAATCGTTGTCTAGCAAACCTCTGCAGGAAGGAAAACGTGGGATTCGTCGACACCTGGGACAATTTCTACTACGATGACTATTTGTTTTCGGACAATGGAGTTCATCTGAACCAGGTGGGAGCAGCACGTTTTGGGCGTCTTCTCAACGATGCGGTGAAGGATTTTCGGAGAAGAAATCGACTCAGCACAGGACAACCAGGAAGGAGGACCGAAGACAGCGAGGGCGGCAACCTGCGAAGGAATTAAATGCTAATCTGTCAAGAACTGCGAATTTGGATAAAGCTCCACCATCACGACCCAAATTCAAAACCGCCAGGGATAACGACCGAGGACCGATGTCAGCCATGAATGTAAATCTAGATCCGACCAGAACCAAAAATTTGATTAAAGAACGTTTTGTGAGTTCTAAAACCGCAACTTTAAAGGTTTTCTATGCAAACGCTCGTAGCATACGCAATAAATTTTCAGATTTAGAGGAACTAGTGTTTACTGAAAATTATGATGTGATTGGTATAACAGAATCTTGGCTCAATACAGTAGATAGAGACTTTTTAGCAGAGTATTCACTTCCCGGTTATGTAATGTTTGAGAAAAGCCGAATAAATAAAAATGGAGGTGGCGTTTTATTTTATATCAAAGAAAGTCTTAACCCGACCCTCGTGTCAAAACCTCAAATTGTGAACGTCGACACATCTTTTGTGCTAATAAAGAATAATAAAGGTACAAAAATAATACTTGCATTAATATACAGACCTCCAGCTCAATCAGTGCAAACTGACCGAGACATTTATGAACAAATTGCAGATGTAAGTAACTCACAAGATACCGTATTTTTTGGCGACTTTAATTTACCTGTGACCAAGTGGGGCGATACTCTTACTTCACACTCCGTACATGACTTGTATGCGAACTTGCAAGAGAGTTTTCTCTATCAATTTGTTCGATCGCTGACCCGTGGTAATAACATTCTTGAATACTCTGCTTAAAAGTCTCTGTCTTCTACATTGAGCCAAGATTCTGTTATGTCAATCACGTCATAATTTTCTGTAAACACTAGTTCCTCTAAATCTGAAAATTTATAGCGTATGCTACGAGCGTTTGCATAGAAAACCTTTAAATTTGTGATTTTAGAATTCACAGAACACTCTTTAATAACATCTTTGGTTCTGGTCGGATCTACATTTATGTTCATGGCTGTCCTCGGTCCTCATTGGAGGCGGTCCTCGGTTGCCTCTGTTTTTTTATTGGCGTTGGATGATTTATGTCGCTGCTGCTTCTTCTTCTCGAATGGTTTTTTTTTATCCATGGCTGTGGACTGCTTCGTGTAGGAGACGACCAATGCATGCTGAACCCACAGGGTTTAGATGAGTGCCATCCTTGCGGAACAGAGTAGGCTGGTTATAGAAATTATCCCAGAGGTTGATGAATTCAACTTCTTCCTTCAGACACAAAGATTTTAGTCGGCTGTTTGTGCTGAAGGCCTTATCGTAGAATTTGTCTGGTGCATCGATCTTGGGGAGAATGCCTGAGATGATGATATTCCTTGACTTTTTCTGTAGTGCTGGATCATCTTGCAATATTTCTCCATCAGCTCTTCGGATCTGGTGCGCATGACGTCACTTGAACCAGCATGGATGACAAAAAGGGTATTTTCATTTGTATCCTTTGTGGTATCTACGAAGGCTTCCACAATGTCGTCCAGTCCAGCTCCTGGGATGCAAAATCTCTTTCGTCGATTTGGGACTCTGTCGCAGAACTCTATGATCTGTCTTCGTACACGTGCATAACAATTTTGCTTTCTCTTGTGTTCCCAACTATGATTCATCTGAAATCTCAACTCACTGGCTATATCTTTCTTGTCACTTTTAAGCTAAATAGTTTTGCACTGTATATCTTTTGCCTAATTCTACTGACTATCCACAATTCTTTGACTATCTAACTTCTAAAGTGGAACACAATCTATCCATCTCTCCATTGAAGATATCTCCATCTTAGGAGATTTCAATGTTCACCACTGCCAATGGTTCTCCTCTCATTTCACTGACCAATCTGGTGAACAAGCCTACATCTTTTATTACTTCTGTTGCAAGTAAATTGTTGCATAAATTTAATCTTTTTAAGTTCAATTATTGTGACTGTATAATACAATTTGAAATCAATAATTTTAATCTATTTATGTTTTTTCTATTGCACTAGACATATCAAAAGCCTTCGATAGAGTCTGGCACAAATCTTTAATTTCTAAACTACCCTCCTTCGGTTTCTATCCCTCCATCTGTGCCTTTGTCTCTAATTTCCTTTCCGGCCGTTCCATAGCCGCGGTTGTGGACGGCCATTGTTCACTTCCTCACCCTATAAACTCCGGTGTTCCTCAGGGCTCTGTCCTATCTCCTATTCTTTTTCTAATTTTTATAAATGATCTCCTCAACTGTACCTCAATTCCCATCCATTCATACGCAGACGACTCAACCTTACACTACTCCATTAGTTTTTCAGAACGCCCCCGCCAGCAATCCCTCAACGACAAACGTAATGAAGCCATAGAACTCTTAAATTAAGATCTAAATACTATCTCCAATTGGGGCAGAGAAAACCTTGTTACCTTTAATGCTTCCAAAACCCAATTTCTCCATCTATCTACCCGTAAGGAACTCCCAGCAGACTATCCCTTATTCTTCAACAATACAAAAATCAATCCTTCATCTTCTCTCAATATTCTTGGTGTCTCCTTTTCTTCTGCTCTCAGTTGGAAGGACCATATTACCAGTCTTGCTAAGGCAGCCTCCCAGAAGCTGGGTGTGCTCAACCGCCTTAGGGGGTTCTTTTCCCCTGCACAGCTTCTTGCTCTGTACAGGGGCATAGTGCATCCTTGTATTGAGTATTGTTCACATGTGTGGGGAGGTTCCTCTCACACCGCTCTCCTAGACAAAGTTGAAAGGAAGGCCTTTCGTATCATTAACTCCCGTCCACTCACCAACTCTCTGCAATCTCTCTCTCTCCGCCGCAATGTTGCATCTCTCTCGCTATGCTATCGCTACTATAATAATCAGTGTTCCTCAGAGCTTTCCCAGTGTATACCACCTCCTTTACGTAGGGCACGTGGTACCCGTCTTGCAACTCAATCCCACCCCTACTCTGTGCAACTCTCCAACCCAAGAGTGAAACATTACTCTCAAACTTTCTTCTACTCAACAGCTGAGCTCTGGAACTCTCTCCCAGAATCAGTCTTTCCCTCTTCCTATGACTTAAATTGCTTCAAAGTCAGTGTGTCCAGGCATTTTGGCTCGAACGTCCCTTGATTTTGGCCCTGTCACTCTTTCAACTATGGGGGAGGCACTCGCTATAGGCAGTTCTGCCTTTTGCCTCCCTCAATCACATAGAAAAAAAAAAAAAAAAAAAAAATCAAGCATTATTAATATGAATTTTCTCGTATAACCTCTGCTTACTTTTTGTCTATGTATTAATTGTTTGTCTTTTTCCATTGTTATTATAACAAAAACAAATATTATTGTTCTTGTTAAAGAAGTACTCGTTGTTAAAATCTGTTTTTGCTTCTTCATATTTTGCAATTATTTGTATTATATTATATCTATTCATTGCCGATTGTATCAATTGCTTGCTTTTGCGATTTCCTTAGTTTATTTTTACAATAAATGTAGGTTATTAATTTTGTAGGGTAGTAATTGGTAGGGGTCACTTGAGGCATGCTATGCTTACATGTACCTACCCGATAGCACTATCGTTAGTGAGTGCTATTTGTATTTTGTACTATTATCAATGTCTTGTCAAGTTGCAAATTTGATTTTATTATAACATTTTGACACTAATTGTAGTTTCTTTATTCATGCAGAGTTTAGTAAAATGTACCAGAACGTCCCGGACTTCCCAAATTGACTAATTCCTTGAACGTGACGATAGTGCATTGTTATGTGTGCGATTAGTTTGCTTGGGAAACAGATTAACTTGCTTATGTAATAATGTACATCCTATGATGTGGATTGTGTTCTTTTATTTATAAATTATTATTTTGCTTAAGCGTTGCTTCCACATAGTGATTTTGATTAGTTGTTTTGTCTTTTGACTGTGTTCGTACAAGTTTTGGTTTGTTTATTTTGCAAGTTTTACATTATATTATCCTAAATAACTTAGAGCATTTTGTCCGGATCTACTTTGTAGTCTTGAACGCCATGGAGATCGTTCTTGACGTATTTCTAACCTCTAATCCTCCTACTTACGCTGTAACCTTTTTTTTCTCCATTGGGCTCCTCCGATCACAGCCTTATCTCGTTCACCTGTCTTATCCCTCCACTACAGCCTTCCGATCCTCCCAGCCAGCAGCGCTTGTGGCACATTGGCACTGCTGACTGGGAGGCTCTTTGGCAGTACTTCTTTAATTTCCCATGGAATAAATTTTGATTCAGTGACCGGGGACCTTCGGAGTGCGCTGAGCGCATTACCGAGGAAATCCTCTCAGATATGGAGGCTATACAATCCATTTTCTTTCTCTCATAGTATAGCAAAACATCTTTGTTTACTCACACTTGTTCTACTCCTGTCCGTAAAAAGGAGGAATCATAATAACAGTACCGTCGCATTCAAACTCAGGAATCTCGCTCGTTTAATGTTTCTGCCCGGAATCAATCCAAAGCTGTTTTTAGACTCACCAAAAACTCTTTCATTAACCCTTATTTAGCAGGCGGGAGGGTATATTTGACTGTGCCGCCCAGCGGGGTGTTTTACCATAAATGGGGTTGTTTCCGTGCTCTTTTTCATGCATAAACAAGACCCAGAGCGTAATACAAGTATGTATCCCTGAAAGAGCGTAAATTGAGCTTTCCAATGACACCTGAACCATCCTTCTATGATCACTGGTTGTCTTGCAACGATCGTGCAACCGAAGGGCAAAAACGGTAAATTACGGCAATTTCTTTATATAATTACGTATATAGCGAGGGAGAGAGGGTGGAGGAGGGTGCAATAAATCTCAGTAGGTCCACGGCGGCCGTGGCGAGCGGTCAGGAGGTAATCTATGCTCCTCCCACCGCTCCGCTCTCTCTCAGAGCACATTACGTCCTCAAAATTGCACTCGACAATAGCCGGGCCCCGCCACATAATCCATATTTATTTCACTCGACTATAGCCGGGCGCCGCCAGTTAAGGGTTAATAATACATATTCTGAACTTTCCAACTCTAGCTCTTCCTTAGTTTCCTGGCATCTAGCCAAAAACCTCTCCAACAATTTTGTTTCCTCCTCTTTTCCACACTGACAGTACAACTTCCTCTGACAAAGCTGAACTTTTTGCTCAAACTTTTGCTAAAAACGCCACCTTGAATTATTCTAGTTCTAGTCCTCCCTCTCCACCCTCCATTCACTTACTTATGCCTATTATCATAATCTGTTCTAAGGATGTATTTTCTGCCCTCTCTGGGCTAAATACTAAGAAGGCATACATACTGAATGGTGTTCCTCCTGTTGTACTCAAAATATGTTCCTCTGTGCTGACTCCCTGCTTATGCAAACTCTTTCTTCTCCGTCTTTCCCCTAAGGTCCTTCCTTCTTACTGGAAGTTTGCTCTCATTCAACCTGTCACAAAGAAGGGTGACCGCTCTCAACCCTCTAACTATCGTTCAATTTCTCTCATTTCTTGCATCCCTAAAGTTCTTGAAACTATTCTGAATTCAAATTTTCTTGAGCATTTGTCTTTCCATAATCTACGTTCAGATCTGTGGTATGGTTTCCATAAGATCCGCTCTACTGGTGATCTTCTTTCATATCCTACTAACTCTTGGTTATCCTCCTTTCCGGACTATGGTGAGACCTTTCTATTGCACTAGACATATCCAAAGCCTTCGATAGAGGAGTCTGCCACAAATTATCCTCCAAATTTTCCTCCTTTGGTCTTTATCCATACATCTCTAAATTCCTCTATGGTAATTCCATAGCTGCAGTTGTGGATGGCCATTGCTCACTTCCTCAACCTATCAACTCCAGTGATCCTCAGGGTTCTGTCCTCTCTCCAGTTTTCTTTCTAACATTCATAAATTATCTTCTCAACTGTACCTCCAGTTCTATCCATTCATATGCTGATGACTCTACCTTACACTAGTCAACTAATATTTCAGTATGACCCAGCATGCAATCACTCAAAAACTCACATGATGAGGTCATAGCCCACTTCTGATCTATCAACCAATTCCGATTTGGTCAGAACAAATCTTGTTACTGTCAGTGCTTCCAAAACACAATTTCTCCGTTTATCTACTCATCAATAACTTTCACAGATCTATCGTTTATACTTCAACAATACACAAATTAACGCTTCATCTTCTTTCAGTTTACTTGACGTTTCTTTTTCTTGTGGCCGTTCTTGGAAAATCATATTGCCTTTCATGCTACAACAGCTTCCCAGAAGTTAGGTGTCCTCAACCGTCTCTGTAAGTTCTTCACCCCCGCACAGCTTTGTATAGGGGCACAGTGCGCCCACATATTAATTATTGTTTGCATGTGTGGGGAGGTTCATCCCATACCGCATTTCTCGAAAGAGTAAAGTTAAAAGAAATTTGTCTCATCCGCTCACCTTCTCTCACTAATTTCCTACGATCTCTCTCTACATGCTGCAATATTGCATCTCTCTCACTCTTGTACTGCTACTACAATACTCAATGTTCTTCAGAGCTCTCTCAGTCTATACCCCCTCCCTTATGGAGAGTGGGAGGCACCCGTCTTTCAACACACTTCCACCCCTATTCTGTTCTACTCTCAAGCCCAAGATTGGACACCATTTCCCAGTCTTTCTTCTACTCAACAAGCAAGCTTTGGAACTCTCCCTCAATCTCTCTTTCCTTATCCTATGACTTAAACTGCTTCAAGCTCTGTGTGTCCAGACAGTTTGACTCTAACATACCTTGAGTTTGGCTATCTTTCAACTTTGGGAGAGACACTTGTTACAGGCAATTTTGCCTCTTGTCTCCTTCATTCACCCATAGGAAAAAAATATATATATAACTAACACAATTTTCTTCCCACATCCCTTGTACAATGTACAGGTTACATAGTACAGCACCGAGTGAGGGCGGGACAGTGGGTGGAGACACTGGTGTCCCCTGGAGTACAGAGTGTGGTGGTGAGGGGCCTAGCTTGTGGGGCGACACACCACATCTACCTCATAGCCTGGAACTCTCACGGCAGGAGCCCGCCCAGCCCGGTTCTTGTTACCAACACTTTAGGCGCACGTTAGTACTTGGCTGTTTACAGATTTAGGGTAGAATGTTGTGTTCCGACTTTCTCTCTTACACACAAGAAAATTATAATGATTAATACAAAACTTTAACATATGACACACACACACACACACACACACACACACACACACACACACACACACACACACATATGCACTCCTCAAGTAGCAATATGTTCCAGAGAATATTGAGGCATGTACTGAATGGTGAACAAACAGATAAATAAAATACTCTCTCTCCCTCATCACATTTTCTGCAGATTATATGTCTGCTTCATTTGATGTATTACTTAGTTTGCCTTTCATATTATGTCATATACTGTCAAATTAAAATGCATGCCCAATATAGCTATTTACATTAGTGCAGTGTATTGATATTCGTTCTCAAATTTAATTTGTATTTCTAAGCTTCCTCTTTACTACTTTGTAATGTATAGTTTTATAATTTCGAAAGTTAAATTACAAAACAAATTATATATTATATTAATTATTCCTAATCGAATCTCTTGCAAACACACCCAGTGATTATTCATGCACAAACACACACAAGACGTATTGGACTACCACATGTTATATGTTTCTAAACAAATATTTTAAAAGTTCAAGTACATCAACGTAAACGTTGAGGTTTCTATTTATCATTTAAGCGTGTGAACGAGTCCTTTCAATTGGTTTAAATGCATTATTTTAAACACTTGACTCATTTTGACATAATATATAACATGATTCTTTCGGGATAGAGGATAAACAATTATCAGATACCGATAGTAAAAAAATATATAAATATAAAACAAATATATAAATAAATAAATATCTCATAGCCATCAATTTTTTGGTACCAGCTCCTGGCCGACCAGTTCCGTCATCGTTGCTGGAGGTCAATGGAACATGCATCATTATGAGGCTCTATGTTTGGTCAGAACTAGGATGTCCCATCACTCACTGGAAGGTAAAGCTTTTCATATGTTCCCTGGTGGTTTATCTGGTATATGGTATATGGCATAACTGAACATATTTAGATGAGTTTTCTACATCAACTGAATACATTTGTTTATTAAGTAAATCATACACTAATCTGTAAAGTCGTGCTTATTATAACTGCTACATAATGCAAACAGTTTGATCATATTTCAAGAACCACAAGATTCCTAAATGTACCAAAGGCATCCGCCAGCAACTGACGACCCTACTGCAGGTAGAACGTGATGCTGAGGAGTCCGGCCGGTCCTGGAGGCCGCTCTATGATCACGTGACCAGGGACAAGACTGACCTGGCTCTGTGTGACCTAGCCTCGGGGTCACAACATCTCTTACGGGTCACGGCCGCCTCCACAGCTGGGGACACAACGGTAGTCTATAAGGTCACCACCAGAGACGATAGAAATGGTAGCTATTCAAATAATGTTTTCATATATAGTTATTGTTTATTGCGTCTTTATTAACTGTCTATTTTACTTTACCTTTATTGTTATACTAGTAGTTAAACTAGTCAACTACTTTTTCACAACAACCCAGTATGTAATCACTCCAAAAGTAACGTGACGAGGCCATAGATCGCCTACTTTCTGATCTATCAAATATTTCTGATTGGGACCAAGAAAATCTTTTTACTTTCAATTCCTCCAAGACTCAATTTCTCCCTCTATCTACCTGTTGCAATCCTCCACAATACTATCAATTACTCTTCAACAATGTACAAATCAACCCTTCATCTTCTGTCAATATTCTTGGTGTATCTTTGTTATACAACCTTTCTCGGAAAAATCATATTTCCACTCTTGCTAAGACAGCTTCTCAGAAGTTAGGTGTGCTCAACCGTCTCTGTGGGTTCTACACCCTCGCATAGCTTTTTGCTCTGTATAGGAGCACAGTACGCCCATGTATAAAGTATTGTTTGCATGTGTGGGGAGGTTCCACCCATACCGCACTTCTCGAAAGAGTAGAGTCCAAAGCATTTCGCCTCATCAACTCACTTTCTCTTACTAGTTCCCTATAATCTCTTTCTACACGCTGCAGTGTTGCGTCTCTTTCACGTTTCTATCGCTACTACAACAATAAGTGTTTTTCAGAGCACTCTCAGTCCATACCCCGTCCCTTGCGGCGAGTGCAAGGCACCCGCCTTTCAACATAGTCCAACTCCTATTCTGTCCAACTCTCCAATACAAGAATTCGAAAATCTTCTCGGTCTTTCTTCTACTCAACAAGTGAACTCTGGAACTCTCTCCCTCAACCAATCTTTCCTTTGTCCTATGATTTAAACTGCTTTAAACTTGGTGTGTCCAGGCCTATTGACCACAGCGTCCCTTATATTTGGCTCTCTGTCACTTTTGTTTTGTCTCTGGGGAGACACTCATTATAGGCAACGTGGCTTTTGTCTCCTTCCTACACATAGAACAAGATTAATATATATATACTGTGTATATATATATATATATATATGTATATATATATATATATATATATATATATATATATATATATATATATATATATATATATATATATATATATATACCGGTATATATATATATATATATATATATATATATATATATATATATATATATATACATACAGGGTGTCCCAGGAGGTAAGGGCATAATTTGGGTAATGACAAAACAAGGTATTCTAAGCATTTAATGTTTTATAACAAAAAGTCCAATTCTAAACCATTAAACAGATATTGAACGTGTTGTGTAGTGTACTCTCCCACATCACTGTAATGGACTCTTCCAAGTCAAATAGTTTCCATCTGGTCCAAAGTGAGCTTTTATGTCTATAGTCATTGTATAACTTACATAAATATATTATCTTTATAATAACATGGTGAAATAATTGCAGTTAGATGGAGGTGTGGTAGGTACTAGAACAGCTAGGCCACCCTTATGGAGAAATACTATTTTCAACATGCAATATCACTATACTGGTTGAGATTTAGAATATTTTGTATATAACATTTTAGGCTTAGAATAACTTGTATAATTTCCCAATCTTATACCCTATCCTCCTGGGACACCCAGTAGATATTATATAGGGTGAGGTCTGGATCTATCCATAGTGACGTTTTGCATTCCCTACCCAACCTTTGCAGCTTCTGCCTGTCTCTTTTACTAGGAGGCTAGGAATCCTCCTCCCCTTGTAAAACTCTCCAACAAGTTGAGACAGAGTATGGGGCGAGGGAATGCGAAAGTTTTCCTGGGCTCTAAGAAGTGGAACTTTAAATGTTGTTTCTGTTTGGAATATGTCTCGGGTCGGCCACCCCCAGCAATGGAATATGTACCTTAGTATATACAATACATACTGTACATACAATTTAAAATGTATTTATTCAATTTTCTTTTCATATAACTACTCTGAATGGTTGAATATATATACAGCAATGGCATTGATGCAGTGTTTAACGCCATCCACTCCCTTGATTGATAGAGTTAGGGCGTGCCCTTGTTACAGGGACTTTAATTGGCATTTGCCACGAATCACTAGATCTGATCGTCCAAACTCTTGACGTCTACCAGTGGCACGTGGTTGCTTCATAATAGGTGATACATGGTGCAATGGTTAACGTGTTCGGTTCACAAACGAGAGTTCCCAAGTTCAATTCCAAGCAATGAATAAACTCTCTGTTGACCTAGGTATAAATTGTAAATTGGAATTAGTGGACGTTTGTGACATCCAATGTGATAAAATTAACGATGGTAGGGTGTATGATATGCAGTAGCTTATATGTAGCAAAGTTTATTAACTAACCCACCATAGGTTTCAAAGAACAAATTTAAGACTCGGATATGAGGGCTTAGGAAAGGCACAGCATAATTTAGGTCAAAAAATAATCCTTTTTAAATAGTTACTTGCTAATTTTCTCCCAGCAGATATGATACTGAGAAAGTCTATAGAGGAGGTGGTGGTGGGTGGTACGACAGGAGCTATAGGATGGGTGGACGCTCATGTAGTGGCTGGGGTCATCAGTGCCCTGCTCCTTGCCGCAGCTCTTATCATTTGTGTCTCCGTGGCCATGAGAAGGCACCGCTATGGGCCCTACAGGTATGTACGCTCACATTCAGAAATTCATACTATACATACAAACATACATACAAGTTTAAAGACTGCTTTCTCCACAGTAAGTGTGGTTACAGTTTCACATCCTAAATTGCGGCATTCCAGGCGACCTTGTCATGGGCTGCCTTTGTTGTCAAGTTTTTTATTTTGAGATCAGACAGAGTACCTGATCCCATGTCTTTCTAAGTCTATCCCTATGTGCAGCTCCCCCACACCGTTCACAGTCCTTTATATCTTCGTCCAGTTCTGATCATCCATTCTCTCCATTTCTCTAAACTAACCAAGTTGGCTCGTGCGCATCACTTCACTAGTACTCCTAATGCCAAGACCCCATTTTAAATTCCTCACTCGATACCCTGTCCCTGAGGTTAACCCCACATATCCATATCAACATTCTCTCTTTATTCCGTTCCATTCTATTGATATGCTCTGCTTCAATCGGCCACGTCTTCGAGTCATAGGTCATAGCACTCCCGACACATGAGGTATACACCTTCCCTTTAAGATGAAATGGGAGTCCTCTCATTCTGAAGTTACCATGTTGATTAGAGACTGTGTAAGGTAAAGGCGACCTGATTTATGGTTCCACTAAAGGAGATTTCACACAAGCAGTTTAGCTGGTGTGTTTTTGTAGCAACTTGGGTCAAGCAGTTCTATATTATACTTATATTAACACAAATCTGCTATCCAATACAGTATACCTTGAGTTTAGATCAACAAATTATAACCACATGATGAAAAAGGTTTTGCTGCAAGGACACAACAGTTTCGACCCTCTTTGGAGTCCTTTTCAGGCCTTAAGCGGATTCGCTATCTGGATATAATTTCTTTATTCAATTAGTACCGTACTGTGAGTTATCTATAATAATAATAATAATAATAGTTCTTAAAGCTAGCGCATGCTAAGCTAGCTAAGGATAGCTCAATAAGGCCAATTAGGCGTATTTCCATTGGGGTCCTGTACTACTACCCCATCCCTTTGCTCATGAGGGATGGTAACGACTCAGTGCTTGTGAAAAATCTTTAATGCGCCGAGCGTGGGCGCGAACCCGGGCCTTCTGGGTGGAAGTCCGAGACGCTAGTCACTACACCAAGCGAGCCGCTAGACCCATTAGTCTAGTTGCTGACACCAATACATCAAGGTCTGGGTTATATTATTACCATATAGATAATTAATATTGTCGTAAAAATAACATACAAGACGGACATAAGGACACATAACTTTGGGGTGAATTCACCTTTTGCTATATAACACACAACCAGTTTAGTTTTCAGAAGGTACAGCTTTAGGCCTTATATAGATGGTTTGACACAAAACCTCAGTGAGAGTTATCCGTATTTAATCCGTATTTACAAATATAATGCAATGATTAATGACCTAACATATTTTTGGTCTTTCAGAATGTTGTTTTCGGGCAGCACGACGTGTAAGAGTTGTACAGGATTAAATAGATTTGGGAGTATTTCTGTATTTCAATATAGCATTCATGTCATTGTTAAACGTGCGTGTTAATTTTCTCTGCTCGGTTCATTTAATTAACGGAAGGTAAATAAGCATACAGTAAACCCTCACTTACTCGGACTAATTGGGGGGAGACCACTTCCGAGAAGTCCGATTTTCCGAGATGTCCGAAGTCCGACTTGGTGTCCGACTTAAGAGAGGAAAAATTCCGAGTTAGAAGAGGGAGTCCGAGCCACCAGAGAAAACGGAGACTGTCCGACTTAGTGTCCGACTTAAGAGAGGACAAATTCCGAATTAGAAGAGGAAGTCCGAGCCACCAGAGAAAACGGAGACTGTCCGACTTAGTGTCCGACTTAAGAGAGGACAAATTCCGAATTAGAAGAGGAAGTCCGAGCCACCAGAGAAAACGGATACTACGCTATCACTAACAACGTAGACTCAAGATTAATTACAGTACTGTACAGGTATACGGCAGACATAATATATGTTAATGTACAGGTAAATATACAGGTATATACATGTAGTAGTATAAAGGGAATACAACAGTACAATATTTTTAGTGAACAGTACATTACTGTATAGTACAGTGTACTATACTGTATTGTACTTATCAGGAACACTCACCTTCTCATAAGAAAGACTGGAAACGGGTCCCTTCTTCACTCCTTCCCTTGTGATGTGTACTGTAGGTTTGTATGTAGTCTTGCTGTAGTTTTTGATGGTTATTCCTTGATGATTGTTATTCCTTGATTGTCTTTTCCCCCCTCCCCCCTCCCCTCTCTCCCATCCCCACACTTCACTGCCCAGTCTCCCCCTCACTCCCCTTCTCCATCTCACTGTCCTTCTCCATCTCACTGTCCTTCTCCACCTCACTCCCCTTCTCCACCTCACTGTTCTGCTCTTCACTCCCCTTCTCCACCTCACTGTTCTGCTCCATCTCACTGTCCTTCTCCATTGCACTGTTCTCTTCCACCTCACTGTCCTTTTCAACCTCATTCCCCTTCTCCACCTCACTGCCCTTCTCCATCACACTATTCTTCGCCACATCACTGTTCTCCACACCCCCACTTTTCTTCGGACCATGTCCCTTACCGCTCATAGGACCTTTACCCTTACCCTCAGGCATTACCATCACATCGTCAATGTCACTACAGATATCTAGGTCCATGGATAGATCTGACCATGGGATCGTGTCAGCTGTACTGAGGGAGGTCGATGCAAGGGAGGAGGTTGATGCAACTGAGACTGAACAAGCAGCAGAGGATGTTCGAGGTCTGGTTGATATTGGCGTTGGAGTGAAGAAGGAACTAATCTTGCGTTGCTTCTTGCTGTCCAGGTAGGCCTTCTGTACAGTAAAGCGGCCACTTCGAAGGGGCTCGTAGAGAAAAGTTAACTTCTCATCCATCTCTTGCGACAGGTACTTAAGAATGGTATTAAATGAATCCAGGACACTGGCTAGGCTGACCTTTGCCTCACCAGTTTCTGCTGCGTCTTCGTCTGCCTCCTTCTCTACAGTGCCACCGAGCACCTCTGCAGCAATTTCTTCATCAGTCCTGTGTTCATGGCCTGGTAGATCGACATCTTGCTGTATCCAGTCCTCCACCTCTGCCTCTGGTAGGTCACCCTGGTTGGCCTGCTGGAGTAGGTTGCGGAAATCCCCTGCCTCGAACCCAATGAAGCCATTATCGTTGGTTTTGGGGATATCAAGCAGCTTACACCATCCGTTGTTCAGAGTATTAAAGGAGACTTCTTTCCAAGCTTTGGCCCAGTTGTAGATACAATCACGGAGGGTGTACTTCTTCAAATTTTGCAGTGTTTTCTTGCCTCGTTCGTCCACGTAGCCCTCCTCGTCCATCCCATCCTCAACGATCACAAGACACTGTTCTAGAAATTTCCTCTTGTATCGCCTCTTACAACTCTCGATGATACCCTGGTCCATGGGCTGGATAACACCGGTTGTGTTAGGGGGCAAATACATAGTTTTTATTTTACCATTCGAGCTCTCCAACTTAGAGGTACACGGGTGTGCAGGTGCATTATCCAGCAGAAGGATTGCAATTGTCAGGAGGGATACCATAGATCCTATGCTGGTAAATATCTCACTGAAGGCACAAAACGTGCATGAAACACCTCCTCTGTGATGCGCTGGTTGAACCAAGCACTCTTGGCCCCATAATATTCCACAGGCAGCTGGTTGGTCTTCATTAAATCCTTTAAGATTCTTGGTTTCTGGGATTTTCCTACAACAGTAGGTGTGAGGCGGTGACTCCCGACAGCGTTGGCGCAACATAACACAGAAATGCGCTCCTTGACAGTCTTATGTCCGGGAGTCGATGTTAACTCGTGGTACGCCTGGGTCTTAGTAGGAAGGGACCGTCAGTACAGTCCGGTTTCATCTCCGTTGTAGACCTCGAATAACTGTAGATGTTCATCGGTCATAATTTTCTCAAGATGTTCAGTGAAAGGACCGATCGAAGCTGTGTCGGCACTCAGGATCTCGCCACAAACACTCCTGTTAGACAGGCCATGGCGCTTCCTAAATCGCCACAGCCAACCTTCACTACACTTGAAATCGGGGTGATTAAGATGGCCAGCAAGTCTCTCTGCGGCGTGCTGTATCTCTATCCCTCGAACTGGCATACCTTCTGCATGCAACTGCTGGTACCACTTGATGACTGCTGCATCGATGTCCGGGAAGGGCAACTTAGCTTTCCGGAATATCTTTGAAGAGGCTGGGCCATGAAGAAGGGCGGCTCCGTGCTGTCGAATCTTTTCCTTATCTCGGATAAAATCGTAAACAGTAGACTTCCCAAGCCCATACTTCTCTTGTAAGGCTTTGGCTCTCATACCGCCATCCAAGTCCTTGAGCATCTGCAGCTTCGTCTCCAGAGATACGGATGTCACTTTACGCTTCACTTTAGCCTTGGGAGGCATAATGGCTGACGAATACAGTACGGTGCGCACGAGAGAAACAAGAGGACTGAGGATGATGCAGGCCGGCGGGAGAGGAGGGTGAGTAAGTGTAAACAAAGGGGGAGTGGGACGGAGGATACGGGGTGGGGGGTGCATGCGAGGGCAGTGGTTGTTATGGAGACGCGCCGCGTGAGGGTATCCGCGGCTTGGGGATGATGCCACGGATATCTCGGAATTTTCTGATATGTTCCGAGTTGTGAGGTGACCGGTCCGACAGACCACTTGTGCCCTCGGAGTTTTACCCTTATATCTCGGAATTTCCGAGATATATGGCCACCTGTCCGACAAACCACTGTGGTCCCTCGGATACAAATCGGATATCTCGGAATTTTGCCGAGATATACAGGGACATTTCCGAGAGGCCTATGCCATCCGAGAAGTGGGGTTTCCGAGTAAACAGAGTCAGAGTTAGCGGGGGTTTACTGTACTGAATTATGACTGTATTCAAGCACTTATGATGTTGTTGTACCGTACCATGTCCAGTTTGATATTTTTTCGGAAACTATACTACAGCCTTCCGGCTGGCTCAGCAGTCTCGCGTTCAATCCCCGCTCAGGCTGAACAGTGTTTTTCTTTTTCTGATAAATAGCTGGCAGTTACCGCCTCCTATTAAACAAGGGGGATGGGTAATGGTTTCTGGTTGATTAATGAAGGTCAAGCGCTTGTGAATCCTTGAAGAAGGAGATACGGGCGCTATGTAAGTAACCAGACAATTAATTATATTATTAATATTATTGTTATTACAGACTGTATTATTGTTATTACAGACTGTATTCATAATGTACTGTATTGAACATGAAATATCCTGGTCTACAAAAGGTTAATGCGTTAATGGGCTTAATTGCAAAAGGTGCGCTCACAGAAGCTATATGTCTGACATTAATTGCAAAAGGTGCGCTCACAGAAGCTATATGTCTGACATTTGTATCGTTTGATTGATGACTAGATCATAGTCATAGATATGTCATTGTGATCAAATATGCCTTCGATTAATATATGTGATGAGGCGAAAAAGTATGAAGGGATTAATCGAAATGGCAGGGACACCAATATATTTGTCTGATTTTAAAACTACAAACAAGAAACGGTTTAGATCCATATATCTATTTTGAGCAGTAGTTGAAGGTTTTCAGAATGGAAGTAGTGTTATACATATATTACACAGTAGTTCAGTTAAGGATTTATAAGAAAGTCCCAGCAGAACGCCGGAGAATATGTAAACTCAAAACTAAAACCGACAACAAAGTCTAAGATCGTTGTGAACATATAAACAATAGCCACAAAGTTTGAGAGGAGAGGACGTTGGAGCAGACTTATGGAATTGCTGCAGCTGCATCAATACTCCAGAGTTTCACTGAAGGAGACACGATACATTTTACGGAAGAGAAAGGAGTGTCGCAAGAGTTGACTGTTGAATGGAAGGTTGCAGATTTTGCAGAATTTGAAAGAAGATGATGTGTAACATCGTAGACTTCTAAATATTTGTATTTTACTACAAATCATGATAATTGAGACTTACAAATAATGTTCACGAATTGCTGTCCACGGTTACTTTATTGTTGCAATGTGTTCAGCTATTTCAACATGACTGCCCTCAGTGCTGCAACCCTAGCGACAGTTTGGAATGAAAAGGCAAGGGATATAATGGTTGAAACTGCTACATGTGCAGCTACATATACACCCATATTTTAAATCATATCATGATGCTCACGCCTTTTGTTATATTAACTTTTGTTAACACCTAGTAATTGTATTAACTTGCGAATGACTTCTAGGAACCGAAGGGGTAAAACGATCTCTAATAACACTCTGACTTCGCAATAATAATACAATCCTGTTGATAGCCAACATCACTATACATCACAACATAACCCCTTTATCACTAGCCAATCAGCAACCTACCCCTTCCACCACTACCAATTGAGGTCAACCAGGCCACCTCCAGCCAATCAGGACCCGCCGCCCCAGGTGTAGCCCCGCTCCCTCCCCCTACTCAGGTCACACCCAGATCACACTGACCCCTACATAAACCCCGAGAACTTCGCATCAAACCATTACCTCTTCCAACCTGAAGATGGAGACAGCTATCTCCAAAATGTCGGTTAAACATAGGCCAACTACTACTGAACATCAACGAAGATAGTTAGACAAATTGAGAAATATAAACAAATCATAAATGTTGAAATTGCCATTTCCTTTAGCCTCGTATGCCTTAGTGAAATTATCCTCTCTGGCTACACAAACCTCATATATATATATATATATACCCGGTATATATATATATATATATATATATATATATATATATATATATACAGGTATATGCATATATATGTAGATATATATACATATATATACCGGTATATATATATATATATACTGTATATATAGGTCATCGTAACTTCTAAAAGTTAAGTTAACTCATTATCTGCAAATCTATGATAGTTCAAACCCTCCAGCCAAGCGAAGGTATTTGGTTCTATTCTGACGAAAATAGTAATTGTACCATAATATATATAATTATTACTTATCCATATGCACCTATTTTACTTTTATTATGAACATATGAACATCTAAGAGCAATACAAGACGTGGGAATAGCATTTTGGGAGTGAAAAATACGTATTATAGGCACAAGGTCGTATCATGAGGCGAGAGCTGGGGGGACGTTTATCCTCCCTGTCTGAGCTGAAGAGCAACACGAAGGCCTTGCACTAGAAGTCTCTCTGTTGCAAGGATCTCTAGCTGCCATGCCCGTGTTAAAGAGACCGGGTGAGGGTAATTTGCGCCGAAAATTACCCGATGAAAATGGGAATAAGAGGACAAATAGCTGATAATTGAGTAGAAGGGAAAAGGGGGGGGGGGGGAGGAGGGGAATGGGGGGAGTTGGGACACATATGTAGGAGTGGTAGCAAGAAATGGAGGGGAATTATCTCACCTAATCACAAATTGCTTTGTTTTGAGTGTCACTGGGGTGTTTATGCTCTGGATCTATTGAGGACGGTCGCAGTGCACCAGAAAAACCTCTATTGAGGACGGTTGCCAATTATGGGTTAACCAAACGTATCTATATATTATTAATACCAGATAAAACTAGAAAATGTTTTGTCCATGTTGGTGGCCTATTGAGAGGCGGTAGAAGGTGTCAGATGTGTGAGAGTGAAAATCAGAGAAGGAACCACTCGATAATATCCTTTAGCTGTTATATGGTTTTGTGTTTTTATATATTTCATAATACTGATTTGCTAAGTATTCAATGTATTTATATCCACATATTGATTTTGAAAATGTATTTTGTCTTTGTATTGTGCGGTTCTTGTTTTGGTTTGTTTGTTTTGCAAGCTTCGCATTTTGATTGTTCCCCCTGCCAATCCACGACGACTTCCTCCAGACGAAATTCATCTTTTAATCCAGGCCCAGCGACAGTATAGACGAGAAGGGTGAGAGCGGGGAAGGAAACAATGTGAGAAACTGTGAGAGTTCCCGAGACTCCCACCTGTACACCCCCACCCCCACCAAGAAGCCTCGAGGGTCCCTGGCTTCCATCATAAAAAACACTTCACAGGAAGACACTTCAGATTCCTACGAGATCTGTCCCTACGCCACCTACAGGTAAGATATAGCCTGATGGATAAAGACTTTGTACAATTCTTTAATAAATATATAACCATGACAAAGTTAATATTGATGTTAACAATGGTCAATGAATTTCTTACGAAATATAATAGTATTGTTATCATGAAGAATTTGAATTATTTTCAAGAACTTTAAGCAAATTATTTGACCTTTACCTTTAAGCATCACGTCATTCACATGAATAACTAAAACATTCACATTTCATATACACTATAATAGAAGTGATACATTCGATGATAATAGAATAGTTGATCTTGATCTGAAACCATTTACTGACCTTTAATTGTAGTAATATAAATAGTTATTAATTTTGTGTAAGAAGACAGGAGTCATACACACAGATACTGTGCACCGCCAGACAGCTTGTTCATCATTCGTCATATGACGTCCGTCACCCTGTGTCGTCGGTACACTGTCTGTCCGTCTGCTAGCTCCTCCTACAGTAGACCGTTCGATGGATTTTCGCCAGATATTCGATTGACCAATAAGACGGATGGCCAGTATATATCTTTATCAAAATAAAAGAAAAAAGAAAAGAAAAAAATAATCAAAGGTCAATGCATAAAATATGATCAATATTTCAATGTTTTTATTGTTTAATTAAACTTAACAGTTTTCACTATACTAGTAACTGAATACTTTGGTGTTATGTTCACCAAATGTTTTATTAACACCTTATTGGCGGGCTAGGCGGTCTATTTGACCGTACCGCACAGCGTTTTTTTTTAACCCTAAATAGGGTTGTTTACGTGATCATTTTCATGCCTAAATAAGACCCAGAGCGTAAAACAAGTATCTATCCCTGAAAGGGCGTAAGCAGAGCTTTCCAATGACACCCGAACCATCCTTGTACGACCACTGGTTCTCTTGCAACGATCGTGCAACACTAGTGCAAAAACCCTATAATAAGGTAATTTCCGTACATAATTCCCTGTGTAGCGAGTGAGAAAGGGGGGAGAAGGGTGGGATACAGTTCAGTAGGTCCACGGTGGTCGTGGGGAGCGGTCATAAGGTTACTACGCTCGTCCCACCGCTCAGCCCTCTCTCTCAGCAACATTACGTGCTGAAAATGGCGCTCGACAGCTGTCGTGCACCGCCACTTAGTCCAAATTTATTTCACTCGACATATGTTGCGCGCCGCCAGTTAAGGGTTAATAGTCAAGGGTAAAGGTCAAAGTAAAATGTGAAAATTCAGTATTTAGTAATATTTTCATACTGGCTCAAATATTTTGATGAAACTTATTATGCGTATTCCAAGACCAAAGTCATAACAAAGAAAATAAAACTCTACTGAAAGGTCTAGGTCACAGATCAAGGTCAAATTAATAATTTCATTACTATTGACGAAAACCTTACATGAAAACAAAAAATTACTCATTATCAAACAATTATCTTAAAGGTTAAGGTAAAGGTCAAAAGTTAAGATCAACCATTCTTCTACTACTGTATATCCTGAATTAACTGAAGTGTTATTTTTAAATGAAGCACACTGACAGGTAGTTGATTTGTCAGCACAATGGTCACACACAAAATAAATAAAATTGTACATTAAGCTCAAGGTAAAAGGTTAACAAAATATTATTTTAAATTAATCTTTAAAAAAAAAATCTGCAAACTCGGTGTTTGTTGCTTCTTACATACAAAAGATATCCAGTAAATTTCACATAATTATTCAAATATTTAAGTTAAAAAGTAAAAGCAAGAATGTTATTTGTTTTCCATAAACTCTTTCTAGAATGTTTAATGGATTGACACTATATTTGACGGGCACATCCAGTTGATCAATGTAATCGTCTGTCAAAAGATTTAGCTTTTAATCATAGATCAAGATCATAGTAAAGGTAAAAGATTATGGTCACTATATTATTTGTCTAAATTTGTACTCAAATTATAGCATAATCACCATACTAGCTGTAATTAACATTGGCGATACTCTGACCAAATTATAGCATAATCACCATACTAGCTGTAATTAACATTGGCGATACTCTGACCAAATTATAGCATAATCACCATACTAGCTGTAATTAACATTGGCGATACTCTGACCAAATTATAGCATAATCACCATACTAGCTGTAATTAACATTGGCGATACTCTGACCAAATTATAGCATAATCACCATACTAGCTGTAATTAACATTGGCGATACTCTGACCAAATTATAGCATAATCACCATACTAGCTGTAATTAACATTGGCGATACTCTGACCAAATTATAGCATAATCACCATACTAGCTGTAATTAACATTGGCGATACTCTGACCAAATTATAGCATAATCACCATACTAGCTGTAATTAACATTGGCGATACTCTGACCAAATTATAGCATAATCACCATACTAGCTGTAATTAACATTGGCGATACTCTGACCAAATTATAGCATAATCACCATACTAGCTGTAATTAACATTGGCGATACTCTGACCAAATTATAGCATAATCACCATACTAGCTGTAATAACATTGGCGATACTCTGACCAAAATTATAGCATAATCACCATACTAGCTGTAATTAACATTGGCGATACTCTGACCAAATTATAGCATAATCACCATACTAGCTGTAATTAACATTGGCGATACTCTGACCAAATTATAGCATAATCACCATACTAGCTGTAATTAACATTGGCGATACTCTGACCAAATTATAGATCAACATTATAATGCTGATGGTCAAAGGTCAAGGTCGAAATTTATTATATGATATATAATTTATCCTATACTAATTAATAGACTTTCACTATCTATCTATCTATCTATTGCCTGACGCCGTGATCCCCGAAGGGGTGGCCACGAACGAACCGCCCCCATGCACCTCTGTCCCCAGTCAGTCGACGCCCCTCCCCCCATCCAGCACCGCCTTCGTTCATGTAGTTCCTCACTCCATCCTTCCACCTCATATTCGGTCTACCTCTCCCCCTCTGTCCCTCCACCTCGCTCTCGTACACCCTCTTAGTCATTCTCTCGCTTTCCATACGTTCCATATGGCCGAACCATCTCAAGTTGTTCCTTTTCACACTTTCCAGCACATCTACCTCCACACCACACCTTCTTACTTCCTCATTAGTCTGTCTATCCCTCCATGTAACTCCGCACGCACTCCTAAAGTAATTCATTTCCACTGCTCTCACTCTTGGTCTGAGTCTCTCAACCAACGTCCATGCTTCGCTTCCGTAACTTTCACTATGCTTATCATATATTTTCGGAATGCTTAGTCCAAAGTCATACAAGAAAACAAAATGCGTACAGAGAGGTTAGGGTCATAGATGAAATCTAAGATCAATCTATTATTTTTGCTTACTCTTCATTTGAACTTCAACAAATAGGAAATAGTTGCACTTTAGATGGAAATATTAAATTTCAGAAAAATATTATGAAGGTCAAGATATGGGTCAAAGGTCAAGGTCAACTATTCTTCTAATGTTGAGCGGTACTTGAAAAGTAGACAGAATGGATAAAAAACACCATCTGAGGAAGAACACTTTTTATTGTATACTTTTATACTTATTAATAATATTGTTAACAGTAATTATATTATTAGTGGTATATGTATTATTATTATCATTACCTGTGTTATGATGTTTTTATTAATATCAATATTATTTTTGTCATTACTATTAATATTATCTGCATATAACATTTTACATCTTTCCATTCTATCTCTCCCTCTCACTCTCGCACTCTCTTTGTCACTCACTCTCTCTCTCTCTCTCTCTCCCCTTTTTAATCTACCTTTGAGAGAACTCCTCCCTTCTTCTTTAAGCTTTTCACACCTACCCCCTAAATGCCCTAACCCCTCGTTTTCGTTTTACAATTAAACTAATCTCTTCCCTACTCACGACACCTAGCCCTTCCTCTCTCTCTCTCTCTCTCTCTCTCAATATTACTATCATCACCATACTCTCTTCATTGAATTGTATTTTAATTTTTATGATTATGAATATTATAATTTTTATAATAATTAGTATTAATATTATTATTGTTATTATTATTATCGCTCACATCTACAGTAAGAGTATCAAAGAAACATATGTATTTATGTAGCATGTGTAGCCATTAAGAATGATCACTATGCATTTCTATCTCCTCTTTCCCACTAATATTGTATATGCCTATATACTTAACAGTTCCGTATACTACCCTCGCCGTCACACTCTTTTGACTCGAGATATTTGTCTTCTGAGACCCTTTATAAGCCCCAGTTCACACTTACTGTATAATATGCCATCCACCCTAACCCTCCCCTGTCCATTCAAATACCGCCAGTGCCCCCCTTCACCCGCCCCCTTAATTGACCTCCCTCTCCCTCTATCTATCACTCGCTCTCTCTCCTTCCACCATGTTTTCTATTGCTAGTACCTCTCTCTCTCTCTCTCTCTCTCTCTCTCTCTCTCTCTCTCTCTCTCTCTCTCTCTCTCTCTCTCTCTCTCTCTCTATCTATCTATTGTTCTAGGTATCCTTCTATGTTGTTTATTGCTAGTACCACTATAATTTATATTATCACTATCATCACTGTATTTCTCATTATAATTGTTACGATTATTATTATTATTATTATTATTATTTTGTACTAGTAGAGTTGTTACCCTGTATGCATGTTTGTATATCTGATTTTGCTGGTGCCTACTGTTGTATATTACCCATATCTAGTCTCCGCCTCCCCTCCCCCCATGCTTCTGCCCCCTCCCTGTCCTTACTCCTTCCTCCCTCCCAGATCCCCCCCCCCCCCCATCCCTACCTTTCCACCGCCACCTGTCATGACGGTCATGAGATTAAAGTCACACATTAATGAATAAGAAACGTACAAGGTTCTCGTGGCTTTCCTGTGAGAACCACCAAACCATTATTGCTCCTCCATCAAACACGGTAGTTATCAGCCACCACCCAACCCTAATATCGCTTTTAATTTCAAGTTATCTCTCAATATAAAAATACAAATATACAAAAATACATACTTTTTGTATATTTATACTTGATATTGACAGATAACTTGAATTTAAAGGCAATAGTAGGGTTGGGTGTTGGCTGATAACTACCGTGTTTGATGGAGGAACAATAATGGTTTGGTGGTTCTCACAGGTAAGCCACGAGAACCATGTATACGTTTCTTAGTCATTAATGTGTGACTTTAACCTCATGACACAGGGACATGTGGATTATTTCTACACTTTTGGTAATGCACTATATTGACGAAAATTAGGGCACGGTGTGAAAAAAGCTGTGTCAAAATATCATACTGATCCAACTGTTTGTTAATAAGTTATTCCCGAAAAACGATGAAACACGGCCTCTGAAACTCATAGTAGGTATACCAGTATTTGTTAGTAGTGGGGCAGATATGTGGAAGAATTTGTAGGAATTGTGCGTTTCTTGATAGAAGTGTCAAAATTGGCACACACAATAATAAACACAGTATAATCAAAATTTGCTATGGGGCCATCACAGGTTTAGCCTATGTTGGCTTTGGCAGCCCCTTTTCAATTAATCTCCATTAGAGTACTGAAACACAGATATTTACCCCAAACTGTATACTGTGGTAGAGATGTCAAACTAGTCTCAAATGGCTCATCCGGACAAGGGAAACAATAAATGTTCAGACAATGTTTATAGAAAGTTGTCCATTTGACTTGTACTGGTTCCTGTAGTTCAACAAATTAGTGGCAATTGGCAACAATTCTTACCAATTTGTAGCATGATAATAAACTACAGGGACCAGTATAAGTCAAACGGTCAACATTAGCCAAACATTATCAGAATATAGGTTGTTTCCCTTGCCCATACGAGTCATTTGAGACTAGTTTGACATCTGTACCACAGTATACAGTTTGGGGTAAATATCTGTGTTTCAGTACTATAATATAGATTAATTGAAAAGGGGCTGCCAAAGCCAACATAGGCTAAACCTATGATGCCCTATAGCTAATTTTGATTATAATTCGTGTATTATTGTGTGTGCCAAGTTTGACACTTCTATCAAGAAACGCACAATCCTTCCACCTGCCTGCTTCACTATAGTGACCTGATGAAGCTATCTGCGAAACGTTGTTAATAAAGTGCTCCTCCTCAGATGGTGTTTTTTATCTATTCTTCTAATATCTACTAAATTGATAAGTTTTCACTAAATTATACACACGTATATACAGTATGGTAGCGCAGGCAAGAAATAAATATTTCATTAAGTTAATGTCGCAGATCAAGGATTTAAATATATGAAAACAATAATACACAAAACTCGGCAAATTGTGATAGATTATTTTTGTATTTTGTTTTACATATGTAACATATTGACTGAATGTCATACACATATTTACGGTCAAAGGTTAAAACTATATTTATAATATTTCCTAAAACTAACCGATAGATTGTTAATACGTTAGTTGGCTAATTTCGGAATGCCTATCCCAACGACAGACAAGGAAATACAATTTGTATACTGTAAAGCCGGAAGTGATGGTCATATGGTAAGGTCAGTATATTACCTTCCTCATTACTACAGTATTTATTTATATATCAATAAGTAACAGTATAATAGCCACTTCCAGATAATTATTTTTTTAAACTCACAGGTCAATATCAAACCTTAATACATAAAGTGCCTTTGATATTAATTATAGATATTTATATTTCTGCCAAAGAAGTTAAACGTCTCTTTCATAATTCAATGTTGCAGAGATGGATATGCAGTTTGTTTTCCATAATGCTAAAAACTTCACAATTAATTTATCATTATTTCAACGTAATCAGTAACTAGTTCAGTAAATGTTGCGCAATTTGAAAACAAATCGTAGAGCAGACAATACTGTATATTGGTTCGAGCATTAGATCTTTACCGATAAGTCAAATATTCGCTGGTTCTTGTCTGAATGTTATATGATCTATATGGGCATGTAGCGAAGAAGTATGGTAAATCACTCTAGCATAGTTTTATGTGCATCTTTTATCTGCCTATGTCTGTCTTTATCCTTATCTCTTTCTACCTGTCTCACATTCTATCCTACCCTACCACCCAAAAACAGTAATCCCCTATGTACGTGAATATACAGGAGGGAGATGGGAAAGTACTCAACCATACGATCTGTCCTCTTCATCAGTATCAATTTCTCCTTATCTCTCTACCCTAAAACCTAAACCAATCCTCTCTGCATGTTGATGTAGTAGAGGGAGATGGAAGGTACTCTAGCATAAGGTCAATTACTCTCTATGTATCTAGCTCCCAAACTATCTACTTACTGTATACAGAGTGTCATGCGAGTTATGACAAATACTTTCAGGAATGAAAGATTAGGCAATCCAAGTAAAACAAAATCTATTTACATATGTTTTTTTCTCTGCGTCAGTGTTTGGTAATCAGTTATATAAATGTGACGGTTAGTGAGGAGGAGGTGGTGTTGGTAGGGAGGGATAGGGAGTAGGCTACACTGGGGCCGCTATGAGGAAGCTTACTGTTTGTATTTTAGCTATGCCATGATATCTTTGAAAAAGGGAATATTTTTAGACTGATATTGTGTGGATTTGTCATCTAGGATAATGTGAAGCCTTGTAGTATTGTAATTAGCTGTTACCCCTTCTCTACTGTAATGAAACATTACACCAATGCATGATTTGTCCACTACTGTGTCGCTCACTGCTTAGTTCACGCTAAAACCTGCAAGAGTATGAAGGGGAACACTCGATTTTTGTTATTTTCCACCATTTGAGAGACTAAAACTGCAAGAATATGTAATTTACTTACTCAAATGCAAAATTTGGAAACATGATATATATTTATGATCTCTACAATGGAAGTTCTAGTGCTGTTGTTGCCGAATACAAAAGGAGATACCCAAACAAGTGTCTAAATTATACATAAGAACATAAGAACATAAGAAAATGGGAGTCTGCAGAAAGCCGATTGGCCTAAGCAAGGCAGATCCCTGTCCCACACAACCCCAATTACAAAGCCCAATTATAGGCTCAACACTCTAATACCCTGAGGATCATCTTACCAAAACGGTTAGAGATTAACGCAGGATTACGGGGTCTGCAGATCGCTGATTGGCCCAACCCTGCTGATCCCCCTTCACACCCAACCCTTCTCGTCCATATGCTTATCCAATTTTATCTTAAAGCTCCCTATCGTTTTTAATCCCACTATAGCACTTGGTAGTCCATTCCACCCATCTACAACTCTGTTACCAAACCAATATTTGCCTATATCTTTTCTGAAACGAAATTTATCTAATTTGAAACCATTGGTACGAGTTCTTTCGCTATCACTGAGCTTTAGTACATTTGTCATGTCCCCTTTGTTAATCCCACTAACCCACTTGAACACCTCTATCATATCCCCTCTAACTCTGCGTCTCTCTAACGAATGTAAGCCTAATTTCTTCAACCTTTCTTTATACGGAAGATTTCAAATATTATGGATAATTTTTGTCATTCTACGTTGTACTCTCTCCAATGAATCTATGTCCATTATGTATTAAGGACACCAAAATTCAACAGCATAATCCATATGGGGTCTCACTAATGACAAGTAAAGTTTTAAGATAACATCAGCAGTTCTGTTACTCACACTCCTTGAGATGAACCCGAGAATCCTGTTTGCCTTGTTTCGAACGCTTATACACTGTTGTCTAGGCTTCAAATCATTGCTAACAAACACACCTAGATCTTTCTCACAATTCGAGTTTCTAATTCCACATTAGCTAGTTTATATTTAACATTTGTATGCATCTTCCCTATCTTTAATACCTTGCATTTGTCAATGTTAAACTTCATCTGCCAATTTACTGACCATTCGTGTAAGGTATCTAGATCCCTTTGGAGGCACTCTATATCTCTATCTGAATCAATTGTTCTCCCCATTTTGGTATCGTCTGCAAATTTACTTATCCTACTAGTTATACCTAAATCAAGGTCATTTATGTATATAACAAACAACAGAGGACCTAATACAGATCCCTGGGGGACACCACTTTTGACTGCTCCCCATTCTGACTTCGTACCATTTATGCTGACTCTCTGCTTCCTACCAATTAGCCATGACCTAATCCATCCTAACAACGCCCCACCTATTCCATGCGCCTCAACCTTTCTCATCAATCTCTCATGGTGGACTCTGTCGAAAGCTTTACTGAAATCTAAATATATTCTATCATATGACTTGTCATTATCTACTGCTTTATATACCTCTGAGAAAAAACTAAGCAAATTAGTAAGGCAAGAACGTCCCTGAGTGAATCCATGCTGAGAAGAATTGATTAAATTAAATGTATCTAAGTGGTTTCTAATTTTACTAGCAATAATTGACTCTAGTAGCTTTCCTATGATTGATGTAAGACTAATGGGACGGTAATTGGATGCTATTGATTTGTCACCTTTTTTGAAGATCGGAACTACGTTTGCAAGCTTCCAAGCTTCTGGAACTATACCTGTCTCCAATGACTTGTTAAATAAAAATGTTAATGGGTAACTTAACTCATCCCTACATTCTGTTAATACTCTAGCATATACCTCATCAGGACCAGGCGATTTATGAGGTTTCAGTCTGTCAATTTCCTTAAGCACATCATTTCTACTTATAGTAACCGTACTTAACCTATTTTCTATACTATCGCTATATACCTTACAGACTTCTGGAAACTGTGCCAAATTTTAATTAGTGAAAACGGAAAGAAATTGACTATTTAATGTACTGCACATTTCTAAATACTGCACATTATAAAGTGTTTTACAGTGTTTTCCAGCATCTGCATGACAGAGGAACATTTGCTGGAGTTTGTGGTACTGCTAAACGAATAGAGAGTCAAGATAAAATAAGGCAGATTATTAACTCGTAAACTGCGAAGGTATGGTAGTTCAAACCCTCCCGCCAAGCGAAGGTATTTGGTTCTATTCTGACAAAAATCGTCATAGTACCATATATATAATTATTACTTATCCATATGCACCTATTTTGATTTTATTATAAACATATGAACATTTAAGAGCAATGAAAGAAATAGGAATAGCATTTAGGGGGTGACAAAGACGTATTATTGCCTCAAGGTCATATCATGAGGCGAGAACTGGAGCGGCGTATATGCTCCCTTCCCAATCTCTCAGGGGACACTGAGGCCTTACACTAGAAGCCTCTCTGTTGCAAGGATCTCTAGCTGCCATGCCCGTGTTAAAGAGACCGGGTGAGGGTAATTTGCGCCGAAAATTACCCGATAAAAATGGGAATAAGAGGACAAATAGATGATACTTGAGTAGGAGGGAAAAGGGGGGGAAGGAGGGAGACCGCATGAGGAAAATTCGCGCCAAATATTACCCGATAAAAGGGGGAATAAGAGGAAAAATAGCTGATGATTGAGGAGGGGGGAAGGAAGGAAAGGGGATTGGGGCACATATGTAGGAGTGGTAGCAAGTAATTGACGGAATTTATCTCACCTAATCTCAAATTACTTTGTTTTGAGTGTCACTGGGGTGTTTTCTAAGGTTTGTTTTATGCTCTGGATCTATTGAGGACGGTCGCAGTGCACCAGAAAAGAACTCTATTGAGGATGGTTGCCATTTATTGGTTAGCATAGTCAAGCAGAGCCCAAACATCAGCACAAACAGTTTTGAGGAAGGTTCTGTATTAAAGCTGATGGTGGTCACTTTGAACCTTTAGGATAATGTAATCTCAGCAGTAGGGTACATACAGTATATAATCCAATGATCTATTACCCAAGCAATGGTTCACATGTCATGAGGTTATGTGTGTTTCCTGTTTAAGTTATGAACTTTGCGAAAAACTGATGCATTAAATGCCACGTTTCATTACAGTAGAGAAGGTGTAACAGCTAATTACAGTACTGCAAGGCTTCATATTACACTAATTGACAAATTCATACAATAGCTGTTTTGATATATTCCATTTTTCAGAGATATCATGGCTAACATATAAATAAAGAGTACACTTCCTCATGGTGGCACCAGCGTAGCCTACTCCCTCCCTCCCAACACCACCTCGTCACTAACTGTTACATTTTAGTGACTGAATACCAAACACTGACGCAGAAATAAATAACATATGTATATATCACATTTTTACTTATATCTGCATAATCTTTCATTTCTGCAAGTATTTTTCATAACTCTCGTGACACCCTGTATATATATCTGTATCTCTCAACCTATCCATCAATCTCTACCCTGCCTTTATCTCTCTGTATGTGTCAAAATACAAGCAAATGAACAGACAAATATGTGGACATTATTACAAAATGAGGAGTAGATATTGATTTTTTTTTTGCCTCATTTAGTACACCTCTACATGGGCACCATTAGTTGCACGAAGCACATCAAGACGGTACTCGATTTCTTGCCATGTTCGCTGTAGCATAGCCTCATCAATGGTCGCAATGGCATCAGTGATATTTTGCTTTAGGTCAGTGATGTCCTGTATCTCTGTTCGATACACGATATCTTTAACATAACCCCATAGAAAGAAGTCCAGGGGAGTGATATCTGGTGAACGAGGTGGCCAGGGAATCGGGCCATCCCTTCCAATCCACCGGTCTGTGAATGTTTGATTTAGGAACTCACGAACACGCAGTCCCTAATGTGGTGGTGCACCATCTTGCTGATAAATGATGGTTGGTTGAAGGTCATCTAGTTGTAGTGCCACATAAACATTTGCAGTAATTGTTTTCTCGTGGAAGAAAAATGGACCAATGGACAAATGCAATGTTATTAAAAACTTTGATAACCACCGAGTACATACAACAAATCTGATTAAAATATCTCATCAATTGCCTTGGTAATAACAAATTTAAATTGTAAAGAGACTTTATGGACACCCTGTATATCAAAACCCAACCACCTAAGCCAATCATTTCCTTTGTGTCTGTATGTGAATGTGTCTGTATGTGAATGTGTCTGTATGTGTCTGTTTGGGGAGGAGAAATATCGCAAGATGATCCAGCACTACAAAAACAAGTCAAGGAGTATCATCAAGTTCTATAACAAATTTAAAGGTTTTCTATGCAAACGCTTAGCATACGCAATTTTCAGATTTAGAGGAGCTAGTGTTTACAGAAAAATTATGATGTGATTGGCATAACAGAATCTTGGCTCAATACAGAAGATAGAGACTTTTTAGCAGAGTATTCACTTCCCGGTTATGTAATGTTTGAGAAATTGTGCTAATAAAGAATAATAAAGGTACCAAAATAATACTTGCATTAATATACAGACCTCCAGCTAAAGAAAGAATTCTAGTTACTTCAACTGCTGTTTAACAAACCTCTCTACGATGAGAGTAAAGCTGTAGATATTATATACCTTGACCCACAAACGTTTACTGCTTGTCCTTTGTATGTGAATGTAGCAGAGGACAAAGGAGGGCATTCAAGCTTATGAGCTGCCCTCTTCATTCTCTTCATACATTTTAACTCTCTTTTCCAATGTACAGTTACTGACAAAATGTTTATGAGCTCTTGCGATTTTCCTTATGCAAATCTATCCATTTAGATTGATGTTACGATCAAATGAGCTTCAATTAATGCATTATATGTATTTACTTGATTTGCTCTGAACATCAATCTAAATGGACATATTAGCATAAAGAAAATCGCAAAAACTTACAAACATGTGCCCGTAGCTGTACAATATACGTCTTTCTCTGTATCTACTCATCTCTCTGCTCTCTGTCACCTAAACCAATTTCTGGTTGTGTCTCTGTATTGTAACTGTAGCGGAGGGAGATGGGGCAGTACTCTATCATACGGTATGTCCCTCCACACCCTGACCTCCCGTGACTGTCTGGACCCACCTGACCCTCCCAGTGCTGGAGACTCTACCATCCACCACCACCAGCCAGCAGCCTATGGTCAGCTTGGACCCAGGCGTCCACAGTCGCACTACCACCAATCATCAGGTATGGCATTCTACCCTAAGATGACTTTAATTGCCAAGTCTTAAATACATTTGTTTTTCTTTTCTTTTCGGAGTTTTGGAATTACTATTGTCTTTATTAAGCTCATATTTAGATTCAGACAAACACTTACTGTCTTGGTGGTGTAGTGGTTTAGATGTTTATGCTCTGGGTGTGGTGTTCCGAGTTCGAATCCTGGGAGGACCACATGCTTCCATTAGTGTATTCAAGTACATTGGGGTTTGTAATGAATGATTAATGTTAAGAACGGGGTGTTCCTTAACCCTTTCCTGCCCGGGCTGCCTTTCTAAATGACGGCGCTCGTATCCGGATGATCTGGCTGAAAATCAACACAAGTAAACAAAGGCATATCTCCGTTAATACAATAGCTACACTATTCAAACAAACGTCACAATGTACTCCTTACCTTGTTGTAAAGACTGGCGTTAAATAGAGCTCTCTAGCTTAACTGGTTCAGGAGTTATGGCGATGTTAGTGGAGGTAACTTTATGTGCATATTTACCTAGACGCCTCCGAACGCTCAACTGCGGCCCAGGCTACGACGCATTATTGCACTCGTCGCCCTACCCGCAATTATGCCGGGAAGCGATTTGAGTTTTTTTATTGTTTATTCTGCCATTTATTATAATTGTTATGTTATTTTCACTCAATAAAGTAATTTTTATGAAGTTATTTTTGTGTCTCACTTGTACTTTTATTGTTATTATATTCTTAGTGTCACATTCACTGGACAATGATAAATGATAGTGTCATTTTCACTTTTATGTATTGCTAGGCAAGCTATAATATAGATTTTAGTGGCACGTTCATTTGTTCATATTGTTATGAAGGCACATATTATTAGTTAGTTGTGTCTCTTTCACTTTTACTAATTATTTTATATTATCATTAGCCTACATTTTGGTGTCAATTTCACTGTCATTGTCACGAGCTCTTCAATATTGGACTAGAGTGTGAAACTGGTTGAAGCACTGTCCAGCGCACAGTGCCACTTCACACTCGAGGCATTCCCATGTTTTTTTGTTTCGCTTTACGGGGTCTGCAAGTTGTTTGGCTACACACATGGCACCTCTTCTGACTCCTAGCATTACCACCTGGTACTTTGGGAGGAAGGGGGTGGAGCTGGTGCTTCCTGAAATAGTCGGCACATGCCGTGCGGTCCAGCCAGCCTGGTCCTTGTAGTGGTCTCCCGGCTGTAGCATGTTTTCCCAGGAGCTCAAGTATCACCTGCTTGTGGAACTTGCGCATGGACTTATACTTCTTGGCTCCGGGAGTATTCAGTCGGTAGATATTGTAGGCATTGAGGGCCGACATATCTACCGTATGCAGAACAAACTTCTTGTACCACCTGCAAGATGTTCGCAGGCAGTCGATGAAGCCCATCTGCATGTCGGACTTATCGATGAGACGCATGTTGAGATTGTAGTCCAGAACAGCAGCTGGTTTCTGGACGGAGTTTTTGGTCTTCCTGTCCACCTTCCCTGTGGCGACCATCTCGGCTTTGTGGCATGTGGTGAGCAGGTTGACCTTCCGCTGGTCATGCCAGTGGATAGAGAGGATGGGGCCACTCTTCTTGTGGAAGACCTCCATCTTCTTGGTCTTGGTAGGGTACACTGGCATGCCCCTCCTCTTGGCCTTGACTGTGCCAACAGTTCCGGTCTTGCGGTCATGGAGGTACTTGGTCAGGATGGGCGACGTATAATAATTATCCGTGTACAGGATGTGGTTCTTATGGAAGTGTTGCTCCATCATCTTCTGTACAACGGCACCCCCAAAGCCGATGTCAGGGTCTGTAATTATTTCTCCACCACTGCCGCTGTAGACCACAAAGTCCAGCACATATCCCATCTTGCAGTCGCAGAGGACGAAGAACTTGATGCCGAAACGGTGTCTCTTTGACGGGATGTACTGTCGGAAATGCAGCCTTTCACGGAACAGGACCAGAGACTTGTCGAGGCACATCTTCTGGAATGGAATCAGGTAGGTGGTAAACCGATGACGTATCATGTCATACAGCTTCCTGATTTTCTATAACGTGTCGGGAAGGTGGACATGCATGTTGTGGGTCAGGTGGAGATACGACAGGATGTCAAAATACCTGTCCCTGGACATGTATTTTCCGAATGCTGCAGTTGTGATGAGGTCGGCAGTTATCCAGTAATTGGCCAGTGCATGTTTCCTGATGTGTGTCATCAGCATAGTCAGTGCCAGAAAAACATACATTTCTGGCACAGTGACAGCTCGCCATGCCACCATCTTGGCACTGGTTTTCCTGCCAAGAAAGTTAGAACAGATTTCGTAGTGGTTGTTAGTTTCCTCGACGAGGTATTCCATGACCTCGTTGTCATAGAAGCCACAAAAAAGTTCACTCGGGGTTGCATCTGGGCCACAGGGATATGCTGCTGTCACCCCTGAGCCAATCTGCTCCTCGTCAAAAGCAGGACAATCTGGCTCAAAATCTGCCCCATCAGTCCAGACAAACAACTCCGATGAGCGCACACGCCCAGGCCCACACGGATGCCCGCGCCCACGCCCACGCCCAGGGGCAGCGGCAGCGGCTTCGGCAGGCTGAGCCGCACGCCCACGACCTCGCACTCGAACTCGTCGTGTTGGTATCTCCCATTCTTCCACATCCTCTTCCTCCTCCTCCTCCTCAGGTGATGTCAGGTCATCTGGGGCAATGTTGGGGTCGTCAACATCTTTTTCGGGGGACAATTCTGGCGAAGAAGTGATCGGGCGTCGGCGGCGTGGGTGGCGGGAAGCTGCGGGGGGTGGAACAATGGGAGCCTCAGCCTTGGGAGTTGGACTCCTTTTGTGGCGAGCCGAGGGCTTCTCCGCTCCAAATAATGCTCTTCGATGTGATGAGGGCTGTGGCACACTGTGGGAGGACAATGCCGCACCTCTAGTAGAGGCCCTTTGCTCATCCTGAGGGAGAGATGAAGCCGAGGGCTGTGGGTGACCCGCGCGGCATCCCGGGTCAAGGCGTCGGGACAAGGGAATGCGGGTGGTCACTAGACCATGGTCGGCGTCACTGTCACTATCACTTTTATCACCTTTCCTTGCTTTTTCTGCTGCCCTGCGTGCTTTTTTGGCTGCACTTTTCACTATTGTTTTCTCATAAAAGTATTTGCCCACTTTCAAGGGCGTACGAGCAGGCAAGGGGGAAGGGAAAGTTCCCGGGGTAGGCCTAGGCTGACCAAGCAATGGCGGCAGGGTAGGCCTAGGCTCAAGGACACTCGGAAGTTCTATTTCACCTTCCTTCACCACTTCTACATCAGGGTCCTCACTACTGTCTCCGACTTCAAACTAATCAACATTATCATCACCCTCAAACCCCACAAAATCATCATCTTCACTCGCACTAATGATTTGTTCTTTGTCGAACAAGCTTTCGCCACTGCTTTCTTCGATGGCAAAAAGTTCTCTCTCTATCGCACTATCACTCAATAAAACCTTTGCTTTCTTACGTTTAGGCTTTTTCTCGCTTGCAACAGGCGTCGACGTAGCTAGTGGGGTAGCAGTGGGACGTGCAGGAGGTTGCAGGGAATCGGACGCGTCGGAAGATTTTTTTTGCTATAACTCGCTATGGCGGGCACGTACGAACTGATAACGGTAGTAGTTGAGGCTTGGTGGCGCTGCGATCGGCCCTGCAAAGGACATTTTTGCCGCACAGATTTCAAAGCATGCTTTCAAGCATATGGATTTTAAAATGACACCCGGGATCCGGCCGCATGGACGCACTGTCATTTTAAAATGACACCCGGGCAGGAAGGGTTAATAGTTACTTTCACTCGAAATACCAGCATTTATAAAAGCTAGATTTGGAGACCATTGTACACTAGTATCAGCGGCTTGACTGATGGTGGATTAATATATTTTGCCATAATCTTATACAAATATAATTCATACGGCATATATGATGCAACAAAAATATGTTCTGCCATATATGACGCTTGCTACTCACGAATAAATTAAGGTCCTCAATCTTTCCTATCACTCGCCCTCTCTCTCCCATCATACCACAGTTATTCTCTCTTTCCTCAATCCTCACTCCCCCTCCTTTCCTTCACCTTCTTGGAGGTCATACGGTCCACTCAATTAAGGAATTGAGGAAGGTGTTGTTCTCCACCTGTTGCGTCCAGGATATAGGAGCTATCCAATTTCTCCCCACTTCATTCGTTTGTTTGCAAAAACAAACTTAGAGTGGCCAGATATTGTTTGCATTTGTTTTGTATTCTTTTATTGGAAATAAACCCTCTGCACAGCTGTCAGTTTGTCAATACCAAACATTAAATGTCCAATGGAATAATAGAAGAAAATAATTATGTTCATGATATTTGGCAATAGTATTATATACAATATGATGTACTCTGTATTCTACTATAAGATCATACTAATTTAGGATTTATGGAAAAATATGCCTTTAATTCAACCTTTCAGTCTAGTTATTTCTTGTTGTATAGCATCATCTTTCGTGAGCCCCTGGCTATTTTCGTTGTATCAATCCTTTATAACACCCTAGTGACTTCATGCAGACAAATAAAATATAGAATTAGTAATGAATATATGTAGATAAATAAATATATACAATAAGAAACCTGCTGGCACGAGGGTGGTCAAACAATATAGCACAGTTATGATGTATGAGTAAAGCTGTATAAAATCATATTATATAAGATAAGCTGAAATGCTAATTAATTGACGTTAATGATACTTAATGTCTTGATTCGATATAATTTAATCTCGAGAAGAATCATACATACTAAAAATGTATGTCTCATGTAAAGTAAGTCAATAATCTGTTAACTACATTATTTGATGATACGTTTTTATTAAGTACTACTACGACTGATTTAACATAATCACCATTTATTGAGCAGCATTTTCCGAAATATCGTGAGTCATTAACAGTCCTCTTTTAAAGTTGCATTATATCTGCACGCTTACAAACTAAAAACAACCATGGTTCTCTACTCTGATACAGAAATATCGTACATAAGTAACCCAAGTGGAGGAGAGTATGGTTGCCGGAATAAGTCAATGTCTGAACAGCCAGTGATGGAGGGGAGCCTGGTGGTGGTGGCAGGGGAACCTAATGACCACAACAAGTGGACCAAAGAGGCCAGGAAATATCCACCTTGCTTCAGGAATCCTTCCAAAGGTAATTAAATAGATCAATTATTCTAATGAGTATTATTTATAAAACATCACTTAACCAAAATAATAATAATATGTCCGGTGATAAGCTGAAGGAAGAGATGTTTCCTGAACAACAACAATGACCATTCTAATTATGTTATCAACATGTATGGACATTTTGTTTGTGTGATTGGTGGCGAGAAAAGAGACACTGTGCCGATTGAGGCACCAGTTACCACTGCCCATCAATGGCATCCACAATCGACATATAGAAACAACGTGGATTTGGATGATTTTAATGGGCCTTGTTTAGGATTATCAATGTATATGATAACCACTGTTCTTCACTTTTCATCTATCAAATAATATGATTAAAATCAGACCCACTCACTCACTTCTCCAAACTTGCATTTTTCAAGGACCGCATTACTTGTTCCACCCAGAGAAGACCGAGATCATTGGTCAGAATCACGACCCAATGGGCGAGGCAGGAGGCCAAAACTCCAGTTCTGAGAGCAATTATGGTTCCATTCCTGTCCAGCCACGACAGCACTTCCAGCAGCACCCCATCCAGTTCCCTAAGCAGAACCTCCAATACCTGAAGCAGCTCCAGTCAGAACAGAAGCAAGAGGCAGCAGAAACCCGTGGTCGAGTGGTGGTCCCTCATCCACTGGCACCTGCCCACCATGCCAGGTAGTCTCAGGTAGTGTAGACCGAGATATTATGTAGGTGGTAGGGTTTGGCCGAAGCTACCCACAAACCACTGCCTTCCTCCTACAAACCTCCTACGTAGAGACCATATAGAAAAGAGAGATTGGCCAGCTGCCATCTTATTGCCGCTGTAAAACTCGGTTATGTCTATCTAGGATGTATACAAATCGGTGGTGAGATGTATTTTCCCTACTTGTTAGTAATATTTCAATCGCTTATATCAACCAATCGAAGCTTTGGATTGTAGCTAATGAATACAAGAACAATATTAGTGAACAAACAGAAGAAACAAGTATTTAACTGTTGTTTGAAGGTATCTGTACCAACATTAGGTCAACTGAGTGATTGGCACTTGTTCGGTATCACTCCTTCATTTATAACTTACTACATTCCTAGCCTCAGTATTGCACCCTGCCAACTGCTTCATAACTTACAACACTCATTACTTAATTATATTGCTTTCTGGCTACTGTACCATAGTATATAATACTCATAGCCACATTATATAATTATTTACTTGCTGCACAAACTCGACAGTGATGCCTGAGAGACGTGCATGATTGTATCACCTTGCTTTACTCTAAGTCTCTTCTTGCTGAGTATCTAGGGTATCTGAAGAATTCCATATTGGATTGATATAGGTAATTACACTGGTATGCCGTACATCACAATAATAATATGACTTTAACATCATAATATATGAAGCACAAAACCCTGTATACCTTTACACTGGTCTGATGACTTAGCCATTGCAAATATTGTGCCACTTAACCATAATCGTGACTTATCAAAATGTATCTATCCTGATTTGATTACTTCTATAACATCTAATTAGCCATACATAAATTTAGTAATACACGTAAGTAAGCTTTACCAACACAAATGTTCTTAAATAATGGCAAAATCAAGTGTAGGTGGCGATATTTGCTAAGCACTGTAAAGTCCAATGTTGACAGAAGCCCTCGCACCAAAATGGCACCTACGAAATTCGACTAATCATAACACATTTTGAAAAACTGGCTGACCGATCTCTCTGTTATTCAATAGGGTCTCTACTCCCAATCCAGCATGTCTAGCAACCTATATTACCCAAATATCTGTTATTCCCACAGATCACTAATTCTTGCAACCCTCCTACTTCCTACAGGTAGTGTAGTCTCGTAACTCACCTATTTCTACAACCCTTGTGAACCCACAATCCACCTAATCCCATATACCACCGATTCCTGCAACCCTCTTACTGCCCCACAGCTCATGTATTCCCACAACCCACCATTTCTCACAAACCACATCTCATGTATACCCACAACCCATTTACAACTGCACCCTACATAGCATTGTACACATTTCTTCCAATAGCTAACTTCAGTTCTAACTATTCGATTTCCCCACCTAAACTTCTCCTCCATCTTTACCCATCACTTAGAGGGTCTTGACGCGCTTTAGCAGTTATACATGACCATTATTATACCATTTTATGCAGCTTAGGAAAACCTTATTGCAATGAAAAGGGTAAAGTTCATGTCATTTTACCTTTTGACTCACACAGATCCCACCTTTACTTAATATAATCGTCTAGTAATAACTACAATATACTGTGGTGATGGGCTGGTCTATCAGAGTGAGAACTGAGCGATCTCTGCCATACCCATAGCTTACTCTGACTGTTCCTTTATGGTGATGGGCTGGTCTATCAGAGTGAGAACTGAGCGATCTCTGCCATACCCATAGCTTACTCTGACTGTTCCTTTAACTTATATATTTTCTAGATCTCGAGTGACGGCGTCTTTTCCGTGGATTGACCTCCCAATCTACCAAGATTGGAAGCCAAAGCGTCACATTTTTCCCTTGCCCCTCAACTTTCTCTTCATAATTGCTGAGGGGCACAGGGCCCTGGGTGGGGCTTTGGTTTCCTGGGCGTTTCCGCACCCTCCTCAGCTCCCCGCCATGGAGTGGCTTCGGTCACCCAGGCTTTATTGTGGTCGGCAGGGAGGGTTCTGTGGGGGCGCTCGGTTATGGCCTTGGAATTGCTCTGGGCCTTGGGGCTGCTAGGCCAGGCAGCTTGGGGAACAACAATAACAACAACAACAACAACTACAATATACTGTCGAGTTGAGTCATGATACTTCAAGAGTTGCATGCCTTCCGTCCATTCACATTCCTCAGTCGTGTTACACCTTGATCTCAACCTTTCTTACCCTGACCCTTGCTTCCTTAGTGTGCACTGTGCTCTGTCTTTGACCTATCTTCCATGTTTTGTCTTCATCAGTTCTTTCACTTTATTTTCATACTCCTCAAAGATATGTCCCAGTAACTATATTATTTATCTTATACCTCTTTTTAGTTTTACTGGTATGCACACATCCTAGTAAAGTATAGTTGTGAAAATAATGCAATTTATTATTATCGGTTAAAAGTATTTTCACCCTCTATATGCGATTGGTGTGTTATGGAATATTGATATAAGTCAAAAAAAAAAAAAAATTATCATCAATACAATTTGCTGAAATATAGCTTCTGTAGAATCAAGAGCATTAACAATAAGGTGTAGTTTTTAACAGGTATTGAGCACTGTAGCAGCCAAAATAGCACATACAGGGTTGTGTACTTGTTTAATCCCCCATGAGGATTACGACACGTTTTGAGAGCTTACTCCGGCTTTTATTAGACAAATGTATTCAGATTAGGAAGGGAGATGTTAGAGCGATAATTGAGATAGTATTTACCATTTTGATACCCACAAATCCTTTCATAAATTGCATAGAATCGCTTACTGATAGCCAGATTAAACTGTCAATATGCTTCAATATTCTCAAGGGGTTCATCATTGCTATTCCATATACAATTAATATGATTGATATGTTTATAACACATTTATTCCGTACAGGTTTAAACTCAGATCCCGGAGAGATTCGACGTCCGAGGACAACTCTCCCCTCACCCCCCCGCAGCCTCTCAACCCTCCCTCAGAGTTCTGGGGCTCCAGGGAGTTGTCGGAAACTGAGTGCGACCGAGTGTTGCAGCAAAACCAGACAAAACAACTATACACATCACTAACGCAACACAGGAACCATGTAACACAACCCACCGATCAAAGGGCACCAAACAATTCATCAAACCAACACAGTAGCAAAACAGCACAACATTACCATCAGTCCACTACACAAAATCAAATCCCACAAAACAATAACCAGACAGCACAACACAACAATAAGAGAATACAGAATAATATATCACACCAACTAACAGAACCCACTAGTAAGATCCCACAGAACAACACAGCCACACCCAACCTTCACCATCAACCACAGCAGAAGCATCATCCTTTCAAAGTTCAACTTAAATACCTTAAATCACCGTACAGTATCAATGTATGAATGTCATTCAATATGATAATAGTGTGTAGAACTTTAACAAATACGTATGTATGTATGTATATGCTCCGGCACATACCCTATAGTTAGGGGTGTTCGACTCGAGACAAAGCTCGAACAGAAACAACAAACCCTAAAAAAAAAAAAAAAAAAAACTCACAAACGTCTAGATGACATTTATTAATTAGATATGTTTACAAATTAGGTAATATAACAATGAGTACAACTAGTTTGTAATGCTTTATTATACATGATCACATTTCATTAGAAATGTATGAGACTATTTCTTGTTACAATTTATCCATGTGTCTGATGAAGGATTTTTTTGTTTTTATGAAGAACAACATCTGGCAGTAGCAAAAGCTAAACTGAGAAACGTAAGCAACACTCGAGTCGACAAGCATTAGTTTCGTCACCTGCATTGTAATTAACCTTCATGCTTTTATGAATGACACAATTAAAGTAAATTATATGTTATACTAGTAATATTAGGATGTTGTATTGGTTATAAACACTTCAATACTATTGTTAAAATGAGTGGTGATGTTGTAGTAACAGGGCGATTTCTGAGATGTTTTCGTTATTGCCCCTCTCAATGAATTTACCATAATAGGAGAACTGTATAATGTCCTAGTATCATATTTTGATTTACATCTTTCTTGTAAAGTGTCATAATAAATTAATATTTGATATGTTATTTCATTCATCTTTGATTGATTATAGTACCCCCATACAACATATTATGTCATTAGAGAACTATAAAATTATCAACTCAGCATTTGTCATCAAAAAATTGGATATTAACCAGTTGAATGGTCAGAGAACACCTAAGCGCAGCCCCCATTAGGAATGGCCTATTCACCACCCACTCGTAACATTTATTGTCTTTGACTTGAACAGCAACTAAGTCAGGCAAATACCATCACTGCCAAAGCCTATTTGAAGAACCCTGTCCAGAACACTGGGTAAGTAGAGCCTAGGTAGCTTGACAATTTGTCAGGACAGTATGCCATAATAATCAGCAACACATGCTATGGTGCATCACTTGGCATTTAGCCAGCATCAATCAGCTCCTGGCTGCCACTCCTGTTGTTACAAACGACACTGCTTGGCATGTATCCGTTTTCTCCAATGCGACAAGAGGAACCTCTGCAACAACACCAGATGACTAGCTGGTGAAGAATACGGTAAGCATAACACCTGCCACACCATCACCAACTGCCAGGCTTGTGAATTACACCACACCATTGTCGAGGACTGGTAAGAGTTGTAGCATAAAATTTCTGCTGTAATGTCAGTATGTTGATCCAGAGCTGTGTATTATATTGCAAAAACTCTATAATTCAGTGTAATATAGTGCTTAACACGTTTACTCATTTATCACTTGGTCCGGGGTTCAGTTAAAGGTGGCATTTTTGTGAGAAGAATAGGAACTTATGACAATCGTACGGAGACCTCACTATACTAAGCAGAGCTAACACCCCTGATTTAAGAACTAACAATGTAGTGTTCACAGAACGTATCCATAGGATATTACATAGCAACATGTCAACCCCACATAAGATCCAACTCTATCTCGGGCCATTTATCAGAGAAAAACTTCCAAGGCGCCATGGATACTTGCATAATTTCGAGCTATATAATTTAAAGGTGAATTGACTGTAATAATGTTTATGTGTGCATATCACACTCTCTCTTTTAGTATTGATCCTTCCATTACATGGTTTACTACAAATGATCAGCAAAGCGATGGTCAAGTTTCCATTAACTTTTGTTTGTATTCTACTTTAACCCTTTCACGCATGTATGGATGCCTGGGTTGTCGAGTAGCAAACAGAAATAGAGTTCTCTCCATCCTATAATTACCTCTCCAAAATTAGGTTTCTAAACACCCCTGTTGGTCACAAAGATGTTAAAGTATCCCAGAATAGGCACAAATGGCGTCCTGTGCGTGCAAGGGTTAATAATTGTTTAGTTTTGACTCAGAAATTATCGCAGATGCTTTTAAATTGTGATTTCGCTGGTGCCCGTCACATGATGGGCACCATTTTGAGGCTGTTATCAGCCCTGAGAGTGATACCAGCTGTTGGAGGCAGGCAGGAGGGTTTCAACCGCTCGCCACAGGCCGCGGGGACTCCCTGAGGTCTGATAGACAGCCCGCACACTCATGTTTTTTTGTTTTTTTTTCCTATGTGAGTGAGTGAGACAAAAGGCAGAACTGCCTGTATCGAGTGCCTCCCCCAGAGTTGGAAGAGTGACAGGGCCAAAATCAAGGGAAGTTCGAGCCAAAATGCCTGGACACATGGAGTTTGAAGCAATTTAAGTCATAGGAAGAGGGAAAGACTGGTTCTGAGAGAGAGTTCCAGAGCTCAGCAGTTGAATAGAAGAAAGACTGAGAATAACATTTCACTCTTGGGTTGGAGAGCTGCACAGAGTAGGTGGGATTGTGTTGCAAGACGGATACTACGTACCCTACGCAGAGGAAGTGGTATACACTGGGAAAGCTCTGAGGAACATTGATTATTATAGTAGTGATAGAATAGCGAGAGAGATGCAACATTGCGGCGAAGAGAGATAGATTTCAGAGAGTTGGGGAGTGGGCGGGAGTTAATTATACGAAAGGCTTTCCTTTCTACTTTGTCTAGGAGTGCGGTGTGAGAGGATCCTCCCCACACATGTGAACAATACTCAATACAAGGACACACTGTGCCCCTGTACAGAGCAAGAAGCTGTACAGGGGTAAAGAACCCCTTGAGGCAGTTGAGCACACCCAGCTTCTGGGAGGCTGCCTTAGCAAGACTGGTAATATGGTCCTTCCAAGTGAGAGCAGAAGAAAAAGAGACACAGAGAATTTTGAGAGAAGATGAAGGATTGATTTTTGTAATGTTGAATTGTAAGGGATTGTCCTTTGGGAGTTCTGAACGGGTAGTAAGATGATGAAATTTGATTTTGGAAGCATTAAACAGTAGTTAGATCAGAAGATAAGTGTTGCATGGATTCAATACATTTGTCTTTGAGGGATTGCTGGCTGGGGCTTTCAGGAAAACTAATTGAGTAGTGAAAGGTAGAGTCGTCTGTGTATGAATGGATGGGACTGGAGGTGCAGTTGAGAAGATAATTTATGAAAATTAGAAAGAGAATAGGAGATAGAACAGAGCCCTTAGGAACACCAGAGTTGATAGGATGAGGAAGTGAGCGATGGCCGTCCACAACCGCAGCTATGGAACGGCCGGAAAGGAAATTAGAGACAAAGGCACAGATGGAGGGATAGAAACCGAAGGAGGGTAGTTTAGAAATTAAAGATTTGTGCAAGACTCTATCGAAGGCCTTCGATATGTCTTGTGCAATAGAAAAGGTCTCACTGAAGTCCCGATTGGAGGATGACCAAGAGTTTGTAAGATATGGAAGAAGATCAACACTAGAGCGACCATGAAGGAAGCCATATTGACGATCTGAGAGTAGATTATGAGAAGAAAAATGCTTAAGAAATTTGGAAGCATGAATAATTTCAAAAACCTTAGAGATACAAGTAATAAGAGCAATTGGACGATAGTTGGAGGGTTGAGAGCGGGCACCCTTTTTTGGTACAGGTTGAATGAGAGCAAACTTCCAGCAAGAAGGAAGACGTTAGAGGAGAGACAGAGACGAAAGAGTTTGTCTAGGCAGGGAATCAGCACGGAAGCACACCGCCTGGACCGCCAGCCTTCTTAGTATTAAGCCCAGAGAGGGTAGAAAATATATCGTTAGAAGAGATTAGGATATTAGGCATAAGTAGGAGAGGGGGTTGGAAAAGGAGGAATAACACCGGAATCATCCAAGGTGGAGTTTCTAGCAAAAATTTTAGCAAAGAGTTCAGCTTTGTCAGAGGAAGAAGTGATGGTTGTGCCATCAGAGTGGAAAAGATGAGGAAGAAAAATTGTTGGAGAGGTTTTTGGCTAGATGCCAGAAATTAAGCTTGGGAAGAGCTAGAGTTGGATAGTTCAGTGCATTTAATATTGATGCAAGAGTGCTTGGCAAGTCAAAGAACAGAATTGGCTTGATTCCAGGCAAAACATAGGAAGAATGAGATTCTTGAGTCTTAAGGCATCGGTACTGTTTGAATGCTTCCTCCTTGTTGTGGACAGCAGTAGAACAAGCGTTAGTAAACCAAGATTTTTTTGCATTAGACTGAGCGAAAGAAAATGTCATGTATGCTTCCATGCCCAAGAAGATTACCTCTTTAATGCGTTCAGCACTCTCCGAGGGTCCCCGGCCACAGAAGCAAAAGTCATTCCAAGGGAATTCAAAGAAATACTGCCGAAGAGCCACCCAGTCGGTAGCGCCAAAGTGCCACAATCGCTGCCAGTTGCGAGGATCGGGTGGACGTACTGGATAGATAGGACAGGTGACAGATATTAGTTTATGGTCCAAGGAGTTCAAAGGAGAGAAAAGATTTACAGTATAAGCAGAAGGGTTAGAGGTTAGAAATAAGTCAAGAATGTTGGGCCGATGTCCGAAGTGATCCGGGATATGGGTGGGTTGCTGGACTTGTTACGACTGGGACTCGTATAAAACAAGGGCTCTTAATCATGGACTAGAAAGGCACACAGCCACAACGGTAACACTAGATCCAACCCTCGAACTTATAATGCCGGCGCACAAAAACACCTATACCCTCCAGAGTTAAATCTGCAATAGCGGGGTATCCTATAACTCGGTATAAATGCACTACTACTACAGGATGATGATCTCTGATACAGCCTGATCACAACAATATACAATTATGTTAATAATGTATACAAGGAAAAAGATAGAGAGCTTAATTAAATCACGGCAATGATTTAATGCAAACAAGAAGAAGGTATAATTAAAGTTACTCTAAACAATAATAACTGTCACTCCTATATTAAAGAAAGTGAATGAAAGTTCTAAAGCATCGAACAGGAATCTTCTGAAGAAAAGTCTGATGCTGCTTAAGATGATCGAATCGGATTTTGAACTGTTATATAAAGCAGGAACAAGATATGGCAAGTGTAGGGACATACAGTGTTAACTGGCACGGGAATTATGATAAATGCGCAATAGTATTATCTCCAACAACAAAAGAAGTACTTCCTCAGGCAACGCAAAAGCCTGCTCGAGTTGTGCAACTCAACAACAACCAAGGCTTACAATCAACATGAATAAAAATGCTGCATACATAACATAAGAGCTTATAATCCTAATCGGGTGTCTTCTAGGCGAATAAAGTCTAGCTGGGATGTAGTAGGCTAGGAAACAATGGCTGAGCAAGCGGCTCGTAGCCTAGTGAGGTCCTTAAGACTGTGCGGCCAAATTATGTTAAATGACGGGGTGCTCTCTTGAGAGATCCAGATCGCTAGTATCTGGTTCTCTCCTGGCGACCCTCTTAAGTCAAAGCAAAACGAGTTAGCACAGTGTTGGGTGGCAGAGGCAAAAGCCTTCACTCGCAACACAGTGCTAAACTCACAAGGTACAAAGTCAGAAAGACAAAAGGCTTCCCACGCATCCGTTGCAAATTGTACAAGTTCAACAAAACCTGGTACACATCGGAAATCACAACAACAATAGCCTCACCCCAGTCTAGCATTAAATAGCCCGCAGACAACCAAGAGATAGGTAGGGAGCCACCGTGAGTGTGTCGAAACTCTACAGACAAAATGTTAACCCCTCCAAAATGTCTAACTAAACATGAAATATCTGAGAGCTTCAGCATATAATACGATGGCCGATATATGAAATCTTGCAGAACCAAAGGGGATTTATGATATTAACCCTCTAACGTCCTTGACGCATTTTTGAGCCTATTAAGGATACATTAAAGCCTTTGTTTCCGTCAGGGGTATTTATAACCCTTAGTTTATTTACTTCAACCTCTGCAGTTATCTTTGAGTTAGCTGTGGGCAGCAAACTAATTTTGGAGAGGTAATTATAAGAGTGAGAGAACTCTATTTCTTATTGCTAATCTGGCAACCTCTGCGTCATAAGGATGTGAGAGGGTTAAATAGATTGGAAGAATGAGAGGTAAGAAGTTGAGAGAGAGAGAAAGTGTTCTATAGGTAGAAGTCGGGGACAGGTGGCAAGGCAGATGTTTAGGGTATGCTGGTCAGGCAAGCTCTGAGCAAGGAAGGCACAAAGGCAGCAGGGAACGTGAGGGGGACCAAACCCCTGCCACGGCGGGAGGGCTGCAATGCGGCCAGCCAATCAGAGGGCCCGGCCGTGGCATGACATCACCGAGGCAATGTGTAACACTGCGCGTACTACCCTCTGTCTCCTACACTTACTCACTCACACTCTCTAGCTGTATCATTCAGTCTTATACATTAAACTTATAACTGATGATATTAAATATAACGCATTGTCACAGACGAAAATAAAGACCACTTCTATACTGCCTGTGACATGACGATTCACAAGAAAGAAAGTACAACATTGTAGATAGACTGTAGCCCATTTCACTGCCCTGGCGAGCGCTAGTGGCTACCGGGAGGCGATTCTGCCAACGCTGGTAGGCGTCACACCCCGCCGAAGATATAGAATGCTCAACATTAGGTGAGCACGATATCTGACAAGGCAGAATGCCGACAAGACCCATCACACATAGCCACTCCACCAGAAATGAAATGCAAAAGCTCAATCATAAACAAAACAACATTTTAGCATAAATAAAATCTTATAACCCCTCCCAAACATAATAGTATAATTTTAGCCCGCTATGCTCCCAGAGCGAGCTTCATAGAGCCCAGCCTCCTAAGTGAAAGACAGGTTCAACTTAGGACTTTAGCTATACCATAGGCAACTTACAATTAACTATCAAAAGAAATAGTTTTTGTGTGATTTTTTTTTTTTTTTTTTAATTTTAATGTTGTTTTTTTGGCGGCTGCTCTACAGGGGCAAGCCTGATTTTTCTCCACTCTCAACACACACTGACTGAAAGGCGAGGGTTCTCCTGCAAACAAACCCTCCCATGACAAACAATCAGCCAAAACATTATCAGTGCCCTTAGCATGCCACACATCCAACTTGTGTTCCGGCAGCTCAACAACACCTGACACTGATAACCTGCCCAGTTCATCACAAGACTGGCACTTCTCTTCGGTCTTTCCGGCATCGGGGCCTGCCAATAACCTTTCACTAGTTCTACCTTCGTGACGAACGAGGCAGCCCAGATGCGGTCTATGGTATCGTCAACTCTAGGTAATGGATAGGCGTCTGTCAGGGATAATGCTTCCACACTCTTGCAATCACCATACACACGGATCTTGCCACTCAACTCAGGTTGCAAACTCACTGGCAACGACCACTCACAACATTCCTTATCCCTCAGACCCTCTTTCCACACGTTGTCCAGCTCTGTTTTCACGACAGGCTTTTTAGCAGGATTAATACGGTAGGGAATAAAACTGAGCCTTGCACTGTCTCCAGCCTCCATGTCGGATTCTACCCGGTACATCAGGCCTGGAGAAGCAACAAACATGCGGATGCACTGCCACAGCCTAGTAAACAACTTATCTCGCAGAACAACATGCCTAGTGCCCTCCCACAACCCAGCCGAGACCGCAGTTTCTAACCTGTAGTCTCCCTCCTTCTCCACCTTCGTCCCTAGAACAGCCAGGTCATGAGAGGGACAATCAGTACCCCCTGTGCAGTCACTCCCATAGTTCATTATTGCTAAGGCTTCCCCGCCGATACCGTACATGCGCACCCCCGCATTCCTTACGACTACATCTGCCTGCGCAGCATCACCGCTTTTAGCGACATGGCCAGATACAGTCGGTCTATGGTAGGGCTGTTGCATTCGACTAGAGCAGCATTGGGATGCTATGCGACGACCGGGCACATCCACTCCACAGCCAACCTCACCAATCTGCTCAATGTCCTCCTTCTGACCACCACCCTTGGCAGCCATGGGTCGACCCTGACCTGACAACCATGTCCAAGTCTCGTCGCCCACCTTGAACCACCGAAACAACGAGGCTAACGGTCTACCAACATTCAAGTGACCTGCCCACGGAACATCTTGCACCGCCTGAGTTGTGAGGCTCGGGTGCTCGGCACGACCAATGGGGAATGAACCGAGCTGGTGCTGGAGCGCTGCACACTGCTGCTCAGGCAGGTGCTCTAGCGCTTCCACAGCCACCAGACTCGTGTCCCCCGCCCACTGCTCCGCCGAGACATGACAATCCCTACTCTCCTCCACCTGTGCCCTACTGCCCCCCTCTCCTTCTCCACCTTGGCCGCTGCAGACCAACGCAGGGACAGTAGGCTGCTCAGGTGGTTGCCTCACAAACTCCTCCAACAGGTTCACATGACATGTTTCCCCGTCCTCGTGCTTGATAGTCCCATTCCCACAACTCTCCTCCAACTGGGAACTACTAAGTCGCGGAGTGCCATCTCGGCCAACCATGTCACTAGGGGTGACAGGTTCTGGGGCCACTCCGGAGCTCACCTCTGGGTCAAGTACTAAGTCGCTAAGGAGAGCCGCTGGAGCAAAACTCACAAAACTCCCAACATTAGCTTGCTCCTTCCCACCGTTCGTCCGCTTGTCTAGAGACTGAGGAATAGGCTGTGACACTTTGGAAGCAAGAGATCTTGTAACAACGCACGCCATAGGTTGTACTTGACACTTCTCTACCCACTCCTGTTCCTCCCTACTCACGTCGGCCGGCTTCTCGGCAACGACTAAGGGTGAAACCTCAGAAGTAGGCACCGCAAAGTCGTTGCCGAGAAGGAGGTCGACGCCCCCAACAGGTAAGTTCTCCACAATTCCAACATCCAACTCTCGTGTCACACCATCTACCTCCAGTTCCATCCTGACCAACGGGTATGACTTTGTAGCGTTGATACCCTGCACCACAATTACCCGTGCCGCGTTTATAGGGCTGCCTGTAAAGTTTTTCATCAATGTCAAGGAAGCACCCGTATCATGCAAAAATTCTACTCCATGCTTGCAACCAGCCCACTTCACGCAGCCACGCCCTCGATGGTCGCAAAAGACATCGCGGACAGGGTTCAAGCCTTCCGGATTCTTCTCCACTGGCTGTGTCCCAGCCTCTGACGTTATACCCCGGGCAAACTCAGACGACCTCGGGGACACCCCAATGTTGCGAGCCAAAGACAAGACTGCTGTAGGTAGCTTGCTAGGACAGGATCGTGCAAAATGCCCCTTCTCATGACAATGAAAACACTCTAACTCCCCCTTGGGCTTCCCTTGAGGTGGGGAAGCGCCCTGACCCTTCTTAAACGGGACGGTATTAGGTTTATGGTCAGACTTAATATCATTGCTCTTGTTGTTATGGTTATATGGTGTATCACTGACTCGGGGATGGGGGGGTGGAGTGTTACGCCCCTTGTTACCTGCATCGTTCCTTTGTGCAGACCCGCACCCACGAATCAGTGACATTCTCAGGTCAGATCTCAGCTGCCTCTTGTAGTTTTCGTTTTTTTTTCTTTAAGATTCAACATCAGTTCGCTGCCCATACACTTGAAAAATTGTTCTATAAGCATCAGCTGTTTCAACTCCTCAAACGTCGATGCCTTCTCAGAACGCAGCCAGTTTCTAAATGCATCGGACAGATCCCGGGCATGCTCAAGAAAGGTGCACTCACGACCCTTCGTTACACCCCGGAACTTCAATCTGTCCGTCTCTGGTTGTAACTCATATGCCCGCAGGACAGCCTCCTTCAATACCTCATAATCGATGCAAGACTCCAAGGGCAACGCATCATATGCCTTGAGTCCTTTGCCAACCAACCTAGAGGAAACAAGGGCTGCCCACTTAACCTCGGACCATTGGTGCTCCCGGCACTTCTTCTCAAAACGCATGAAAAATTCGGTGACACCCGACTCATCAAATACAGGGACTAACTTGATAAGGTGCGATAAAGACTGCTCAAGACCTCGATTCCCAGAACCGAGACGCTGCCCTTTTTGACTCCACCCTAGACTTCTCAAGATCTCTGTCTGCACAGTACTTCGTAGACTCAACCTCTCGCTGCCGCTGCTGAATCTTAGCCTGCTCGAGCTCAAGTTTGGCGAGCTCGACCCGAAACAACATCTCGGAAGACAAACCCTAAAGAGGGGGTGCTACTATTGGGGACCCACCCCGTGAATCACCTAGAGGCATGCTCAACCGCCAGCGGGCATCGGCCTGCGGGAACGTACCCGGCTCCGGAGCCCGAGGGGGCGCGATGGTAGGAGTTGAGTGGAATGGGGGCTGGGCAGAAGGTGCCCCACCCGAAGCCCCACGCACCCCACCGAGCACACAGGTAACCAGCTCACCTCTCGACAAACCGCTAGTAGCGGGAAACCCTAAGACCGTGGCTACACACTATAGTCAAAGGAGTACAAAGGAGTACAAAGGAAATCAAGCAACAACAGATCTAGTGACCCTTCTAGGTTGCTTGTCCTCCAAAACACGGAGGATCAAGTGTCCAAACAGTGGTTTTGAGTGGGTAAGGGAACATTGGAAAGGAAATTACTGCCCTGGAACTAATGTCCGTGGCAGGATTAGGAAGTTAGTAGGGGACAGATGGGTTAGTAACTGAGGGGGGGATAAAATAAAGTTATTCATTTACAAACGCAGTCAGTCGCGGGTTTGATGCGAGATATTTGTCTAGGCGGAGTTTAAATGAATCAACGGTGATGCAGTCTATAACGTTTCGGGGAAGCCCATTCCACAAGTTGACAACTCGATTGAAGAAGAAATTCTTAGATTCGTGTGAGTTAAAAGATTTACCAATAATTTTGCAACCGTTTCCCCGCGTGTAATTAGATTGGTCGATAGTGAAGTACTTACTACAGTTCATATTGTCGATGCCTTTGATGATTTTGAACACTTGAATTAAGTCGCCTCTTAATCTGCGCTGGGTTAAAGGAAATATATTTAATTCTCTAAGACGCTCTTCGTATGGTTTGTTCTTTAAGCTAGGTATCATTTTGGTAACTCTACGTTGAACTCGTTCTAGCTTGTTTATATCTTTTTGGTAATAAGGGCACCAGGATTGAACACAGTATTCCAGAAGAGAGCGGACTAAGGAATTGTAAAGGGTTAGGATAACTTCTTTGGATTTATGCTCAAATGACCTGCCTATAAAGCCAATTATTTTGTTTGCCTTCTTAACAACTTAGTCCGTACCGGTCTAGCCCCGACACCCGATCCGCTGACACTGGCTCCTCCAAAAATATCCGAGCATCCTCCTCACTGTTTACCACCCGAGCGCCGCTAGGCAACTCCACCTTCTCCACCTTCTCGCCTGTTTCCCCATTGTGTCCTCACTGTACACTGATCCGTCGTTCGACATAGTGTCCACCGAAATTTCCCAACGTTTATAAAAAAAGAGTACCTAAACTCTCATGTAGCACTATTCACTCAAAAATGCTTGAAGACTTCTTAAGTGTTATACTACTTGCCCAAAAAAATCCGTGTCCACTATATTCCTTTAAAAAAAAAAAAAAAAAAATGACCACAACACTCCTGCAATATTTCTGTAAGTTCACAAAATCCTGAGCAAGGTCGCCATTTGTTACGACCGGGACTCATATAAAACAAGGGCTCTTAATCATGGACTAGAAAGGCACACAGCCACAACGGTAACACTAGATCCAACCCTCGAACTTATAATGCCGGCGCACAAAAACACCTATACCCTCCAGAGTTAAATCTGCGATAGCGGGGTATCCTCTAACTCGGTATAAATGCACTACTACTACAGGCTGATGATCTCTGATACAGCCTGATCACAACAACATACAATTACGTTAATAATGTATACAAGGAAAAAGATAGAAAGCTTAATTAAATCACTGCAATGATTTAATGCAAACAAGAAGAAGGTATAATTAAAGTTACTCTAAACAATAATAAACTGTCACTCCTATATTAAAGAAAGTGAATGAAAGTCCTAAAGCATCGAACAGGAATCTTCTGAAGAAAAGTCTGATGCTGCTTAACCCCTAACTGTCGGCGAGCAACATAAGTCGAGTTAAATAACGCTGAACTATGTGGCGGCGCTCGACATAGGTCGAGTGGCAATTTCAGCACGTAATGTTGCTGAGAGAGAGATACAAGTGGTGGCAGGAGAGTAGCGAGCGTATGACTGCTCCAGACCACCGCGGCGAACCTACTGACACGAATCCCACCTCCCTTCTCCCTCTCTCACTCGCTATATACGGAATTGTATCGGGAAAGTGCCTAATTACATGCTTTTTGCACTCGCGTTGCACGGTTATTGCAAGAAAACTAGCCATCATAAAAGGATCGTTATGGTGTCATTCGAAAGCTCTGTTTATGCCCTTTCAGGGATAGATACTTGTTTTACGTTCTGGGTCTTATTTAGGCATGAAAATGATCACGTAAACAGCCCTATTTTGGCTAAAAACACCCCGCTGGGCGGTACATATAAATAAACCGCATAGGCCGCTCTTAAGGTGTTAAGATGATCGAATCGGATTTTGAACTGTTATATAAAGCAGGAACAAGATATGGCAAATGTAGGGACATACAGTGTTAACTGGCACGGGAATATTGATAAATGCGCAATAGCATTATCTCCAACAACAAAAGAAGTACTTCCTCAGGCAACGCAAAAGCCTGCTCGGGTTGTGCAACTCAACGTCTTGACAAAGTAGCCTGGAGACGTTTCTGTCATGGCCATCCTCTAGGGAGGGTTTCCCAGGGGGAAACAATGCGTCGGAGATGATGATGATGATGATGGTAGCCTACAGTACAGGAGTAACTTACCGTCAAGCCTGAGTTTACGCCAAATAACTGAATATGAGCGATATCGTCGATATTTAATGTAATCTGTACAACATTATTAATAATTAAAGCATGAGAAATCGTCAGTTACTCATAATGGTGACCACCATACTTTGAAAGATATGGAACTGTAAAAGTGTAGAATGAAAACAAGTATGCGCATAGCCTAGTACTGTCTTGACATGTTCACCAACTTTCCCGATATTTTTATTTAAAAGGTATGTTAAGTCCTCAAATAAAAGTGTACAGTCACTTAGTATGAAAACAGTACATTGCTTTATGCATTTAAAAATATTTATAGCCTAAATGTTCAACGAAAACTCGTAAGTAGTAAACAAATTGATAATAGGAGGTGCAAGAGATAAGCCTAATATCCATCACTGTACAGTGTGTACACTATTCCTCTAGTATAATACACTATAAGAGCCATTAGTCTACAGTTATTAGCAAGTATTTATATTGGATATTAGTCTCAGTAGATAAGGCTCCTGGTCCAGATGAAATTCCTCCAATAGTACTTAAGAATTGCTCCTTGGTACTCGCTCCTGTATTGGCAAAATATTTCCGTCTGTGTACTCATACCTCATGCTTCCCAGTAACCTGTAAAGAAGCAAACATCGATCTAGTTCCTAAAAAAAGGTGCCTCTTCAGATCCATCAAACTACAGACCAATAGCTATAACTTCCACTCTTGGTAAAGTCTTTGAAATTATATTAAATAATCACATAATTATGCATCTTGAGAATAATAAATTAATCAGTGATAGGCAATATGGTTTTAGACGATGTCGATCAACTGCAGACATTCTTTGCCTTCTTACGCATCAAATCAACCAAGCTACAGACCAACATGGTGAAACATATACAATAGCACTGGATATATCAAAGGCCTTTGATAGAGTCTGGCATCAATCCTTATTGTCGAAGATGTCACACTACGGCCTTGCATCATTAGTTCCACTAATTTCTTATCTTCATAACAGAAAAATATGTGTAATGGTAGATGGCCTTCATTCTCAATTTCACTCAATAAATGCTGGTGTTCCCCAGGGATCAGTTTTGGCCCCAACTCTGTTCCTCATTCATATCAATGATCTCATCATTATCTACCACTCATAATCCAATACATTCCTACGCAGAGGACTCAACACTCCACAGTTCCTTCACATTTACCAATTCTTTCACCCAACCCGATCTTATAAATTCAAAAATAAACACTGCATATATTAGCCACATAGTCAATTAACCTACAGTCCTACGTAAGATTAATACGATTAATAACCATATAATCAATATAGTCAACAATCTTAAGTAAGCATTAATATTAACGAATCTGTCAGAATCAGCCCAAACAAGACAGTACAATAATAGTATTCACACAACTCCCGAGATCTATATGGTAACTCACATCCATATAGTTCAACAGGAAATGGAAGGTTGTAATATATTATCTGGCAGTATAAGAGCAGTCAAGAACCTTTCCAATATCTATAGCACTCGTGACAACTTATTCTCTCTCTCTTTCTCTCTTTCTCTCTCTCTCTCTCTCTCTCACTCTCTCTCTCTCTCTCTCTCTCTCTCCAGCACTCAGATAAGTTATACAGCCACTAAAAAGAGTACAAGCTAAGGGCTACAAAGATTAAACCCATCCATCTATCCATCGATTAGATGACTGAGCTATGAGGACCGTTTGAGAGCTCTTGACCTCTTTCCGTTGGAAACACGTAAATGAGGTGTGACGCCTACCAGCGTTGGCAGAATCGCCTCCCGTTAGCCGCTAGCGCTCGCCAGGGCAGTGAAGTGGGCTACAGTTATCAGAGAATGTTGTTCTATCTTTCATAGTACTTGCATTGTTACTGACAGTCCAGTGGTGGTCTTTATTTTCGTCTGTGACAACGGGAAGTATTTTATATTATGAATAGAATATAACATGCATTGTATATAGTTAAGGAGAGAGAACAATACAGGCAGTGAGGTGGTAGTGTGTGCGTGCGTATACATGTGCTGCCTCCCCCGCTCGGAGGCTCGCGCGCGTGCCTTCCCACGCCTCGTGATTGGCTGGTGGGTTTGGCTGTGTCACGTGACACCTGCTGCCTTGTGACGTCTCGGCCCGTGATTGGCCGACCACCGCGTCTTTGTGGGCTCCTGTGTGCATGTAGGTCCACAGGAGCTGCCTTCTTCAGAGCAGGCTAGGGACGCACATGACTAACATCCTTTTTACCACTGTCCCCCATATCTCCACCATTCTGATACTGTCTCTCTTCCTCAACTTCTTCTCTTTCGTTCCTCTAATCTTTTAACGTCACAACACTCCCTTTGGGTTCTGCACACGATTTCATATCGGCCCATCGTATTATGTGCGTCACTCTCTGAGATATTTACATGTACTTAGAATAGGTTTGAGGGTTCTTAGTTAGTAGAGGTTAAGAACTCGGTGTGTGTCTCCATTATTGATTTAGTGCTCTGCTGGGTTATTTAATGCTAGACTGGGATAAGGCTTCTGTTGTCGTTGTCAGCAATGTGTGTATGGTTTGCTTATACCTACACGACTTCGACAGTTTCTGTGGTAGCCTAGGTTGTCCTTTTGGTTGTGCCTTTTGCGAGTGCAGCATCGTGTTGTAAGAGGGCATTTGCCTACTACCTTAGAACACAGTGCTGCCTCTTTGCTTGACTTTAGAGGGATCGCCAGGGTAGAACCAGATACTTGAGATCTGGATCTACCAAGAGAGCATCCCCGCCATTAACGTAACTTTAACCATACCGCCTTAAGGACAACGCTAGGTTATGAGCCAGTCTTGCTCAGCCACTCTTTCCTAACCTTGATATCCCAGCTAGACTTTATTCGCCTAGCAGACACTAGTTAGGACATGAGCTCTTTATGATATGTATGCATTATTATTCACGGCATTTATTAGTCTAGGTTGTTGAGTTGCACAACCATAGCAGACTGTTTCGTTGATGAGGAAGTATTTCTTTTAGTGTCGAGCATTACTGCCGTTGCGCATTTATAGTATTCCCGTGTCAGTTAACATTATATGTCCTATCTTTTAGTGTATTCAGTCTACACGTATGGTGTCCTGCCTCCTGCCTTTATATAATTTAAGATACGAGCATCTTATGAGCATCAGACTTTCTTCAGAAGTTTCCAGGTCTATGCTGTAGGACTATACTTCACTTTCTTTCAGATAGGAGTGAAGAGTTTATTGTTGTTTAGAGTAACTGTATTGAAGCATCTATTTATTGTATTAAATCTTGCAGTGATTTAATTGATCTTTCCATAGCTTCCCGCATTTTAACGTAACTTTCATCTTGTTTGTTATCAGGCTATACCAGTGTGGGTTAGCCTGAAGTAGAGTACATTTATGCCCAGTTAAGGATACCCCGTTATCGCAGATTAACTTTGGAGGGTATAGGTGTTTTTGTTCGCCGGCATATAAGTTCAAGGGTTTGGATCTAGCGTACCGTTGTTGCATAGTGCCCTATTACTAGTCCAATCATTAAGTGCCCTTGTTTTATTCGTAGTCCCGGTCGTAACAAATGGCGACCTTGCCTAGTATCTTATCTTAGTCGTCATAACAAATGGCGACCTTGCCTAATATCTTATTTTAGTAGAAACTAGGATCCATTTGTTGATTATTGCAGTAATAAAAATAATGACCTTGCCTGGTATCTAAGAAAGAATTGCAGGATTGTTGGACATTTGTTTTTTGAGGAATATTTTGGACACGTGGATTTTTTTTTTTTGGCAACGTAGTATAGCACTTGAGTTGTCTTCGAGCATTTTATATTTTTGAGTGAATAGTGCTACATGAGAGTTTAGGTACTCCTTCTTTTTTATAAACGTTGAGAATTTTCGGTGGACACTATGTCGAACGACGGATCTATGTACGGGGAGAACACAGTACGGGAAGCAGACTCTGAGGTGCAGCAGCGGGGTTTGTTAGAAGGCATTAGAGTTATAACTAGTGAGGAGGATGCAAGGAAGTTTCTGGAGGTGCCTATTACTGCTAACCGGGTGTCGGGGATTGATCGGTGTGGTCTCCAGTGTTTGGCCACGGTCATGGGGCATGGGGGCACTAGCAGCATGTCGAGAGGTGACCTGGTGACCTGGTGGCCTGGGTGCTCGGCGGGGTGCGTGGGGCTTCGGGTGGAGCGGGAGCTGGGGCACCTTCGGCCCAGCCCCCATTCCACTCGACTCCTACCATGGTGCCCCCTCGGGCTCCGGAGCCGGGTACGTTCCCGCAGGCCGATAGTCACTGGCAGCGTGGTTTGCACTTGGGTGGGTCTCCAATTGTTGCATCTCCTCCTCCTCAAGGTTTAACTGCAGATATGCTCTTCCAGATTGAGATGGCTAAGATTCAGGCTGAGGAGAGAAAGGCCAGACATTAGGCTGAGCTCAGGATTCAGTCTGAGGAGAGAAAGACCATGTACTGTGCAGACATAGAGCTTGAGAAGTCTCGGATGGAGTCGACAGGGCAGCGTCTCGGTTCTGGGAATCGAGGTCTTGATCAGTCTTTATCGCACCTTCTTAAGTTAGTCCCTGCATTTGACGAGTCGGGTGTCACCGAATTTTTCATGCGTTTTGAGAAGAAGTGCCGGGAGCACCAATGGCCCGAGGTTAAGTGGGCAGCCCTTGTTTCCTCTAGATTGGTTGGCAAAGGACTCAAGGCATATGATGCATTGCCCTTGGAGTCTTGCATCGATTATGAGGTACTGAAGGAAGCTGTTCTGCGGGCGTACGAGTTACAACCAGAGACATATAGGTTGAAGTTCCGGAGTATTACGAAGGGTCGTGAGTGCACTTTTCTAGAACATGCCCGGGAACTGTCTGATGCATTGAGAAATTGGCTGAGGTCAGAGAAGGTGACGACGTTCGGAGAGCTTGAGCAGTTAGTCCTTCTAGAGCAATTTTTCAAGTGCACAGGCGGCGACCTGACTTTGAACCTTTGAGGTCGTGTTATGCAGTTTGTTTTGTGTAGGGGAGGAATAGTCCAGGTATCGCATAGATCTAAGGATGGTGTTCACTTGGGTTGAGATGAGGTGATGTGGTATTGTTGGTGGTTGCAGAGGGGAAGGTGTAAATTCAGGGAAGTAAAATCTATTTGAACTGGGTATTGGATTGAGTAAAAAAGAGGAAGTGTATTTCAGGGCTCCATTTTCCCAACAGATCCATGACAGACTCTGGCCAACCAGCCTGTCGAACACCACCGTGAAGCCACCGACACAGCTGAAATTATACCAGTTTTGGTGGATGGAAGCTTCACAGCAGCGATAGCATGGGATTGCCCGTTGCCCCCACTTTACCGCACGCCGATTTGGCATGGAAACTTTGGGGCACGTGGGCTGGGCTTGACCAAAGCCCCAGTGTCATCACACACAAGAAGTAGTATATAAGGACTACCTTCCACACGGAAACTACTCTGGCAGTAATGTGAATAGCATGTGGAGATATCATGTGAATAAGTTGTTTCTCTTGGTATGTAAATAGATACATTTAGTACTTGGTTGATTGTACACTCTGGTAGTCGTGTCTGGTAGTCTCTCTTATGTTTCTTGTTATTCTGGTAGCAAAATGTTGCCACCATTCACAATTCACCAATTAATACAGTGAGGATTATTTTTATGTCTATCTATCTATCTATTGCCGCACGATATGATTCCAGAAGGGGTGGCCACAAATCAATTGCCCCCATGCACCTCTGTCCCCAGTCAGTTGATGCACCTCCTCCCATCCAGCACCATTTTCACGTATATACTTCTTAACTCCATCCTTCCACCTCTCTCTCTGTTTACCTCTCCCTCTATGTCCTTCCACTTCACTCTCATTCACTCTCTTAGTCATGCCCTCGCTTCCCATACGTAGTATTCATGGCAGAACCATCTCAAGGTGTTCCTTTTCACACTTTCCAGCACATCTACATCCACACCACACCGCTCTCGTACTTCCTCATTCGTCTGTCTATCCCTCCATGTAACAGCACACACTTCTCGAGTAACTCATTTCCACCCTTCTCACTCTTGGTTTGTGTCTCTCCAACAACGTCCATGACGTACGGGGCAAAGTTGACCAATAGGGTCATGTATTGTCCGCACCAAAAACACATTGAAAATCCCATCTGGGTGGATGGGACTCGTCAGCCTTGGTCGGCAAGCTGTCTAGGGGAGTAAACCTGATACAAATCCGTACTGCTTATCTAAGTGTAAGGCAGGTTAGTGGATGGACTAGCCGAACACCACTGTACAAAAATAGTGCTAACAAGATACATATAGGGCTTCGGAGTCAGACAGATCCTAAATTGAGTGGTCAATCCTGTAAGTCCTTCAGTAAACTGGCTCGGGTTGTCCCTCTTACAGGGAATAGGTCCGCTTGGGGGCCTTCTGTGTATGGCCACCCTCATTAAGGGGAGTAAGGCGTCCGGCAATAGATAGATAGATAGACTGTAAGAATATGGCCTGTACATGTTTCCCTCAGTGTTCTTTCACCTGAAAATCAATCCTTTATGAAATCGGTAGCTGAAGCTTTCCCCCAGGGCTTTTAACAAGTCGGTCAAGGTTACCCCCACCCATTGATTAAAGTTACCCCCCCCCCCACGTATTATCTTCTGCCATGAAGAAGAGCATGGAGGTTTTGCTACTACTTTTTGTGAGAGTAAAGTAATAATGTAGATCATAGTTTTCATGCCCTACAATTGTTCTTGGCTTCAATACATATATTATTTTCTTTACAGCATGTTGAAGTCCGTTTTTGTTCAACTTTACCCCAAGCGCACAGGTAGTGGCTTACAATACATTGTGTTGATATTGGGAAGTAATTGGAAACGTGCAACAATAATCGAGTACAAGACTATCGTTACCAGTACAGGTCCGACACTGGAACGATTACAAATAGCCAAAATTGACTGAAATTGAAACTCCATAATGTAAAATAAATTGGGTACAGGCCAAAACCTACCCGATACATTTTCATAATGGACATTGGAATGCTAATGGATTTAGAACATTGGCCCATAATGTATTCAATGGTTCCCGTTAATGGCCTGGGGTGCAAAACGGATAACAGATATATGTTGGCACAGTACTGGAGGTAGTTTTTGCAAGTATTGGACAAATGCTTGATTTTCAGGAAAACCGAAATTGGGCCATTAAGGTCGATTATTATGTGCCAATAGTTCCATGTTTGCTGGGGTATTACTTATACCTATATATTACTTATACCTATATGTAGGTAGTATCAATGATTCCTATAAATAAACCCAAGTAAAACGTGTAATACAATCCCATATAAAATTCTTGCTACCACTTAATTAAGCATGCTGATGAATATTATCCATATCTAGTCTCCACCTCCCCTCCCCCCATGCTTCTGCCCCCTCCCTGTCCTCCCTCCTTCCTCCCTCCCAGCCCCCGCTTCCCCACCCTTCCCCCGCCACCTGTCATGACGGATATTTAAGGCCTCCTAGGTACCAGTATTTGTTAGTGACCTGATGAAAAAACTCTCTGCGAATCTTTGTCAATAAAGTGCTCTTCCTCAGATAGTGTTTTATATCCATTCTGTCTACTTTTCAAGTACCACTCAATGTACTTTTTAAACCTATATCAGAGTAGTATTAATGTTTCCTATATGTAAACCCAAGTATAACATGTAATAGTAACATTATTTCCAATCGTCAAATGTTGCATATATACTGTATATATGCAATTAGTGTGCAACAGAGGGCGGAAACAGAACACTAATCAATGCAGCTACAGTGTTTAGAAGTTGAAGAAAGTGTTGCAGAAATGTCGCAATTTTTAATTAACATCCTTGGAATTTTGTTAAATCATATAGTTACTCCCCAAAATTGCTGAAATGACTGTTTTCTTTCGCGGTGTAAAAGAAAACGGAGATATATCTATATACACTACCTATTTTATGCCAAGCTATTGCAGACAGTAACTCTGAGGGGAAAGCTAGGGTCATCAACAATGGAAGCAAGGTTATTGGAAGGGAAGATTCAATATATATTAAAATATTCATTAGAAGTAGAGGGTAAGGATCTACTGAGAAGAATTACAGAAGAGAGATTAAACAATAAAAAAGATCCCAGGTCAGTAGAAATAAGAAAATATGTGCAGACGTTAAATCTAGGAGGAATAAGTCTTAAACAAATTAATCATTAGGAGATTAAGAGGAGAGTTGTGGAATGGGATACAAAACAGTGGAAAGAAGAGTTAGGACTCAAAAGTAGATTATAAATATATAGCTAATTCAAAACTGAATTAAAAGGAGAAGAGGAGGTATATAATAATACACAGATATCACGTATATATTAACTCAAAACATGGAAATATCGAATTCACCTCCGAAACTGAATCAGACAGTCGCCTTCCTTTCCTCGATATTGTAATTGATCACTCGAATAACAACTCCACATCCATCTATAGGAAGCCTACATGTCGTACCGGCCTAACTACAAAATGTTCCTCCTTCATTCCAATTTCATACAAAAGAAATTACATATCTACACTATTCACGAGAGCCTTCCTATTATGTTCAAATTACCTTATCCTCGACTATGAATTCAAATTCCTTAGAAAGACCCTTTTCGCCAATGGATTTAATACTAAATTCATCGACTCCTACATTGGTAAACAATTGCAACAGCTCCTCCACCCTAACGAACAACTCACCACAGTAAAGCGAGCTATATTGTATTTCCCTATTCCTTTCGAGGGTAAAAGCAGTTTCTCATTAAAGAACAAACTCAATAAACTCCTAAATTAATTCTACCCTCAGATTAAAGTAAGAGTTATTTTCAGACCTACGCAAACAATCAGTAACTTCTTCAAGTTCAAAGATATAATACCTAAAGAACTACAGTCCTCTGTAGTCTACAATTATCAATGTCATTGCTGTAATGCAATGTATATAGGTTGCACAAAACGTCAACTCAAGGTACGTATCTTTGAAACAGAATATGGGTGGCTAGGACTAGAGATACAGTTGAGAAGATCATTGATGAATATTAGAAAGAGTACTGTAGACAGGACAGACCTCTGAGAAACACCAGAGTTGATCGGTTTAGGAAATGAGCAATGGCCGTCCACAACCGCAATTGTGGAATGACCAGAAAGGAAATTGGAAATAAAGGCACAGCTGAAGGAATAGAAACGGAGGGAGGGTAGTTTAGAAAATAGAGATCGAAGGCTTTATATATGTCTGGCACAATAGAGAAAGTCTCACTGAAGTACTGAAAGGAGGATAACCAAGAGTTAGTACGATGTGATAAAAGATCACCAGTAGAGCGGCTTGGTTATTTCTGGACTCCCTTCTCCCTAATGTTTAGCCCCATTAGTTTTGAGATTTGAAGACATTCGCTCTATTTGTTTGGCAATTGTAAGACCTTTAAGCTTGATGGATTGAGAGGAAACTAAAGAAAATAATTAATACATTAATTAAATGAACATATAAATACAATTCTTCCCTAAGGAAATCATTCTGGCGATCTGAAAGTAAATTATGGGAAGACAAATGCTTATGAAATTTTGAATTATGAATTGTTTCAAAACTTTAGAGATGCATGAAAATTGGACGATAGTTGGTGGGTTGGGAGCGATCTCCTTTCTTTGGGACAGGTTGAATGAGAGCAAACTTCCAGCACGAAGTAAACACGTTAGAGGAAAGACAGAGACCCACTCTTTGGACACTCCTAGCCACTTTCTGCATACTGTTGCCCACTCATGGTGGTGAGATGCACCGAATGTCGCAGAGTACCTACTACTCTGTTGTGAGTTCATGATACTAGTTTCAAGTTGCTACGATCACGATCACCGTACGTAAGCTGTACGAGTCCATACGCATCAAAACAATGTGGCACATGCTGACCCAAATTTTGAATATGCCCGATTACTACAAACCATGCTATGACTATGCCTAGTGTGTTACGAATATTACTGAGTGTTCACGAATATGGTACCAGATGTGTTCAGAGTAGCAATGCGGCAGAACTCTGGATGACACTCAAGGACACTTATTTAATATTTAATAGATTTTGTCATCTGCCATTTGGTTTTAATTAAAACCAGTGCCACTTAGTTCTGACTAAAGCACTAAGTTTTTGCAGGATTAGATAATGTCTCCTTCTACTTTGACAATGTGCCCATAATATGCTCATTCATGGAAAGACCATGTTAATGCAATATTTACTGTTCTGAAACAACTTCGTGAGCAATTGTTGGTAGTAATGCCTACAAAATGTTGATTTGAGTTTCATCCCATCCAGTATTTGGGTTTTGATATAGACAGGAAGACCGGTTAATGACAAAGTACAGACCATAATCAATGTCTCACCTCGCTGGACTAAGAACACTTTGGTATTCTTCTTACGCATGGTATCATTCTTAACAGGAGGTTCACAGATCATATTCCTCCCTAACTTCCCCATAGTCAGATATGCTGAGGAATCGGGTCAAGGATCCATTAAGTTGGAGTCCTGCAGCAGTTGAAGGTTTTGGAAATGTTAAGGTGGCTTTAGCAAAAGGCCCTCTTCTTAAACTCCCTGAACTTGCCGTACCATTTGTTCCTAAGAACTGATGCACCTGGCTATGGGTTGGGTATATAGAGCTTTGACTCAATATGAAGACAACACGCTTTTCCCGTTTGTTTATGCCAGTAGAAACCTTTTGGATAGGGAACACAGATACTCTACTTTTGAAAGAGATTGTTTGGAGCCAAAAGATTTAACTTTTATTTACTGGGGGCGTAATTCATCCCAGAAGTAGACCATGAACCCTTAGTTTATTTGAATACATTTAAGGGTAGTAACACTAGATTGCTACATACATTGCTACATTGCTACATTGGAGAATACAGAGGAGGATAACAAAAACTATTTCGAGACTTAAAAGTAAGTCATATGAAGAAAGGGTATGAGTATGTTTCCATATAAATCTAACGACACACCACGCAAGCTAATAAGAGACATCATTCAAGTATTTAAAAATAATTATTATTTAGGTAAAATGGATGTCAACAAGTACTTCAAAATTGGTTATTCAAATTACACTAGAGGAAATGTTTGCAAGATAATTAGAAACACTTTTCACTCACATGAAGCAAGGCATAAATTATTCCATCAAGTGGTAAGCTTATGGAATGGACTACCTAGAAATATCGTTGAATGTTGTACACTCACACGTACTAAAAGTTGCTCAGGGGTGGGGCCTTCCTTCCCCTACTCCACCCTGGGCAGGTGGAAGGGGGTAGTCGGGTCCAAGTCTACCCCCACCTTCCATCCCCAAACTATCCCCAACTACCCCACCTTCCTCCTATGGCCAGCAGTTAGTGATTAGCGACGATTGTTCTCATTCATTGCAAATTATTGTTAAACCATCATTGCACATGCTTACAATGGCCAACATTTAATATGCATTAGGAATGTATTAATATAATATACTGTATAATTGTATTCTCAAAATGAGTCTCTATACACAACGTGGGTTACAAAAATCTTAGCTGTAGTGATCTGCTTCTCTCTCTCTCTCTCTCTCTCTCTCTCTCTCTTAACACGCAGACTACGAGGTCAGTTAATTTAAGTTTTTAAAAAATGTAATGGGCTTGACAATGTGGATCATAGCAAACTGTTTAGCCTCAATATGAATACAAAGATCTGTTCTACCTGGAACAAACTTTCCTCAGAAGTTTTAACCTCTCCGCGGCGCACAGGGGGTTTTCTACAGGGTAAGACTGTGCGCACCTATGATGATTTTGGGACCTATTGCCAATTTCGATAAAAAGTACATCATCGTGTAGGGAATGTTTGCGTGCATCGGCCCATATATATTTGACCCCCCAAAAAATGTCTGGGGGGGGTAGGGGAACGGTCCGTAGTTGAAAAATGTGGAGCGAATGGCACCGCGCGGCTAGATTTCCCTGCCGAATATTTACGCGCGCAGGGGATAGAAGGAGAGGGAGGAGGGGGTGGGTTACCGCGTATTATCACGTATATGTCCTTTTTTTAGCCCTTTTAGGCTATGTAGAGTATGTATACGTGTGTAGGGCACCCATATAACAATGAATATGCCTCATAGTGACCAAAAATTGCAATATATAAGGGAATTATAAGATAATTTTTTGGCGGGAATGAAGATGTGTTGGAGGTTTGGCGGCAATTTATGAGCTGAGAGTGTGGTTTACGCCATACATATCACGTATATCTTGTACGTAGAGCACTGTCATGCTATAATACAGACTTGTACGTATGTATACGTGCCATATATCAAAATATATACCGCATATAGACCAATTCATGCGATATTTACGCACATTATCAATGAGTTTCTATGCGTGAACCAAGGTGTGAGTGAGTTGTGGTGGGAATGAAAGGGGGAGAGGGTGTGTTACGCCATAAATATCACGTAAATCTTGTATTTAGAGCACTCTCATGCTATAATAAAGACGTGTACATATGTAGGCGTCCCATATAACAAGGAATATACCGCATATAGCCCAATTGATGCGATATTTACGCAAATTGTGAATGTGTTTCTAGCAGACGGAAGCCTGAAAGGGTGAGTTGGGGGTTGGTGGGTGGGAGGGAGGCATGCAGGGGTGCAGTGAGTGAGTGAGTCGTGGAGAGATGGAAGTCAGGCAGATCTCTAGATAGATAACCAGCTTTGTGATAATTGTGGAGGCGCCCCAGGCGTATTGATGTTTGGTATTTTGAACCTTATGTCTACCAGATGGCTGGTGTTCGTTGCCATCAACAGGTCTACAATAACAGGAGTCAGGAATGGAGATAGAGAGAGAGAGAGAAACTGAGACTGCATATGTCGTACGTATAAATGGACTTCAGAATTGCATTTTTATGCAAGCAGACATTGCATTTTAGACACATGTGAAGTACCACAGAAACATGTAGGCCATTGACTGTAAATAAAGTACTATATTATAGACCACCAGCGACGGTGCTGAGTCAACACAGGCAGATTGCCTTTTGTGATAGAGGGCTAAATATAGACTGGTGTCTCCTTACACTTGCGAAAGGGTAGATTGCCACCAGAGAAACGTTTACTTATTTATTTCGAAGTAATATGCAATCTAAATGTATATTCGAGACCTACTGCAATTATTTGTATGACAGTCATGACTATGTATAATCCAATATACGCGCGTAGGCGAGACATAAGAAAGCTGGTTGAGCAATTTTCGACACCCACACAGTTATTATTCATTTTTATTTACAATATTATACAATACAAATGTATTTGTGAAGAGTATTTTATCCATTATTGTATTTATACCAATTTTGTTCCCAGACAGAGCTGCTGTAGCTGGAGAATCAAGGAGCGGCAAGGGTCACCTCGTGACCGCCTGACCGTGTGAAAATGAGTGGAGTCATACTGAGAGGGGCAATTTTACTGAGTGTTTGGGCAATTTTTGACAGAATAAAGTTATATAATTACTAATTCTTGACAGAGACAAACTTTTATAAACCTTGGCATGATATAATTGATAATCCCATCAATTTACAAACGTAAATTGGTGGGATAATTCATTTTTTTTTTGTATATTGTCATTTCGATTGTAGACACGAAGTTTTGAGTGATATTTGGTATGAGCTCCTGTGGCATGGTTGGTAAGGTTGCGGACTGGAAAACTCAAAGTGTCGTAGGGTAGTGGGATCGAATCCAGGAGGGGGTTATGGGGAAGGTTTTATATTGTCTAGAAAATTTTTGATACATTTTTTGTTTTACAAGATCATGCCATTGTATTCAAACAATATGAAATATTCATAGAATATATCATATTGTAAGAATACAATGACATGACCTTGTTTTTTTTTTTTTTTTTTTATTGTTTTTTTTTATTATCTTAGTAGGTTTGACAGGATTTATTGAACATATTTATTTTTGTACAATTCATTTGAGGTAAGAAAATAATTATATACACATTACTTTGGCTAATAACAAACATATATATTGATATACTAAAAAAATAAGGCATATTACATGTAAATCTTTGAAACTTATAAACTAAATAATGAAACATACAAGTATATAATGTAAAAGCTATATCACAGGGACATCTTTGGAACTTATACATTATATAATATATATGTTACATTATGAGGTAGCGTGATCAATTAGGTCAGGTCAGGTAAGGTAGGGCGTGAGTCCAGGGCAGGGCAGGGCAGGGGGCGAGTCCAGGGCAGGGCACGGGGCGAGTCCAGGGCAGGGCAGGGCAGGGGCCGACACTCAGTAGTTCTTGAAGGTGTGGTAGTCCCTGAAGCAGTCACCCAGGCAGAGTGGAACTTTGCACTCGGCGCACATTGAGGTGACTCTTTTCGTGACATGGGGTTTCCTGACACTGGAGCTGCAGACGGTGCACTGCGCCTGCCTGTGGCGAGTGCCAAGCATCTCAATGTTGATGGGGTAGTGTCTTTCGACACCCAGCTGGATGCGGTCAGGAACGTGATCCCCACGCCATGCCGTACGTCTGTGAGTGGTGGTGCCATACTTCTCCAGGAGTTGGTAGGAGACGTTGTACACGAACTCCCGGAATTTCAGCTTCTGGTTTGGGGCCATATCCTTTTTCACCAACCACAAGTTGTAGGCGTTCAGCATCGTTATGTCAACTAGGTGGAGGAAGAGCTTGTGATACCACTTCACAGTCTTCCTCAGACACTCAACGCCTGACAGCTGACAGTCAGACTTGTCCACCAGGCGCATGTTTTTTGTGTAGTCCACTACCATGTCGGGCTTGTAGATTGTCTTCCTTGTTCGGTAGTGGATTTTGCCAGAATCCACCTGGGCACCTGTGTGGACGGTGGAAAGCAGGTGGACGTCTCGCTTATCCTTCCACTTCAGGGCTATCAGTTTCCCACACTTCTCGAGCTGCTTGTATTTCTGCCCCTTTCGTCGCCTTCTTCGCACATGCCTCTCGCGGTGTTCCTGGGCCAGGTCGTCTTCTGAAGGTGTGTCACTGGAGGAGGCATCTGTGAGAGGAATGACATCACCTGTGAACTTTGGCATAAACTTTCTTGTCTTTCTGACAGTCCCACATGACCCCGTTTGGTTGTCATAAAGAAACTGGCAGAGAGCAGGAGAAGTATACCAGTTGTCAGTGTAGATGATGTGGCCTTTGCCCAGGTAAGGTGCCAACATTTTCCTGACGATGGCACCTGACATGCCCATGGGGTCATTGGCAGCGGCTTTCGGTACGTCAATGTCAGTTCCTGTATACACGATCATGTCAAGCACTATTCCAGTTTCACAGTCGCACAACACGAAGAGCTTGATTCCGAACCTATGCCTCTTCAAGGGGATATACTGCTTGAAAACAAGACGTCCTTTGAAGAGCACGAGCGACTCATCAATCACCAAATTGAGGAAGGGGTAAAAGTATTTCCTATACCTCTCCAACAACATGGTGAACACATCCCGAACTTTCCATATCCTGTCAATCCTGTTAGGATTTTCGTTGTCTGCAAAGTGCATAAATCTTAGCAGCAACAAAAATCTGTCACGAGTCATGAACTTATTGAAAGTTGGGGTGGCGATGAGAGGGTCGTGCTTCCAATAGTGTTTCAACACATGCTTCTTGATCAGAGGCATGAGGAACAACAAGGCAAAGAACGTCATAAATTCTTCCACAGTCGTATCCACCCAGCCTCGTATTCTCGCTTTTGGAGAAAGGACGTCCAATCTGCCAAACACCCACCTGTAGTAGGCGTTTGTTTGGGCAACGATGTACGTCATTACCTCCATGTCGAAAAAAGCGAGGAAGAAGTCGCTTTCGTTCGCTTGATCATCACAGGGCCAGTCGTCAGTTGTTCCTGACGTCCCAGGATTGAACTGGGGCACGTCAGGTACAAAATTGACCCCGTCAGACCAATCGAACGAAGGCAGCTCAGGGATCGGAATGTCGTCTGCGTCTGCTTCATCGTCTGAAATATCGCTTCCATGGTCGCGATACAGCACTTCTTCATCATTACCCTCCTCTTCACTTGACAGACGATGCCCTTCCTCATTTTCGTCACCGACGTCGGACTCACTCCCACTGTCCACTCCCAAATCCCCCCACCCTTTGTCCCGTGCTAGGGCTTCGTCGTCGAAACCCGGGCTGCCAATGTCCTGCGAATCACCATCAAACAGCAGGGCGGCATACTTAGATGGTGTCAGAGTTTTTCGGGTCACTTTGGCACGTGCGGGAGTCTTATGGACAGGGACAGCAGAGGGCGGTGGCAGGGGCGGCGGCAGGGGCGGCGGCAGCGGCGGCGGCAGGGGCAGCAGTGGTGCGTGGCCTTGATGGCAAGATGATGGTGGTGCCTGTCGCCCTTCTCTCTGTTCCTTGGGCAGGGGCGGGATGGGCGGCAGGGGCAGCAGTGGTGCGTGGCCTTGATGGCAAGATGATGGTGGTGCCTGTCGCCCTTCTCTCTGTTCCTTGGGCAGGGGCGGCATGGGCGGCAGGGGCAGCAGTGGTGCGTGGCCTTGATGGCAAGATGATGGTGGTGCCTGTCGCCCTTCTCTCTGTTCCTTGGGCAGGGGCGGCATGGGCGGCAGGGGCAACAGGGGCAGCAGGGCCGGCAGGGACACCAGGGCCAGCAGTCGCTTTCCCAGTCGCTTTCCCCTTCCCCTTCCCTGTTCCTTGGGCAGGGGCGGCAGGGGCGGCAGGGGCAGCAGGGGCAGCAGGGCAGGCAGGGACACCAGGACCAGCAGTCGCTTTCCCAGTCGCTTTCCCTCTCCCTTTCCCCTTCCCCTTCCCTGTTCCTTGGGCAGGGGCGGCAGGGGCAGCAGGGGCGGCAGGGGCGGCAGGGGCAGCAGGGGTGGCAGGGGCAGCCGGGCCAGGGGCGGCTGGTGGTGGTGGTGGTGGTAGGGGCACTGTGGCTGGCGTACGGGTTCTCTTCCCTATGCCCGTGCCTTTCATTTTTCCTGCCCCCGCAGGTAATGCAGCCCTAGGGCGGCCTCCTGCATCGCTGGTACCGGTGGCAGGGGTGGCAGGGGTGGCAGTGGTGGCAGTGGTGGTGGTAGTGGTTGTTGCAGTGGCCTGGGTCGTGGTGGCAGTGTCCCGAAAGACCAATGACCTCTGTGCCATTGCCCTGCTTGCACGTGTTTTTCGTGCTTTGGGTGCTGGTGCTTCGTCCTCTGAGCTGTAGGGCGTGTCGTACTGGTAGCTAGGGTCTTTGGCAGCGACCCTCTGCCTTCCACGGCGGCTAACACCACCAGAAGGAGGGCTGGTTGTGTCATCAGGGAGCGAGCGTGAGGGACGTGTGGGCTCCATGACTAGTGTGTGGTTACTGGCGCGGTGGTGCTTGCACGAGTGCGGGGCGAGCGTTTGGCGGGGTGGTATCGAGAGTTGACATGTAGTACTATACCCACACCAATTTTCAGCCGCCTGGCTATAAACGCGCGGTTTTGGTACGTGTTCAAAGTCTCTGCTCTTAAGAGTCTCCCCGCAGTGCGCCGGGGTAACTCTTATGAGTCTCCCCGCAGCTCCCGGGTTAAACACCCTAGACCCCCTTCAAGCTATTAAACACCCCCAGACCCCCTTCAAGCTAAATCACCGCCCCCAGACCCCCTTCAAGTTAATAAATACCTCCCATACCCCCTCCAAGCTAAAACATAACCCCCAGACCCCCTTCAAGCTATTAAACACCCCCAGACCCCTTTCAAGCTAAATCACCGCCCCCAGACCCACTTCAAGGTAAAACACGGCTCCCAGACCCCTATCAAGCTGTCAAACCCACGCCAGACCCCTTTCAAGCTGCTTCACTGCTTCACAGACCCACTTCAAGCTAAAACACGGCTCCCAGACCCCTTCAAGCTATTTAACGCCCCCAGACCCCCTTCAAGCTATTAAACCGATCCCAGACCCCTTTCAAGCTAAACCACACCCCCCTACCCCCCTCCACCTATTAAGCATCCCCCCACCTCCTTCATGCTTTTGTACCCACCCCAGACCCCTTCAAGCTAAAACACAGCACCCCCAGACTCCATTTCAAGCTAAAACACGGTCCCCAGACCCCATTTCAAGCTAAAACACGGTCCCCAGACCCCCTTCAAGCTAAAACACGGCCCCCCAGACCTCCTTCAAGCTATTTAACACCCCCAGACCCCCTTCAAAGTGTCAAATGCGCCCCAAGACCCCTTTAAACTGTAAAACACACCCAGAGAGATCCCCTTCAAGTTTATAAATACATCCCAGTCCCCCTTCAAGCTTAAAAGACTCCCCACAGATCCCCTTCAAGCTAAAACACTGCACCCAGACCTCCTTGAAGCTAAATAATAATAACACAAAATCTAATTATTTTCCTGAGTCCAAATTTATGTGGCCAAGTGTACAAATAGTAATTGTATCATTTGAATCTCGCGCACGTTTCACTTCATCTGTTTTATGGCGAGGTTGATATGGATGCCAGTACTTCAGTTAATAAATGATATATGTGTGTATTATAAGCCCTATATACAGATTACAACAACTTCCAAATACCTAAGATAAAACAGACTATCTTCTGGGAACATGCTAAGCCTGAAGATAATACGGAAGTTGATTAATTAACTATCTATAAATCCAAACAGGACTCGTGGATGGTCGGGCAAGCGGTGTTTGAATGTGACGTCATTACTCAGTGCTATAAATTTCCTGGCAGCAGACGGACGTATGGTCGTGGGCTCTTCGCGTTTTCACCGCATTTAAGGTGTGTATGGGAATATTTGCGTGTATATATTTAGATAATAAGTGTGTGCTGAAATTCTATTGATGCTTAGGTAGTCATGGATTTAAAATATTGGTTTAATACAAGGAAATTAAAGACTTCTGACTGAATGAGCCAGTTCGTGTCTGCCATATCGTCAGCCTATATTCTAACACATAGTAAATACGGGAATATCGTTGGCTTTCAGGATATTTGGGTCATAACGGAAACAATTTGCCGTGTTTACATTATGTTGGTGAGGTGCGATGACCATAGAGGGTTAGGTTAACTATTAATTATGATACAAACTAGCGAATGGGGTGATATCGTTGCCCCCCCACACCCGCCTTCCGCCTCCCTCGTCCAAACCTCGGCCTCCCCCGCACTCGTCTCCACCCCCACCCCGCTTCTATTCTCTCATTTCCTCCCCTCCTCCTCCCTCCTCTCTTCCTCTCTACTTATCCTTGTCTCTTCTGAATCCCCCTCTTCCCTTCTTCCTCCTTCTCTCTCTTCTGACCCCTCCCCCTCCTCCTCTCCTGGCCTCTTCCTGACAACTTGCCCTTCACCCAACTACCCCCCCCCCCCCCCCCCCACTCCCCCTCCAAGTTGCCTTCGTCTTTCCACATCTCCACTCGTTCCTAATGAATATGTTTTGTAAGACTAATCATTTTTTTTTGGGGGGGTGATTTAGATGCTGTCGTATATAGTGATATAACCTATACCGCCCTCTCCCGCGTCCCCCCTCTGCCCCATAGAGTGATCCAACTTACCCCCCCACCCACCCCCCCATCCCCTACATACACATGCGTTCATTCTCTAGCTCTCTCGCTTTTCCCCCCCCCCTATCCTACAACCTCTAAATACACACGCGCACATTCTCTCTCTCTCTTACTTTAGCCTGTAAGGGGGGGGGGGGGGGGGGGGATTCTTGGAAAAACTAAATAAGATGGTCACCAATTTTCCCATGGATTTTTTTATTTTTCCCTGTTAGTTTTCATCAATATATAGTGTTTGGCAATAATTACAACCCTCGGCGAAACCGTTTTCCCCATTATACAACGATCTTAAGACACGCCGCCCGATAGTGGGGAGGGCTATGAAGTACAGGGAAAATGAGGGGTTAAATGCGTAAAACGGCGATTAAAACGTATTTTAGCAAAACTTGGCTCGGGTTTTAAGGTATTTCTAAGGCCTAAAACCCAATATTTCGAAAATCCGAGCCAAGTTTTGGCCAAAGCTGGCTCGGATTTTGAGAGTTTGTAGACAACAAAATGACAGTAACCTCATTTAGAAATTTGGCTCAGGTTTCCCGAAATTGCAAAGCCATAAAACCCGAATATTGGAAAACCCGAGTCAAGTTTTGGCAAAACTTGGCTCGGATTTTGCGAATTTTAAGAGTAAACAAATTACAGTAACCTAATTTAGAATTTTGGCTCATGTTTCCCTAAATTGCAAACCCCAAAAAGCATAATTTTGGAAAACCCGAGCCAATTTTGGCAAAACTTGGATCGTATTTTGAGAATCGAAAAAGACTAACATGTCGGAAATCGGCTCATGATTTCCCTAATTGCAAAGCCATATAACCAGATTTATCGAAAACGTAGCACTTATTTAAATCATAAATATCCAGTAACATAGACCTAGTACATTGGATACAAGCCTAATCCACACCTAACGCCTACAATGTGTCCGTAGTAGGCTACCTAGTAGGCCTACGTGGGATACAACATGGCGGTTGGGCCGGCGCCCATTTAGTAGCCTACTGGTATTCGGCCGTATCTGTGAATGCGAGTCACTTCGAGCGAATTCCTGATCGAGCGGATGCACAATCTAACCTAATTAACCTAACTTAACTTAACCTAATCTAACTTAACTTAACTTAACCTAACCTAACCTAACTTAACTTAACCTACTGTAACCTAACTTAACCTAACCTAACTTAACCTAACCTAACTTAACCTAACCTAACCTAAATGCGCCTCCGCTCGAATATGAATTCGCTCGAAGTGTCCAGATACCGTAAATACTACCGCAACTACGAATCTTGTTTCTGAGACCTAGTATATTAACCTAACCAAACAACCCAACCTATCGACAGAGATGGGCAGGTGGAGTAGACTAAAAAGCTGGTGGACAGACCTCGGGAGACAGGTGAAAATGGCGTGTGTACGAATCGGTGCCGTCTATAGGAAGGTATTGACAACCATGTTACGACAAAATTCCATTTTAGTACCATATATTTTTATTAGGTTTTGCCGAGGCTTAAAACACATTTTCATATTATGTTTAGAGCATATAAAATCCATATTTGTTTTCAAATATTGCAAAATAATTGGTGACCAACTTATTTAGTTATACTGGATTCTTTATACGCGCGTGTTCGTAACTTTCCTTCGCGTACTGCCTTTTGTTTTGTCATTGTAAGTTTTTAACCTAGGTTATTTAGGAAGCCCTAGTCCCTACTACTGACATATGCAGGGGTTAGGTAAGGTTGTTTGGTTAGGTTAACCCTTTCACTACCAGGGATGTTTGTGGCAATATTTCAACTATAGACGATATTGCGCAGTTTAAGAAGGATCTGTGGTAGTAAAAATGGGTAAGGGAGATAGTTCGAAGCCTGTTAATCGCTGGAGGACCTTTTTAAACTGAATACCCCGGCTGCTCTTAAAAAATTATGTAGATAGATATCAAAATATTAAAACATACTACCGGAGAATGAAAAACCACCCGAAACATCCGCGAATCGTAAGAAAATGGGTCAACAGAAAACGTACTGTAGGTCCGAAGATAAATTCTTCGGCGATTATAGTGTCGATGGACGTCTGGAAATATTGTTTAAAAATAGTAAATCCCGTTAACAACTAATATAACTTCAAAACGCACCCCCAAATTTACCGTACTTTAATTAGGATAGGTCACTATTTCGATAATGTGTAGGCTAAGCGTTTTTTATAGGATGCGCTGAGTGTTAGTGCTACCGGTACTATTATAATTATTTTATGTTAGTTACCCCGCACCAGGCCAACACTCCCGTTTTCCATAACCCCCAAACATAATTCAACATGCCGAGGTATGAGGCAGTTTAATTAAGGGGGGGAAGGGTCGTTTTACTGGCCCCCCTTCTCCCTCGTGTTTAGCCCCATTAGTTTTCCGATTTTAAGACGTTTGGGCAATTAGTTTGGCGATTTTAAGACTACGCTATCCTTCCTAAGCTTCATAAAATCCTCTCAATATAACTAGAATCAATAAAAAGGCTACCAACTATCTCAATTAACCCTTTTAACTACCACAGATCCTTCCCAAGCTTCATAAAAATCCTCTCAATATAACTAAAGTCAATACAAAGTAGAGGTCTCGCGTACTAATGCTGAAAATGCTGAAAGCGTGTGTTTGTGACTGACTGGGCCCATATATTAACCCCTTCTGTACCGGCGACATAATTGTAATTCTATTCTGGCAACTATTAGACGATTTTATTAACCCTCTCTCGACATATGACGCGATTATGAGCCTATTGGGATACTTTAAAACCTTTGTTACCATCAGGGGTATTTAGAAACCTTTAGTTTAGTTACTTCAACCTCTGCAGTTGTCTTTGAGTTAGCTGTGGGCAGAAAACTAATTTTGGAGAGGTAATTATAAGAGTGAGAGAACTATTTCTTATTGCTAATCTGGCAACCTCTGCGTCATATGTGCGTGAAAGGGTTAAGTTTAAAATGAGTAACCAGCAATTAAGAAGCTTCGAACTATCGCATTTAACCCTTTGTAGTACCACAGATCCTTCTTAAACTGCACACAATCGTCTAAATGTAGCTTATAATAATAATAATAATAATAATAATTCTTAAAGCTAGCGCATGCTAAGCTAGCTAAGGATAGCTCAATAAGGCCGATTAGGCGTATTTCCATTGGGGTCCTGTACTACTACCCCATCCCTTTGCTCATGAGGGATGGTAACGACTCAGTGCTTGTGAAAAATCTTTAATGCGCCGAGCGTGGGCGCGAACCCGGGCCTTCTGGGTGGAAGTCCGAGACGCTAATCACTACACCAAGCGAGCCGCTGCACACAATCACAATCGTCTAAATGTAGCTTAAACTGCACACAATCGTCTAAATGTAGCTTAAACTGCACACAATCGTCTAAATGTAGCTAGAATAAAACTAAAAAGACATCCCGGTAAACAAGGGGTCAATGATTACAATAAGTCATGAGGGGGGGGGGGGGGGTCAACCTATCTTTGTTTTCATCTTGTTTATATAGCACTCAGTACAAGCCCCAACACTTTGGGGAACGTTGTTGCGGAAGGCCATGCATCATGCTATACAATGTTCAGAGTTTATAGTACAGTCGCGCTAATAAGTCATGTCCCGGCTGTCATAACGTTTGGCTTGCTTTGTGCTGTAATAATGTCTGTCAGATGTTGAATAGGGAGGGTAAGTGTAGGAACATGTTGATATCTTTAACTCGATATGACGAAATTAAGCTTAGATATTCCTGATACCAATTATTGATCATAACATATTTGGTGCCGAGACATCACTTATTAGCACGACTGTACAAGTGTACATAGTCAATCAAAATATATGGAGAACTAAACAAGAGAGCAACTCCCAATATATGAGCTATGCGTTTTCTATATACAGTCAATCAAAATATATGGAGAACTAAACAAGAGAGCAACTCCCAATATATGAGCTATGCGTTTTCTATATACAGTCAATCAAAATATATGGAGAACTATACAAGAAAGCAACCCCCAATATATGAGCTATACATTTTCTATATAGTTACCCTCAACCTCTCCTGTATCCATTTTCTTTAGTCTATGCTCAAAACTCAGTTTTCTGAAAAAGATACGTAGGCTTAGAGGGGTTGGGAGGGAGAGAGAGAGAGAGAGAGAGAGAGAGAGAGAGAGAGAGAGAACAACAACCGAATAAGTAAATAATTACCCAATTTGAGCCACATTTAATGTAAGGTGAGATTTCCACTTGAGGGGTGTTTCCTGAGGGACAACCCATGCCAGTTTAATGAAGGACTTACTAAACAATTGGGTAAGAGTTGTGTTATCGGGCGTACCACTACCGACATGCAACATAACTCCTCTCTAAAACATTAACCTAACCAAACAACCTAACCTAACCTAGTATTCATGTAGTAATGAGAATACTAGGTTAGATTAGGCCTTTTAGTTAGGTTAAGTATTTATAGATGATTTATGTTGTATGTCGGTAGTGGTACGCCCGATAACACAACTCTTACCAACAATTACACCCAATAACACTTAATTAAGTGGTCAATTATCTAAGTCCTTCATTAAACTGGCATGGGTTGTCCCTCTTATAGGGGATAGGTCCGCTTGGGGGCATTTTGTGTATGGCCACCCTCGATAACCCTTTGAGTGCCAGCGACGTGTATTATATTGTATTCTAGCTATATTTAGACGATATTATGTAGCAGCTTAGGAAGGATTTGAGATAGAAGGGTTGGTTGAGATAGTTTGGGGCCATATTTTTGCTAGAGGTCCTTCCTAAGCTGAATAAAATCGTATACTAGTGGCTAGAATATGATATAAAAGACATTCCTGGCACTGTACGGGTTAAGGGGAGTAAGGCGTCCGGCAATAGATATATAGAACACTAAATAATTAACTAACTTATACATTTGTGACTGTAAAATACGAATTTTGGCTTGAGGAATGGAGATACAACTTTAAGATTAATAGGAAGGAATTATCCGCGATGGGGTTAAATGATGCGGTAAATCGAATGGAATAGGTTTGAAAGTTGTAGTGTTAAGATAGGTGGTGAATTAGGAAGTTATTGGGTGGATAAGGCACAAGGCAGTCAGACTGAACCAGAGGGCGTGGATCACCCAGTCCTTCAATATATACATTATTCGGTTATTACTCGAGTTTCTATTATTTTCAAGCATTCATATAAAACGGAATATATAAATGAATGTATAATTGTGTGAAAGAACAGATCATTTCAACTACATTTACTTATACTTGACGTTTTATGAATAGAGCAGCACTAATTAATTCATATCTTTCGTAAAACTCAAAAATTAAAAAATCTGAGAAAACCCATTTCTCTAAATAAATGGAACTACCTATTATCAAAGTCTCAGCCTTGTAAATAAAAAAATGCAAAAGTTAATGGAGATTCAAATTTGTGACTGAAAATTTCGATTTCTGGCTCAGGGAAAGCGAATTTGGAGAATCTGACACAAGTCCAGCAAAGAAAAAAGAATAAAGAAAGGGTAAAATGATGCGTAAATCGATTGGTGTAGGTTAGAATGTCGTAGCGTTAATTTGGGCGTGGTGATTTTGGGCGTTTTGGGCGGTTTTGGGTGACTCAGGCAGGCAGCCGGCCTCAGGACCCAAGCGCGGGCGAGAGTTATATATACCACCCAGTTCTGTGTGAAGGAACATAATAATATATGTTTATATGCAACTCGGTTTATTATGCTATCAACATATTCCGGACTTTGTACTTAATTCATCTATCTATCTATCTATCTATCTATCTATCTATCTATCTATCTATCTATCTATATGCTCAGGCCCAATCCCCATTTTGGGGGTAGCCGACTCAAGACAGAGCAAGAACAGGGAAAACACAAAAACAACATAAAACAAAAAATAAACACAGATAAAAAACACAAACTCACACACATCCAGGTCACCCAGGAGAAGACCCAGAGACCAGGGTTACCAAGGTCGCTCCAGCACTCCCCCGGCCCCTGACCACCCGGAGAGGTTCCGATCTCGGCAGGCAGACATGCAGCGGAGCCAAAGCCACAAGCCCTCCCACCACACTTCCAGGCACACCCTTCATATTAATCGTCTCCCCGGGCCAGGCGCCTGATGGACTATTATCTAGTCCAACTTGCGCCCGACCCCTTACTCCAAATGACCACGTGTTCACTCAACTATTCACAAGCATTCTCCATTCACTCCTGTCCACCACCACTTCCCCTGCCTGATCTATAGTCATTCCTCTATCATCCAAAGCCTTTCTTACACAGTCTCTCCATCTCAATGGGGGTCTTCCTGCCCTTCTATCTCCCCTTGTACCTGACTCACATATTCTCTTTGTAAGCCTTTCATCTCCCATTCGTTCAACTTAATTCATAGTTAGATATTATACGGTTTTATCTATATATTTTTAAGATACTTACGGTACTTTGTAAACATTTCATTCGAGTATTGTAGATTGTTTATAAATAATTAATAGTGTGTCCTGTTGCTATACTGTTCATATTTAAAGAGATAATCATAAAGTATATAGTTGATCATCCTCTCATTATTATTGCTTGATAATTACATTCGAATTATATAATGAAAAACTAACCAAATTAACTTAAAATGCACGATTTATGAATAGAGCCACACAAACATATTTCTATCTTTCGTAATAATCATAATTAAAGTAAGCAGAGCATATCATAACATACTGTATACATAACGGTAACTATAGGTTGTACAATTATCAACCTTGTATTTTATATACTGCACACATTTATGAACTATGAAATTTGTGACCAGAAAATGCGATGTGTGGGCTTATGAGTGAGAATAGGGAATATCTATCTATCTATCTATTGCCTGACGCCGTGATCCCCGAAGGGGTGGCCACGAACGAACCGCCCCCATGCACCTCTGTCCCCAGTCAGTCGACGCCCCTCCCCCCAACCAGCACCGCCTTCGTTCATGTAGTTCCTCACTCCATCCTTCCACCTCATATTCGGTCTACCTCTCCCCCTCTGTCCCTCCACCTCGCTCTCGTACACCCTCTTAGTCATTCTCTCGCTTTCCATACGTTCCATATGGCCGAACCATCTCAAGTTGTACCTTTTCACACTCTCCAGTACATCCACCTCCACACCACACCTCCTTCTTAGTTTATCCGCACACTCCTTAAGTAATTCATTTCCACTGCTCTCTTGGTCTGAGTCTCTCACCAACGTCCATGCTTCGCTTCCGTAAGTCAGTGTCGGGATTACCACACTGTCATGCAAGGACTTCTTCACTTCCATACTGACCACCCTATTTCTTGTTACTGCTTTTAGCGTTCCTACAACCCTCTTCCCCTGTTGTACCCTCTCCCGCACCTCTTCATCCATAGTCCCATCTTTACTCAACACACTGCCCAGATACTTAAAAGAGTTGACGATCTCCATAGCCTGACCGTTCAGCTTCACCTCACACTCTGTGACTTCACCCCTTTCGAAGACCATAACCTTGCTCTTCCCCGTATTTACCTTCAAATTCCGTTTTTCGCACACTGTTCCAAACTCATTTACCAGACCCTGCAACTCCCATTCATTATAGGGAATAACCGTGGCTATTTGTACAAAAATACGATATTGAAAAGGGTTAAATGATGCGGTAAATCGAATGGAATAGGTTAGAAAGTTGTAGCGTTAAAATAGGTGGTGAATTAGGAAGTTATTGGGTGGATAAGGCACCAGGCAGTCAGACTGAACCAGAGGGAGTGGATCACCCAGTCCTTCAATATCTATATTATTCAGTTATTACTCGAGTTTCTAATAGTTTTAAGCATTCATATAAAACTGAATATATAAATGAATGTATAATTGTGTGAAAGAACAGATCATTTCAACTACATTTACTTATACTTGACGTTTTATGAATAGAGCAGCACTAATTAATTCATATCTTTCGTAAAACTCAAAAATTAAAAAATCTGAGAAAACCCATTTCTCTAAATAAATGGAGCTACTTATTGTCAAAGTCTCAACCTTGTAACTCAAAAACTACAAAAGTTACTGGACTTTCAAATTTGTGACTGAAAATGTCGATTCTTGGCTCAGGGGAAGCAAATATAGAGAAACTGACACAAGTCCAGCAAAGAAAAAAGTATACATAGAAAGTTTAAAATGATGCGGTAAATCCATTGGTGTAGGTTAGAATACTGTAGCGTTATTTTGGGCGTGGTAATTTCGGGCGTTTTAGGCGTTTTTGGGCGACTCAGGCAGCCAGCCAGCCCCTCGACCAATGCGCGCGCTACCGTTTTCTATACAGCCCAGTTCAGCAGAGACATTTATATGCAACTCGGTTCTTTGTACTGTCAACATATCCTGCAGTTTGTAAATACTTTCACGCATTTATGACGCAGAGGTTGCCAGATTAGCAATACAAATTTGAGTTCTCTCTTATAATTACCTCTCCAAAATTAGTTTTCTGCCTACAGCTAACTCAAAGACAACTACAGAGGTTGAAGTAACTAAACTAAAGGTTTCTAAATACCCCTGATGGTAACAAAGGCTTTAAAGTATCCCCAATAGGCTCAAAATCGCGTCATATGCGTGAAAGGGTTAGTCTTTATTTAATTAATTTTAAAGATCCGTACTTTTGTTAATGTTTCTCAGTCGCGTATTTTAGTGATTAATAGTCCTTATTACTAATATTTAGAACCTGTACTATTAAATATTTCGTAGTCGAATATTCTAATCGATTATTAATTATTTTTATTCTTCTCTTTTTCAGGATTTGAGTTGTTGCCTGCCAACTCTACGCAACTGCCAACACTGCGAGATAATGGACTCTGCCAACACATCCCAACCTCCTACTGCCAACACATCCCAACCTACCAACTGCCAACACATCCCAACCTACCAACTGACTGGGGTGAGTTACTGCTTAATTTAATACAATATATATACTCTGTTCACGACAAGTAGGCCAATAATGAGTTTCTTTTTCACAAATTGAATGTTCAACAAGTACGAGAAATATGAAATATTATTATGTTTTTTATGCCAACCAACTTCACATCTAAACTCAATTAATGAAGTCAACAAATACATGTGGCACTCCGAGGATTCAACCCAGGATACTCACATCGAAATTCCGCGCACTATGCATTACGCTATCAAGACAGATATACAAATATAGGTAGTGCCAGCGAACTTGACGATAATGTTGACCCCTTAACTGCTTATAACTCGAAATTAATGAAAGCAATCGGGCTGACGTTTCTATCATTTGGGAAGAGTCCACCAAGAAATAGGTGTGTGAATATTTACAGCCAGTTTGCTCTAGGCCCTTTTGAGTTACAGAGAGGTCAGAGATCAAGATTATTGTATAAGAATTCTGACTTGTTGAAAAAAGTGCGATTTGTGGACTTACGAATGGATAGAGAAAACCTGTGACAAGTTGTATATAAAAAACGTTTAATGAAAGGGTTAAATTATGCGGTAAATCGAATGGCATAAGTTAGAAAAGTGTAGGTTAATTTGGGCGTGGTGAATTAGGGCGATTTTAGCTGGACTTTGCACCAGGCAGCCAGAGTGCGTGGATCACCAAGTACTTCAATATCTACATTATTCACTTGTTATTACAGTTTCTTACTGTTGTGAATTTTCATATAGAACGGAATATATAATTAAGTGCATAATTGTGTGAAGGAACAACTGCTTTCAACCACATTTACGTATAGTTCACGTTTCATTTGTAAAGCTGCACTAATTTATTCATATCTCTCGAACAAAATACAAATTGAAAAATCTGAGAAAGTGCATTTCTCTGAACAACTAGAACTACTCATTGTCAAAGTCTCAGCCTTGTAACTCGAAAATTGCAAAAGTTAATGGACTTTCAAATTTGTGACTGAAAATTTCGATTCTTGGCTCAGGGGAGGCGAATTTGGAGAATCTGACACAAGTCCAGCAAAGAAAAAAGTATAAAGAAAGTCTAAAATGATGCGGTAAATCCATTGGTGTAGGTTAGAATGCTGTAGCGTTATTTTGGGCGTGGTGATTTCGGGCGTTTTAGGCGTTTTTGGGTGACTCAGGCAGCCAGCCAGCCCCAGGACCAACGCGCGCACTACCGTTTTCTATACAACCCAGTTCAGTAGAGACGTTTAAATTGCAACTCGGTTTTTTTGTACTGTTAACATATCCCGCAATATTATTGATAATTAGACATAATCAGAAAGTTTATAACTATTCCTTTCATTATTGATGCTTGATAATACCATCGTATTTCGTTGCTTACCTCGCATTACTGAAAAACATTCCATTTGTGAAAAATAGTAGTTTTATTTATGATTTATGTGAGCTCTCATCTTGGTAATCTATTGCCCAAATTAATTTATTGTTTCTTGTTTTCAGGATCTGCTTGTGAACTCTGCCAGCTCTACGAGACTGCCAACAACTATGGACTCTACCAACACACCACAAGCTACCAACACCATCCCCTAACTATGGACTCTGCCACCACAACCTACGAACTGTCTGGGGTGAGTTACTGCCCAACTCATTATACTCTGTGCATGACACATAGGCCAATAATCAGTTTTTATTTCCACAATTTGAAAGTTAAAAAGTTTACTAGAAATATGCATCATAATCGTCGCTGAATAATTAGTATCTTATTTCCATATGTTAATGTAACTGTTGAACATTCAAAGACAAAACTAATTACTGGCCTACTTGTCGTGAACATAGTATTGTTTAATTGATTATATATGATCTCAGCGCTTGTCAATCTATTGCCCAAATTAATGTTTTGTTTCTTGTTTTTCAGGATTGGGGTGGCTGCCCGTGGACTCTGCTGCCTGTGGACTCTGCTGCCTGTGGACTCTGCTGCCTGCGGACTCTGCCGGTTGCTGCCTTAGGACTCTACCGCTGCTAGAGACTGCCCACGCCACTAAGATTCAAGGGGAGTGATAGTTGTGTTTTGTTTGTAGTTAGTTGTAGTTAGATGTAGTTAGTAGTAGTTAGTTGTAGTCGTAGTATGTAGTCGTAGTGGTGGTGGTTAGGTTAGGAGGGGAGGGTAGGTTAGGAGTAGTCGTAGTTCGTAGTCGTAGTTCGTAGTCGTAGTATGTAGTCGTAGTATGTAGTCGTAGTTAGTAGTCGTAGTTAGTAGTCGTAGTAAGTAGTCGTAGTATGTAGTCGTAGTAAGTAGTCGTAGTAAGTAGTCGTAGTAAGTAGTCGTAGTAGTCGTAGTATGTAGTCGTAGTAAGTAGTCGTAGTAAGTAGTCGTAGTATGTAGTCGTAGTTAGTAGTCGTAGTTAGTAGTCGTAGTAAGTAGTCGTAGTATGTAGTCGTAGTAAGTAGTCGTAGTTGCATGGTATGAATGGTGTGTGTTAGGTTAGGCTAATCTATTTTTCCCTTTCAGATCAGATAGGTTTTATTACCTTTACTCTAATCTTTGCTATTTTTCTTATTACTTCACAGTTTTGTTGCTTTGATGATGTCCCCTCTCCCCCCCTTCTTCCCCGAGTTGGTTCCCTCCTTCAGCTTCAATATTTTGCTTTGCTTTAATTTCAATAATGATTGTATTTGCCTTAAATGTAACTTATGATATATTCTATCACTTGAATTCATAACTCTGTATTTGCTATTAACTTCACTTGATATAATATTGTTATATATCGTCTTTGTCACGCGAACTTTGCTTAATAAAAAACAAAAAACGAACTTCTATCTTTTATTGATCACTATATTATAAGCTATGACTTTTATAACTGATAAAAACTTAGAAAAATAGTTCTCAATTATAAATAAAGTTCCAATATATGGACTTAGAAAAAATAAATGAAAAGAGAACTTATAAAATAAAACAATTAACTTAGAAAAACTCTAGTTCTCAATTATAAATAAAATTCCAATATATGGACTTAGAAACAAAAATAAATAAAATATGAAACTATACACAAGAGAACTGAAAAAATATACTGAATATGAAGTGAACTTAGAAAAACTATACTTGAATAACTTAAAGTAATAATTATATATAACTTAGAACTATAATGAACTTGTAATAACAGAAAAAATATATAATGGATATTAAAAAGAATATATCGACTTAGTATTTTATTGATCAGTCAGACATACATTTGTATAATATCTTACAAAACACTGTACATACAGTATATAAACTTTAAATAACAGGACAAACAAAAATATAATGGATATTAAAAAGAATATATAGACTTAGTATTTTATTGATCAGAGTCGGACATACATTTGTATATTATCTTACAAAAATCATATACTTTTAATACTTAGTTATTTTTGTATTACCCTTACTGGTTTTATATATCTTATAACAAATAAACAAAGTTTTGCTTTTATATTACGTACCTAAAGTACTTTATACCGAACTTGGCTTTGTGACCATAGTATAACTTTTGGTTCACTACATTATTTGCCCAATATTTATATGTACAGTAATTTTCTTTAAGTACATCTTTATAATTATTCATTTTCCAATAACCATTGGGCTTTCGGGAATTTTCCATATAGATTTATTTTGGATTTTAAGCTTATAATATAGTTTCATTGGCAATGCAGTTGGCATTTTTTATAATTCTTAATCATTGATTTCAGTTTAACTTTTGTTTAATAGCCAAGCTGTTAAGTAATACTTTTATATTTTTTTCAATGTTCTTAAGTGTGCCGTCTATATATAATTCTTCTCAGGTTCAATCTAGTTCATCAGCCAAGTTAACATGTCTACACCTGGACCATCTCCCTCTCCCACCAGGCAGTACTGAGGTAAGCCGGTGTTTTAATAATAATGTTAACTATCTACTAGTTTATAAATTCTAGCCTATTCTGTTTATGAAGTAGTGTTGAATAATTTTGACACTAGCTTATGTATAGTGGGCAGCTTTTGGGGGGAGGATGACTCCCGAATTATTGCAAGTTTTTCTTCCTGTGGTGTGATGCAGTAGTGTTAAGTGGAGTAGGGATGTTGGCAAAATGAGAAAGTCGGTTGGCATTGTGATTAGTGTGTATTGGAAGTGTGATATTTGTGAATGCTGGCAGAGTACGTGATGAACGTAGGGTAGAGATATATTCATTATTTGAGTAAGTGTATGTTTAGGTGTTAAAAGTGTACGGTCAAATTAGGGTAAGGTAGTTATATGCCAATTAAATGTGTGTACGACTGTTGGCAAAGTAGAGTGTAGATTGTTGGCAGAGATAAGAGTTGACAATCATTGAATCTAAATGTTGGCAGTATTCAGTGGTCTTGGTAATTACGTGGTGTTGGCCAAGTGGTGTATAGGTGTTGGTTAATTTAATCATTGAAGGTATTATGCAACTGGAGTTATGTACAATAAATAAGCATGTGTGTTGGCAGTGAAATGTGTTGAATTGGTAGTTATTTGAAGTGTTGGCAGTGAAATTTGATGTGTTGGCAGTGAAATTTGATGTGTTGGCAGTGAAATTAAGTCTGTTGGTAGTGTACTTTGTGTGTTGACAGTGGCATTTGGTGTGTTCTAATATTTGTTGTGTTGGTAGTGTTCAGTGTTCTCAATATGACATGTGGTTGTCTATCAAAGTATTGCCTATGCCAAAGTTAATTGATATCCTAAAGTTATGTGACTGGAGCTATGTGCAAATTAGGATTCAATCTCTCGTATCCCCATGCATTTGTTTTTACTGGCCGTATCCCATAGAACTGTTCATGTTATTTTAGGTAATGTATATATTTAAGTATTATTAGGATGTTTTATGTAATTGTAAACTATTGTATATATGTAATTACTGGGGTCACTAAGCTATATATTCCTGAACTATATATCTACTGATCTATTCTTCCCATGTAACAGGTGTATATCTACCAATGTAACTATCATAATCTATCCCATGTAACTATTGCTATTTGCCTGCTTATCCCAAACCCATGTAGCTCTTCCTACCTACCTCTCCAAGAATCTAGATATATTAGGTATTGAAAGTCATCCCTCCTCACCCTCACCCAGACATCCCTCCTCACCCTCACCCAGTCATCCCTCCTCACCCTCACCCAGTCATCCCTCCTCACCCTCACCCAGTCATCCCTCCTCACCCTCACCCAGTCATCCCTCCTCACCCTCACCCAGTCATCCCTCCTCACCCTCACCCAGTCATCCCTCCTCACCCTCACCCAGTCATCCCTCCTCACCCTCACCCAGTCATCCCTCCTCACCCTCACCCAGTCATCCCTCCTCACCCTCACCCAGTCATCCCTCCTCACCCTCACCCAGTCATCCCTCCTCACCCTCACCCAGTCATCCCTCCTCACCCTCACCCAGTCATCCCTCCTCACCCTCACCCAGTCATCCTCACCCTCACCCAGACATTTTATTTTGTAGTTGGTTTCGTGAACTTACCGTTTCTATTATCTGGCAATGTATTCCAATATTTAAAACTTGTATTTATAATAATTTGTAAAGTTTTCTTTCAATTTATCGAGGGTATTGGCGTGTAGTAATTGTTTGTTCTATTCATTCAAAAATGAAGATTAATTAATTTAAGTTAGATTTCAAGCCTTTAATATTAGTTTAATTGGCTTTGCTATTATTGATTTCAGTTTAATTTCAGTAATCGTTATCCAAAAATATTTCTGCGATATTGGATTACAATAATAATTAGTTATTTTTTTTGCATTCAAAGTTAATATGAATAACCATCAACAATATATATGATTTATCTACAATATTGGATTACATCAACAGGTTGGAATCAATAGTCAAGACTCAAATATTTTCTTTATTTTTATTAAGGTAGCGTTGTCCATTGGTCCAGGGTCCTCAGTCTGGTCGCAGCAACACATCACATCTGTAAAAAGATTAAAATATTGAGGCACCAGAAATACAGGAGTTTCAAGGAGGGGGTCGGGGGTCCTGATGGGGGTAAAAGGGGGGGGGTCCTGAGGGGGGTCGAGGTGGGGTTCCTGAGGGGGGAGGGGGGTCCTAAGGGGGTAGAGGGGGGGGGTCCTGAGGGGGTAGAGGGGGGGGGCCTGAGGGGGTAGAGGGGGGGGCCTGAGGGGGTAGAGGGGGCCTGAGGGGGGGGGGGGGTCCTGAGGGGGTAGAGTGGGGGGGTCCTGAGGGGGTAGAGGGGGGTCCTGGGGGGGTAGAGTGGGGGGGTCCTGAGGGGGACCCAGGAGTTGGGTTGGGGGTACCAGGGGTAGGATGGGGGTCCTGGGGGGGGGGGGGGGTTCTAGTTTTTTGTTATATATTAATATTTTTCGTTCAGTCTCCTATATAACCATTCCACACCCGCTACGAGTTTTTCCCTTTCCCTTCCCTGGTAGTTCATCCTATCCCCATCCCAGATAGACCTTCCCTTCAGCCCTAGTTTGTTCTATTCTGTTCTATTGTGCACACTAGTTCTATTCTGTATTCTGGCTAAATCTATTATCCTCCCTCCTTCCCTGGTACATCAATACCCTCCCTGCAACACGCCCCCAAACACACATAAGAAAAGTCAGGAATATATTTGTAATGTATATTTTATTGTCAGGAAGCAGTCAAGAAGTCGTCGGTGTCAAGTATGGGATATGAGCAGACAGTATCAAGAAGGACAAACGGTAGGAGTAAAGCAGATGCAGCAGAAAAGGCTAGGCACAGCAGAACGGGCCAACGACAGCAGAACGGGTGACAACAGACAGCAGACCGAGTACATAGACAACAGACAAGGAATTAACAATGAGGTAGGAGCGAGCTTGCTATGGTTGGTCAAACAAATTGATCTGTTTTGACTAAGATTTGTTTGGTATATTATCTGTCTTTATGAAGATGTTTATGTGTTGAATATATATGGAGAGATATTGAGAGATATGGAGAGATGGAGAGATATTGAGTGAGCTGGAGTATTCAGTATGAAGTTGTAGGTATTCCATTTGAGTTGGTAGGTAGTGAAGTGTGAGCATAAATTAGTGGATGGTGATGAGTCTAGTTATTGAATATGACTTTATTCAGGTTGAAAGGTGGGATTCAAACAAGATGTGGACAGACGAGAGCAAAGCGACTATTGGACACACATCAACGACTGCCACAGCATCAATGGACCCTTCAACAGTGGAGCGAGAGAGGCACCATTGCAGCGAACAGCGACGATTCGGTGAGCAAAACTAAATATTGTTGTATGGGAAAAAGAGGTCAGTCAGTCAGTCTACCTAACTTCATTAATAAGTCTAAGGGGAACAAGAGGCCCCTAAGAAAAGGAAAGAAAGAGGAGATATAAAACAGTGTGCCCATCAGAGTAGGCCACCCTTCATTCACTCCTTGATATATTCCAAATCAGTGCATCAACTTTATGATTGACATTTTACTTTACAATTACAGTATAGATCTGTATTAATGGAATTATGAAAGCTAAACAAATCATTGAAAGATTAAATATAAATAATAATTAACCAATGAAACTAATTATAACTAGTTAAATTAGATCGTAAAGTCTAAAATTATACCAAATTCCTGTAAAGTGCTTATCATATTGTTAATGCAATTATTGATACTAGTATTCAAGAGTTGGGCAAACACTGGAGAATAATGGTTAAAGTTTAAATTTACTCCTCTAAACAGGATTATATAACTATCCTGTAGAATTTATGTGATTACTGAAAACATTGATTTAATCACTACAAACAAAACTATGCCAGCTGTAGAACAAATTTATCAAAGACTTTAATATCGGTTATCAATATTTACCTAAACAAATGGACCTTTTAAGTAAAGCATTAGGACTGCTAGTATTCTAAAGACAGGAGTCATAGGTCTAAAGTTATATCCGTTGTACGAATAGGCTTTAATACCTTTGGAGTAGTCCTAAGGAAATAATCCAATTTACAGTACAACCATTTACGTTAATATTTATCACGAGTCTAGCTAGGCATGTAGGCTTGACGTTAAGTATTGCAACAACTTATAAATGAAATTACAGTCCTTAGCCATGGGGGGACTGATATTTGCAGATATTTTGATAGAATCATGGGCATAACTGCTTAAAAAGAGGCATAGGTGCTCATCAAGGCCATCTAAAAGCTTACATCCGAGTCTACCTAGGATTAACATTAAATCAAAATTTGGATGGCCCTTGGTAATTATTTTGTAGTCACAATGGCCTGTGTTTTATTCGTCAGTGAGACAAGTGGTACAGTGACAATATGAGCAGCCTGTTTTACCAATTACATTAGAGGCCTAGTATATTGTTCTCCAGTGAAGGACAAATTTGCAAAGTATTTTACGTGGAGTTACTTTAGACCGATATTGAGTTTATTCTAAGCTGGTCTATGATAATTGTTCATCTACAATGGCATTTACATCTGTCTCGGCAGGTTAACTAAGATAGATTCAATTCAATTAGTCACATTATACGAGTGAAAACAATGAAGTTTCATAGTATATCTCAATTATAATTTTCTTAGTCTCCAGTGTTTTGCATATTAGTATAAAACCTACTGTATTAACTTCCAAGACTGAAGTGACTACATACTAATATTAACAAGGGTACAGTCAATATAAATAGTTCGCCGACACTTCTATGACGTGAAACAAATCTTACTAGTTGCACAGGCTATTGGAAGTACATGAGGACTGTCAAGGAAAAGGTTTAACTTATAATTGCACTGTATTTGAGCAGGATTTTGGGCGAACTATTTTGGTTTCGACTAACTGGCAGCATTTTTCTAGATCGAACTAAAGGAAATTCGTACATTTGGCAACACTGATATTACAATACAAACTTATGAATTTATAGAACGTATGCATAGAGGAATAATTACAGTCTGATAAGTTACCCTTTGAAAGCATATTAATAATGATAAACCCATCTAAGGAAATAAAGGTACATCTAATAACCAAGGGAAGGTCTATCTACTGTACTGTATATACAACTATAATATTTAGTTTATAGTCTAGTCAATCAAACCGATTTTGATATAAGTAACACCCCGTTCTTTAACATTACTATAAAATACAAACCCCAATGTACTTTAATAAACTAATTAAAGCATATGGCCCTCCCGGGATTCGAACTCTGGACACCACACTCAGAACATAAGCACTTAAACCTCGATATACTCAAGACCCGTCCTGGGAAACTCCCACTACAAGATGGCCAAGGCAAATATTCCTTAAAGTTACTTTAACAGACATAACTTCTCAGGATCTTTGAAGAGCTACGTAATGTGAACACTAATCAGATGTGGAAAACTTTAATTCAGTAGTATTAATAATTATCTATTATAATATTACCCAATTCCATAACCCATTTAAGCAGATGACTCAAATGCTTTTTTCATCATTGCTACCTCCAGACGATTTTAGTTAACTTAAAAAAGAAGCTGTCAGAGTTTGAGTGTTAATTTGGATAATCTTAAGCTCTTTTGATTCCCCGAGTTTAGTAAATACCTGTCAGTAATTTTGTTTATACTGTCACTATGATTATTTACTTTATTATGGGTACCCATAGACAATTTTACTCAGTTTAGGAAGGACCTGTTGGATTCTAAAGGTAGATATAATGTGTACCCCGTTGATTCCTTGTGGTCCTTAACTGATCTATAGAGTCTCGTGAAAGCCAGAATAATTTTGTTTACCTGATCATACGGAAACTTGTTCTTTCAAATAAATTACGCCAAATTAGGTTATATTTTTGCTACCTCGGGACTTTTTCAACTTAGGAAAGGCCTGGCATAGATAAGAGGTTTAGTTTAAGTACTGTGTTGGACCTTTCATTCCCAGTGGTTCTTCCAAAGCTGATTAAAATTATCTGGTTGAAGCATTGATCATATTGAAAATATGGTGTATTAAAACTAAACAATTACTTAAGAAAAATCTCTGCCTACCTATAGGGAACCGAGTCTAGTTAATTTAGTTAATTTTCACCAGTCACCCACTGCCACAGATCTCAGTTTGGGAAGGATCCGTTTCATGATAACTTAATAAACATCAGTGTTGCCATTTGTATGAAATACTTAAAATTGGTTAGATAAAGCTGCTGCCTATACCCTGTCCACCACTTATGATAGTCTATGAAATATTTTGAAGTTTATTAGGCATGACTAAACTGGTCTACTTCAACCAAATATTTGTTAAAGTTCTTAGGCCAATATAGGCAAAGTATATTATTATTATTATTATTATTATTATTATTATTATCATTATTATTATCTTAAAATAGTTTAATCTGACCAGAAGTTTGACTAATTTAAAGTTATACAAACAAGCTTCGAAATTACAGGATGCACACATTTCAAAATAGCTTAGCTTATGTGCCATGATAATAATTGAACTGAAAGTCGCCAAATCCCATCTTAAGAATTATGATTTATTAAGTTGTTTTTCCACCAACCAACTTCACCTCTAAACTCAATGAAATCAACAAATACATGTGGCACTCCAAGGACTCGAACCTAGGATACTCACATCGAAATTCCGCGCACTTATGCATAAAAATGATTTAATATTTTAGGATTATAGGGTATCATCGACCACTCACAAAGTGAAACCATCAAAATTAATCATACTTTGGGGGATATGGCATAAAGTTTGGTACCGGTATTTAGGTCTTACAAAGGCCTAAGTCCACTAAGGCAGGAGTCAGCCGCCTGTGTGTACTCCAGGATAATTATTCTTCAGGCAAAAAGGGCACCAAACATTAATTTAACATCCATAGCTAGCCTTTAACTCAAATTTAAGTCTAGTAATTTCAACTGACTTTATAGAACAAACTTCAAAATATCACATTGCATAGACTTTCATAATAAGATTGTATTAAAACATTTTAGGGACAGACCCGATATGATGGCTAGTGCAGAGTTGTGATGGAGAGGTGTTTGGCCACCAGTCTTCATCGTCTGTTGTCCCTCCCTCAGGTTGGACGTCTACCACACATCTGAAACATTAGGTCAGTATTAGTAATTTATTTGTACAACGTCAATAACTAAAGCCACCACTGCATTATCTTTTAGCTCAGTTTGAGATTTTATGACGGTCGACCATTAGTTTGACGATTTCAAGACCTTTCGGCCCAATGTGTCAATATTAAGGCCTGTCATGCCATTCAAGTATCTAATTTTTCCTCGCGAACGATAGCAAGCCTGTCATTTTGGAAGAAACTGCCTTCGACCGGGATATTTTTCTACCGAAAAATGTACACATTTATCTCGAAGGGGGGTCTTGATGGAGGTCTAGGGAGCAAACTAAAAACCTTCCCTTAACCTGTGATGTTGAGCAACTAGTCAGCCCTCTATCGTATTGTCCAAGGTTCAGGTTTTGGTAACTATACATAAGCCTGCAGTTATAAGGGGTATCAATTTTAGAACCTTTATTATTGAAATTATCTGCAGTTTAGTTTATGAATATATACTTCTGAATTTGTTAAAGCAGGGGGGAGATTGTAATGCAGTGGCGGGAACTGTTATTGACCCTTCATGATTTTTTTTCTATGCGAGTGAGGGAGACAAAAGGCAGAACTGCCTGTATCGAGTGCCTCCCCCCAGAGTTGAAAGAGTGACAGGGACAAAATCAAGGGACGTTCGAGCCAAAATGCCTGGACACACTGAGTTTGAAGCCATTTAAGTCACATGATCCTAAGTTGTGTCCTACCTATAGAAGTTCAAAGTTTATTATTTCTAGTAAAAATAGACCATCCAGTGACTAAATTCCACAATATTAGTATTAAACCTTTCACGCACAGGACGCGATTTGCGCCCTTTCTGGGATACTTAAAAGCCTTTGTGACCATCAGGGGTGTTTAGAAACTTTGTTTAGTTACTTCAACCTCTGCAGTTGTCTTTGAGTGAGCTGTGGGCATTAAACTAATTTTGGAAAGTTAATTATGAGATTGAGAGAACTATTTCTGAATACAAATAAGGTATTTGTAATGAACCCTGTGTTTTAGTATTAATACAGTATATGGAACACCAGAATTTGTTAAAGAGGTCCAAACTCTAAATAAACAACTTAAAAAATAGGTGCTGATAATATAATGAATACAGCACTGTACTGTACTGTATATGGGATAGGGTAAGGGAACTTGGAGACAACTATACACATGGTAACCTAAACTTTTAATATTGTTAAGGAGAGATGGGTCATTTTTCTGGTCCCCCTTCATGTTTAGCCCCATTACTTTGCCGATTATAAGACGTTCCGCCCATTACTTTGGCGATTTTAAGACCTTTCAACCTATTTGTGTCATTATCAAGACCTTTCGTGCTATTTAGGAGACTAATTTTCCTGGCGAGTGATACCAAGTCTATGTAGGAGGAACCGGCCTTTGGCCTGGACAATTTTCTACCGAAAAGTTTACAAATTTGTCTAAGGGGGATCTTGGGGATGTTTTTTAAGCTTGATGGATGTCTAGGGAGGAAACAAATTTACAAATAATTAAATCTATGTACCAATAAATAAACCATTAGCCATTAACCCTATTAACCCTTTCAAGCTCCAATACGCGTTTCTGTTCTGTTTTCTGGCTACTATTAGACGATTATATTCAGTTTAGGAAGGGTATATGGAAGTCAGAGGGTTGATGGAGATAGTCTTTACCCTTTTAATACCCACAGGTCCTTCCTAAGCTGCACAAAATCGTCTAATGATAGTCAAAATAAACTGCTAAAACGCGTCAGAGCTTCAAGGGGTTAATATTGTTGTGTTCTTACCCTAGTTTGTTGGTGAATGTGGTTAAGGCTCCGTTTGGGTTTCTTAAGTTGGTCTTCAGCAGTGTCTTCCTCCGCCGAGCCTCAACTGTACTGGGCCCCTCCTCTCTGTTAGAAAATCCAATATTAATATTACAGCTTAAGGATTTGACCACTTGCAAGTTTCAAGCTATAAGGAAGTGGAGTTTTTTATATAGACATTTAGCAGAATTACGAGCTAAAATATGAGTTGTATTGCATATATAAACACAGTAGCTGTGGTGGTCAAGTGGTGAGCACGCTTGCGTGTGAATCTGAAAGACCCGGGATCGAATCCCTGCCACGGCGGACATTTAGTGGGTGCGGTAGTACGTCCTAGCATGTTTCACATGCTTGTACCCAGTCAGGGGACATCCTGACGACGTATACAGACTAAAACACACATAACAAAGCCACTCCAACACCTTCCTCTCTCTCTCCAACACCCCTTCTCAACACTCTTCTCTGAGCTAGTGCCGATAAAAATGGCATGGTCAGTCCTGTAAAGAATCGTAAGATTTAGAGTCTTAAAGATTCCAGGACGAGCTCATTAGCGGCGGATCCCCAGATCGACCGTGGTGATTGTCACCTAAACATCTACAAAAGTACAAGTACATAAAGCCAAATTCACGTACTTTCTATCCATCAAAAACCTACATCACTGCATTTCTGTTTAATAACTTTGTATACGGCCCAAGCTTCCTTATAGCCTGAAACTCACAAGTGGTCAATTAGGCCAATATTTCTGATATAATGCAGATTTTCAAAATTTATCAATTCATAAATATGTTTGCAACAACAACAAAAATTATATCTCAACCATAGTCAAGGTGGTCGTGATGCCTGGAGTATCGGGTCGTCTTGGGTTGGGCAGGGTCGGGTAAGATCGCGACGGTCCTCCCATCTCTAACCTGTTGGGAAGATTTAACATTACATTAGTCACAGGATTCTGGCATACCTTATTTCACCGTTGTTCCTCTTCCGTCGGGCCATCCAGCTCATTCCTGTTGATAAAATATTTAATTATTACAGGAGCGCCGTTCTGCCAGCAACAACATCGGTCTGCAAATCGGCCACAGCGGGTCTGCAAACTGCCACATCAGGTCTGCAAGCTGCCACATCAAGTCTGCAAGCCGCCACATCAGGTCTGCAAGCCGCCACATCATCTGAAAACCTGCAACCTTCACAACCAACGAACAGACTACCAGAAATGCACCGGCCGGATTTCAACCAACAAGAAAACAAACCAAACACCAAACACCTACACTAACTAAATATATCTAACTAACTAACCAAACTAACTAAGCTTCTAACCAACCTCCTCAGCGAACCGAATAGAGCAACACCTAACCAATACTAACCTATAACAGACTCCCTACCTATCCCTACCCCTTGAACTAACTAGAGCTATCCCCCTCTACCCCCCCTTCCCACCTCACCTCAGCATCCCTACCAGAAACCTTGTCTAATTCGAAGCCAACGACGATAGGAGAAAAAGATTAGTGCATGGATTAATTATATTATATTTCAATATATATATGTCATTATACAAAAATTATGTTACGTTATTGGAAATATTATAGTTATAGCAAATTTAAAAACAAATATATATAACAGATTTATTTATATATAAATTATTGCCAAACAATAAGTATATCATTTACACTGAAATGTATTAAAATAGAATCTTACCTTAAATTTGCCGCCTATCTAACGTAATGTCTGTACACATGTTAGTAGAAGGGAGGTGGTTGAGGTGGTGACAAGGACAATGGAAGGAAAGGGGGAGGGGGGGGGAGGAGAGGATGGTTAGGATTAAAGGGAAGTTTGCTCCGGCCCCTTTCTCCCTCATGTTTAGCCCAGGTTATTTTGAGACTAAGAAGTTCACCTTCTAGTTTGGCACTAAAGACCTTCTGTGCCATATAGCGATCTATTTTTTTTCCTGGCGAGCGCTAGCGAGCCTGAAATTAATGAGAAACTGGCCTTATTATTATTATTTCGGCTGGTACATTTTTCTATCGAAAAATGTACAAAATTATCTCTAAGGGGGGTCTTCGAGGCATTTTATTTAAGCTTGACTGAAGGTCTTGGGACGAAAACAAAATATATATACAAAATCAAAATCAAACTTCCCTTTACAGAGAACACAGTGGGAAAGGATGGTTAGGATTAAAGGATATTGTTGCCGTGGTGGTGGTGGTGGTGGTGGTGGTAGACTGGTTGAGTGGTCTGGTTGGGGTTTCCATCATCGTTCGACATCTGTAAAAGACAAAAATACATGGTTAACATTTATCTCAATCAGCCAAGTATAACTGTATATAATTTGGGTAAAAATTGAAGAGACCCCGGACAGCCTTTTAACCTAACCTAACAAAACGACAAAAATAACTTCGTCTCTTAAATTTGTACCATCTTGGTGTTAGCATTATTATTATATTTGTGTATATTTAGAAGATGTATTTTGACCAGTGCAGAATTTCGATGCGAGTATCCTAGGTTCGAGTCCTCTGAGTGCCACATGTATTTGTTGATTTCATTGAGTTTAAATGTGAAGTTGGTTGGTGTTAAAAACAATAATTTTGGCTATCATTGGACGAATTTATGTAGTTTAGAAAAGACCTCTAGGAATCAAAGGGATAAAAGTATCTTTAAAAAGCCTTAAGGGGAGATTGGTAGTTTTTCTAGACCCCCTTCTCCCTCATGTTTAGCCCTATTAGTTCTCAGATCTTAGAAGTTTGTCCCATTAGTTTGATTTTTCTTTTTTTTTTACCTTTCGCCCCATGTCTGTCAATATTTGGAACTTTCGTGCCATTTAGGTGTCAATTTTATTTCCTGGCGAGCGATAGCGAGCCTGTAATTGTGCAGGAACCGGCCTTCAGCCGTGACAATTTTCTATCGAAAAATGTAAAAATTAATTTCAAAGGGGGATCTAATGGAAGTTTTTTAAAGTTTGGAAGTCTAGTGAGGAAACTAAAAAGAAATATGACAAAATCGACCAACAAATTAGACCTTCCCCTTTCATTATATTGGTGTTATCGATGTTATTCTTAGGTGATCGTAAATTGACATGTACAATCAGCCTCTTAAGTCATGTCTCGGCACCAGGTATATTTTGATTGAGAATTGGTATCGACATTATCTAAACTTTATTTATTAATTTCGAGTGAGATATACAAACATGTTCCTACACTTACCCACCCAATTCAACATCTGGCAGACATTAATACAGCACAGAGAGAGCCAAACTAAATGACAGCCGATACATTACTTATTAGCGCGACCGTACCTATCTTGATTATGCAGCGAAGATTTGGTAACTAAGCATGTTAATGATAAAAACCTTAGCATTATTATGATCCAGAAGCATTGAGTACTTTCAAAATGGCATTAATTATCGATAACAAACTTTAAAGTCAGAAATTGTTTAACATTAGCAACATTCAACTAAGTGGATCGATTGGAAGAGCTAAATGCACTATGAAGAAGTAATCCATAGTCGGTTATATTTCGGCCAGCGGTAAATTGTCATGCTCCCATGTTCACTACTCCGCTAATAACATGCTATAGCGAAATATGTTTTTGTTTATGAGAACTTTGTATTAATAGTATGGCTATGCAGATCCACAACTGTTCATTGTTTGGCGCTAAGCATTGGTAAGAATAGAGTTTTCCGCCAGGTGCAAAATTAAACTGGCCTTATCCTTGTAATATAACCGGCCATGTGGTTAATGGAGGCGCTGTGAGAGAACGGCCATCTTTTTCTTTGGCCGCCATTTTGTTGTCCTAATTATCAAACAACGGGGCGCTATTTCATTTGTAACAATGTAGAAATTCAGATCCATGGAGTAAACTATATACCCTGTACCAGTATTACCGAATGTGTGTTATGGGTGTGGAATCTATGGATATATTGGAGTGTAAAGAGAGGATCACCACCCTACTGGTTACCAAAATGGCGGAAGTTTGCTGACCGTTTCCTGCCCCTAATTACTGCCTTGTTTGTTGATTATCTAGCATTTCACTGAACTATATTAACACTTAATCTATAATTTTAACTTTTAACCTATTAAGTGATTCGATAAAGCACGTGTGGACTGATTAATGCAATGTTATTAATGATCGCATATGGGTAAGTGGATCAAGCAGAGTCCTAACACTTTCATGTTTCTATATAATGTAGATTTTGTGCAGTTTAAGAAGGACATGTGGTAGTAAAAAGGGTTAAGAGATAATTAGAAGCCTGTTAATTGCTGGAGGCCCTTTTGAAACCATATAAAATCTTCTAACGATAGCCAGAAGAAACTCAATAGGTCAATGTTCAAAGGGTTAAGGGGACAGTGGCTATTTTGTTAATCTATTAATTTATTATATTCATTCAGGTTTTATTTTCCTCGCTAGACCTCCAAGCTTAAAAGTACACCCCCCTATACCCCCTTTCAAGATTTATTTGTAAATTTTTCGGTAGAAAAATGTCACGGCCGAAGGTCGATTCCTCTTAAATTACAGGCTTGCTCTCGCTCGCCAGGAAAGAAATTGACACCTAAATAGCACGAAAGGTCTTAATATTGAAAAAAACAAAAACGAAAGTTCTTCAAATTTCCAAACTAATGGGGCGAACGTATCTCGAAAGCAATGGGGCTAAACATGAGGGAGAAGGGGTTCCATAAAAACTACCCTCTTCCCTTAATGATAAATAACCACAAGGCGTCCAGTCAGCCGGCTTCGATGCGCTAGTTTGCCTAGGCTTTCAAAATCCAATTCAAATATTCTAACTAAATCCTCCATGTTATCATTAAGGCATCTATCACTCGTGGGTTAATAGGTAATTAATCAATTATACATTATATTCAGGTTAAACAATACTTAGCCCAATTCCGTTTAGAAAAGTCACATGGGAATATAGCCTAAGTTTATGCCATCAATTTATAATCTGGATCTCAATTTCTTCCTAAATGAATCAAATCTACTAGTGATCGCCATACTATTGAGACATATGGTTTTATTGAAAGGGTTAAGGAGGTAGAACTGAGCGAACAATCAAGTGCCGGCTTCCAGAATGTTCGTCAAACCTGCCGGCTTTTTCCATCACATTTCTGGCCTTATTTAATGCAAACGTATGAAGTATTATGGGAAAACGACAAGCTCTTGTCCACAAATTCGGGTCTGGTGGTAAATAAGTCACGTTATTTAGCTATTACACCTTAATTTATTCTATTTTCAGGAGAAACAATGGGGGAAAATGGGAGCACACGAGACTTACCTCCTTGAAGCTGGACGACCGGGAACAAAATGATCGATTCAGGCGAAAATTGCGAGTTTATATAACCTCGGTTGTATTGCTGGTGGTTGATGGCAACTATTGGGTGACAGATGATCGAGAATTTCACTCACAAAATCGTCAATATCTCCCTAACTATACATTTCTGAATAAAATTTACTTAATATAAATTATGCGTATTTGTATCCTCTATCTTTTGGTATAAGTTTGACAATTCTAACATACATATTTTGTGAATATTTAATGGTTGTCGTCGTATTTACTTCACAGAGAGAGAGAGAGAGAAAGAGAGAGAGAGTTCCTATGCCAAGTGGACTTAATTAAGCTTTATCAATGCTCTCGTGTCCTAAAAAAAAAAAAAAAAAAAATTTTGCCACGCATTAGAGCCCTCGATCCCCCCATGAACGCCTAGATCCCCGAGGGGATGGCCACGAAGGAATCGCCCTATAATGTAGAGACGTTATAATTCAATAGAGGTGTGAATAGGAGTTTCTTATGGGCTATCTGTATACTACTATAGCTTAATGTGATGTATGCGATTATAGAGGGCCTTTTCATAATATTCTGGAAACTATTAGACGATTCTATTCAGCTGAGGAAGGACGTCTATCTATTCAAAGGCTACGAAATATGTCACTTAATCCTTTTAGCTGCCACATAGCCTTCCTAAGCCTCATAAAATCGTCTAAATGAAGCTGATATCAAGTAAAAAAAAAAAAAAAGCGTAGAGAGTGGGAGAGCAGCGATCTAACCTGCCTCCCTTGGGCTCTAGAACCTGCCTCCACTCAGCCCTTGTCTCGAGTTACAAGGAGAGACATCCACCCCCCCCCCCCCCCCCCCCCCTTCTCACCCCCCCTTCTCACCCCCCCCCCCTCCCCCCTTCGATGACGGGAGAAATCGGACAACTTCTCATCCGGTCGCCATTTTGGGGACACTAACTTATTCATTTCTATGTATAGGTATACCATATTAAACAAACTGTTCTCAGTTTGAATGTACACTAACCATAAATTAAATATATTGACAAAATTATACTTTTATTGTTTACATATTGTATTTTTTTTCTATGTGATTGAGGGAGACAAAAGGCAGAACTACCTATAGCGAGTGCCTCCCCCATAGTTGAAAGAGTATGTTATTCTTTACGTTTTTCGGTAGAGAAATGTAAGCTACCATCCGAAACCCTCATAAATTAGGCTAGCTATCGCTCGCCAAGAAAAATAGACACCTAAATGGCACGAAAGGTCTTAATATTGGCAAATGAATGGGGCGAAAGGTCTTAAAATCGCCAAACTAATGGGGCGAACGTTTTGTAATCTCAAAATTAATGGGGCTAAACATGAGGAAGAAGGGATTTAAGAAAAAACCCTTCTTGCCCTTTAATATATTACCAAGCACTAGTTGCCTGTGTCTACACTACTGAATGGTTAAGGTTAGGGAAATAGGTTGTAATAAATTCATCTTTATTCATATGCATAAATACATCATACACGAATGTAATAAAATATATGACAATTGTTTTTAATTAAGCTAAAATTAATAATGGATATATAGGCCTACAAAGCTACATCAAATAAATTAACTAAATATATAAACAAAGCACCTAATTAGACGATTTTATTCAGCTTAGGAAGGACCTCAATTAAAACGCTACACATGATCTCAATTAACCCTTTTAACCACCCCAGATCCTTCCTAAGCTTCATAAAATCGTCTAACTGTAGCCGACATCAAATTAAAAAAAAAAACGTCATCGGTACAGCAAGGGTTAACTCTCACAGGTCCTTCCTAAGCTTCATAAAATCCTCTAAATGTAACTATGATAACAAAAGACGTCGCCTAAACTAAAAAGGGTTAAGAATAGAAACCCCATTATTTTTATTACATTTTGGCTTTCATTGGGCAATATTATTCAGCTTAGGAAGGGCCTGTAGATCTTAAGCGGGTCTTTCCGAAGCCGAATAAAATCATCTAGTATATGCCCGTAAATGATAACTTTTAGTAGTACAGTACAGTAATAGTAATAGGTGAAAATAGGAGTAACTTTTCCGTAGACTATTTCCATTTACTACAGGCAGACTACCCTCACCATGTTCTTCATAGTTGCTATGTACTGTAGAAGAGTTGCCAATTATACAATAAAAACCAGTAATTATCAATCCCATTTCAAACTATTGCCTAATTGACCTACTTAGCAATATACTATTGTATATTAAAAGCATATTAGTGATGTTGTTAATGGCCTTATTAAACACTGTGCCTTGTATAATTAAATTACAGTTGCATAATTACCCTTTCGCCTTGCCCCGCCCACCAAAACTAGGGTAGCATATATTAACATAGTACACAACTTGACATTCGACCACCATCTTGACTCCAACTCACGCTGTAGAATATACCTCGCCATTATTTATAAGCTTCATTATTGAGCATATGATGTTTATTCTATTAACATTGATACTTATTTCTCTATTCCTATCCATCAATGTATCCTGACTGAAAAGAGTGCTTGGCAGGAAGTGAGTATGGAATCAAGATGGCGGCCGGAACTTCTACGACTACGGACTCTGTTAATCTAGAGACCCTATCCATGAACACAGGCTCGGCTTCAAAACACACGAATCTGAAACACAAATTGATTCATTAGTCATATATTACTGAAATTACTAACACACTTTTTCCACACATATATTTACATCACATAATATTTTTGCTTTACATCTATCTATCTATCTATCTATATGCTCAGGCCCAATCCCCATTTTGGGGGTAGCCGACTCAAGACAGAGCAAGAACAGGGAAAACACAAAAACAACATAAAACAACGAATAAACGCAGATAAAAAGCACCAACTCACACACATCCAGGTCTTTACATAGATCCTTCCTAAGCTGCATAATATCGTCTAATTACAGCTAGACTAAAAGATAACACACGTCGCTGGTACTCAAAGGGTTAAGGGTATGGAAGGGCATTTAACGTGTCCATAATTAACTACCCAATTAACCCTTTCCGTACCGAGGACGTCTTTTTATTTTTGTTGTTGCTACATTTAGACGATTTTGTGCAGTTTAAGAAGGATGTGTGGAAGTAAAAGGGTTACTAATAATAATAATAATAACATAATATATGGGTATGTAAAGGGTCGATAAAGTGCCCATGACAACCTACCCTTAACAAGATATATTGGCCGTAATAAACCCATCTTAGACCAGTTAGATAGTTAAATCACTCAAAATAATATATTATACCCAAAGATCTTAATAGCCCTTCTTCATAACCTTTTGATTCTTAGAGGCCCTTACGAAGCTGCGTAAAATCGTCTAATGTTAGCCAGAACAACCTAGGAATAAAGCGTCCAAAAAAAAAAAAAAATACTGAAAAGGTTTACAAGATGGCGGCGAGTTGGAAACAAGATGGCGTCCAAATTTATAAGGTGTATAGAATCATCGGCTATATTAACAGTGATTTACCTTTCTATCCGTATAATTAAAGGTTAATTACCACCAATATACCTCCATAGGGCTATGTTATTACGAACACATTAGTTACCCCTTACGAACTAATATTCTCGACAAACTACCCAAGCCGTCACCGACCCCCCAGAGAGCTGAGCAAGTTATGGCGCGAGTAGGATGAACCCCCCCTCCCCCCTGACGTCTGACGTCACATTACTGCCCGAGGCGATATTCGTTTGGTTTTGCGAGATAGGTTGTGCTTCTTCCGTAGATTTATATGCAATTTTAGTTACCCTTGGCGAACTCATATTTTTACTGAACCCACAGAGAGCCAAGCAAGTTCTGGCGCGAGTAGGATGAACCCAAACATCCACCCGAGAGGCCATAGCGTATGAATTTTAGACCCCTGGAAAAAGTTGCTGGCTTCTGATTGGCTGAAGATTGAAAGTTTTGTCTGACGTCATCGTACTGCCCGAGGCGATATGTGTCTGGTTGTGCAAGAAAGGTAGTGCACCTCCCGTAGAATTATATGACTTTACGAACTCATATTTTCGACAGACTAGCCAGCCCTTGACCGAACCCACAGAGAGCAGAGCAAATTATGGCGCGAGTAGGATGAACCCCACCTGTCTACCTTAGGCCATAGCGTATGAATTCTAGACCCCTGGAAAAAGTTGCTGGCTTCTGATTGGCTGAAACTTTGTAAGTTTTTCTGACGTCACAATACTGCCCGAGGCGATATTAGTTTGGTTTTGCGAGAAAGGTAGTGCTTCCCCCGTAGATTTTTTTTTTTTTTTTTTTTTTTTTTTAAATGTCTAGTATTACAGTTTATTCCACTGGGGGTGAGGGCTGAGGGGGGGGGGGGGGGCTACGCAGAGGGCTGTTCTAGGGCAACATGCTGTGCGATGGGTTATATGAGTATATTGATAGTGTGTGTGTTGGGGGGGCTGTGCAGGGGGCTGTTCTCGGGCAACATGCTGTGTGATGGGTTATATAGGTACCGGTATATTGATATTGTGGGGGTGCGCAGAGGGCTGTTCTAGAGCAACATGCTGTGCTATGGGTTATATGGGTATATTGATATTGTGGGGGCTATGCAGAGGGCTGTTCTAGGGCAACATGCTGTGTGATGGGTTATATGGGTATATTGATATTGTGGGGGGTGCGCAGAGGGCTGTTCTAGGGCAACATGCTGTGCTATGGGTTATATGGGTATATTGATATTGTGGGGGCTACGCAGAGGGCTGTTCTAGGGCAACATGCTGTGCTATGGGTTATATGGGTATATTGATATTGTGGGGGCTACGCAGAGGGCTGTTCTAGGGCAACATGCTGTGCTATGGGTTATATGGGTATATTGATATTGTGGGGGCTACGCAGAGGGCTGTTCTAGGGCAACATGCTGTGCTATGGGTTATATGGGTATATTGATATTGTGGGGGCTACGCAGAGGGCTGTTCTAGGGCAACATGCTGTGCTATGGGTTATATGGGTATATTGATATTGTGGGGGCTACGCAGAGGGCTGTTCTAGGGCAACATGCTGTGCTATGGGTTATATGGGTATATTGATATTGTGGGGGCTACGCAGAGGGCTGTTCTAGGGCAACATGCTGTGCTATGGGTTATATAGGAGAATTGATGGGTGGGGGGGCTGCGCAGAGGGCTGTTCTAGGGCAAGATGCAGTGTGATGGGTTATATGGGTATATTGATGGGGGGGGGGGCTGTTGAGAGGGGTGATCTAGGGCAACATGCTGTGTGATGGGTTATATGGGTATATTGATGTGGGGGGGGCTGTGCAGAGGGCTGTTCTAGGGCAACATGCTGTGATGGGTTATATGGGTATATTGATGGGGGGGGGGGGGCTGCGCAGAGGGCTGTTCTAGGCAACATGCTGTGATGGGTATATGGGTATATTGATGGGGGGGGGGGCTGCACGGGGTATGGGAGGGGCTGCGCAGAGGGCTGTTCTAAGGCAACATGCTGTACGAGGGGTAGTGGGTATATTATTGATAGTGATTAACCTTCAAATCCTGAATAAAATGGGTTTACCACCAATATACGAACACATTACGAACTAATATTCTCGACAAACTACCCAACCCGTGACCGACCCCCCAGAGAGCTGAGCAAGTTATGGCGCGAGTAGGATGAACGCCCCCACCCCCTCCACGTCCACCCGAGAGGCCATAGCGTATGAATTTTAGACCCCTGCAAAAAGTTGCTCGCTTCTGATTGGTTGAAGATTGAAAGTTTTGTCTGACGTCATCATACTGCCCGAGGCGATATTTGTCTGGTTTTACGAACTCTTATTTTCGACAGACTAGCCAGCCCTTGCCCAATCCCACAGAGAGCTGAGCAAGTTATGGGGCGAGTAGGATGAACCCCACCCGTCCACCTTAGGCCATAGCGTATGAATTGTAGAGCCTTGAAAAAAGTTGGTGGCTTCTGATTGGCTGAAACTTTGCAAGTTTTTCTGACGTCACAATACTGCCCGAGGCGATATTCGTTTGGTTTTTGCGAGATAGCTTGTGCTTCTTCCGTAGAATTATATGCAATTTTAGTTACCCTTGGCGAACTCATATTTTTACTGAACCCACAGAGAGCCAAGCAAGTTCTGGCGCGAGTAGGATGAACCAAACGTCCACCCGAGAGGCCATAGCGTATGAATTTTAGACCCCTGGAAAAAGGTGCTGGCTTCTGATTGGCTGAAGATTGAAAGTTTTGTCTGACGTCATCGTACTGCCCGAGGCGATATGTGTCTGGTTGTGCAAGAAAGGTAGTGCTCCTCCCGTAGAATTATATGACTTTACGAACTCATATTTTCGACAGACTAGCCAGCCCTTGACCGAACCCACAGAGAGCAGAGCAAATTATGGCGCGAGTAGGATGAACCCCACCTGTCTACCTTAGGCCATAGCGTATGAATTCTAGACCCCTGGAAAAAGTTGCTGGCTTCTGATTGGCTGAAACTTTGCAAGTTTTTCTGACGTCACAATACTGCCCGAGGCGATATTCGTTTGGTTTTGCGAGAAAGGTAGTGCTTCCCCCGTAGATTTGGTTTTGTTTAATGTCTAGTATTACAGTTTATTCCACTGGGGGTGAGGGGGGGGGGCGGAAGGGGCTACGCAGAAGGCTGTTCTCGGGCAACATGCTGTGCGATGGGTTATATGAGTATATTGATAGTGTGTGTGTGTGTGTGGTGTGTGGGGGGGGGGGGGGGGGGGGGGGGGCTGTGCAGAGGGCTGTTCTCGGGCAACATGCTGTGTGATGGGTTATATAGGTACCGGTATATTGATATTGTGGGGGGTGCGCAGAGGGCTGTTCTAGCAACATGCTGTGCTATGGGTTATATGGGTATATTGATAGGAGGGGGGGCTACGCAGAGGGCTGTTCTAGGGCAACATGCTGTGCTATGGGTTATATGGGTATATTGATAGGAGGGGGGCTACGCAGAGGGCTGTTCTAGGGCAACATGCTGTGCTATGGGTTATATGGGTATATTGATAGGAGGGGGGCTACGCAGAGGGCTGTTCTAGGGCAACATGCTGTGCTATGGGTTATATGGGTATATTGATAGGAGGGGGCTACGCAGAGGGCTGTTCTAGGGCAACATGCTGTGCTATGGGTTATATGGGTATATTGATAGGAGGGGGGCTACGCAGAGGGCTGTTCTAGGGCAACATGCTGTGCTATGGGTTATATGGGTATATTGATATTGTGGGGCTACGCAGAGGGCTGTTCTAGGGCAACATGCTGTGCTATGGGTTATATGGGTATATTGATAGAGGGCGGGGGCTACGCAGAGGGCTGTTCTAGGGCAACATGCTGTGCTATGGGTTATATGGGTATATTGATAGGAGGGGGGCTACGCAGAGGGCTGTTCTAGGGCAACATGCTGTGCTATGGGTTATATGGGTATATTGATAGGAGGGGGGCTACGCAGAGGGCTGTTCTAGGGCAACATGCTGTGCTATGGGTTATATGGGTATATTGATAGGAGGGGGGCTACGCAGAGGGCTGTTCTAGGGCAACATGCTGTGCTATGGGTTATATGGGTATATTGATAGGAGGGGGGCTACGCAGAGGGCTGTTCTAGGGCAACATGCTGTGCTATGGGTTATATGGGTATATTGATAGGAGGGGGCTACGCAGAGGGCTGTTCTAGGGCAACATCCTGTGCTATGGGTTATATGGGTATATTGATAGGGGGGGCTATGCAGAGGGCTGTTCTAGGGCAACATGCTGTGCTATGGGTTATATAGGTATATTGATAGAGGGCGGGGGCTACGCAGTGGGCTGTTCTAGAGCAACATGCTGTGCTATGGGTTATATGGGTATATTGATAGGAGGGGGGCTACGCAGAGGGCTGTTCTAGGGCAACATGCTGTGCTATGGGTTATATGGGTATATTGATAGGAGGGGGGGGCTACGCAGAGGGCTGTTCTAGTGCAACATGCTGTGCTATGGTTTATATGGGTATAGTGATAGGAGGGGGGGGGCTACGCAGAGGGCTGTTCTAGGGTAACATGCTGTGCTATGGGTTATATGGGTATAGTGATAGGAGGGGGGCTACGCAGAGGGCTGTTCTAGGGCAACATGCTGTGCTATGGGTTATATGGGTATATTGATAGGAGGGCTGTCCTAGGTCAACTTGCTGTGTGTTGGGTTATATAGGTATATTGATATTGTGTGCGCAGAGGCCTGTTCTAGAGCAACATGCTGTGTTTTGGGTTATATGGGTATATTGATGGGAGGGGGCTACGCAGAGGGCTGTTCTAGGGCAACATGCTGTGCTATGGGTTATATGGGTATATTGATATTGTGGGGGGTGCGCAGAGGGCTGTTCTAGAGCAACATGCTGTGCTATGGGTTATATGGGTATATTGATATTGTGAGGGGGGGCTACGCAGAGGGCTGTTCTAGGGCAACATGCTGTGCTATGGGTTATATGGGTATATTGATGGGGGGGGGGGGGGGGGCGCAGAGGGCGATTTTGTCCAGCTGAGGAAAGACGTGTTGTAGTCCAAATGCTCCGACGTCATTCTTGTTACCGCCAAAAACACCATCTGCAATGAATGATAAAATAAATTAGCTTTTTCAGTATTCGAGGACACACTTACTCATATTATTCTGGTTATCATTGGACGATTTTATTAAGATTAGGAAGGATCTGAGGACGTTTAAGGGTTAATTGAGATCCTTTTTACCCCTCTGATTGCTCAAGATCCTTCCTAAACTGCTTATAATCCTCCAATGTTACCCAAAATAAAAATCAAAATCAATTCATAAATGAGGTAAATATGAAGGAAATACAATATCCTGAACATATTAAATGTACACATAGACGTATACTAAAGCTGGTATCACACGAGCGCTTTTTCACTCAACATTTATCCTCAACACTGGTCTGGCAGCTTATGAGGTCAACATTTACAATATTTCGTTTACCTAAGTTCATCTGCCAACAGTCTAGTTTCCGATACCAGTGCAAAATATTCCAGAAATGTTGCCAGAAAAATGTTGATCATCGAATGTTGACTATAAAAGCTCTCGTGTGATACCGGCTTACATGTGAAGCAATAACACCACAATCGAATTGAAACAAACATTATATTTTGTCTATTAGTAGACGATTTTACTTAGTTTAGGAAGGAGTTCTGACAATTAATAAAGGGACAATTATATCCCCTCAGGTTCTTTCTAAGCTGTGTAAATCATCTACTATAGTTGCCAGAATATAATGAAGGGGTTATTATCGTTAGTATGACTATGGTCAATATGGTGTATGAAGGGGGCGGGGTTACTGTAGGCCTATCACAATGCTGGGAGGTGGTGGGCGGAGCTTGGTGACATTGGTGACGCCTCTTATGTCACCTAACTCCACCCACTATTAAGGAAGTGGGCTGAGTTTGGTGACTCTGATTGGCCTGTGACTCCCCATAACCAAATTCCACCCACTCTGGAGGAAGTGGGCGGAGTTTGGTGACACTGGTGACGCCCATTATGTCACCAAACTACACCCACTATTGAAGTAGTGGGCGGAGTTTGGTGAAATTATGTCACCAGATTCCACCCACTAATGAGGAAGTGGGCGGAGTCTGGATGGGCGGATTTTGGTGACAACATTAAAGACTCACTGTTTTGTCAGTACACTCCGCCCACAATGCATTGAATTCACCAACTGCCTTACAATCTCCGTTCTATTTTTATTAGCGACATTAATTGATTTAGTTTATATATGATTATTTATTAGTTCTAATTAATTATTAGCAGTATTCATTAGTTTCCTCTATGTGTCATTAAAATCATACACCTTCTGTTATATTAAGGTGGCATAGTTGGTTAGGGCAATTCTTAAGGGGATATTTTCACTTCAGGGTTCTTTTTCTGGACCCCCTTCTCCCTCATGTTTAGCCCCATCGGTTTTGACATATCAAGAGGTTCGCCTAATTAGTTTGGCAATTTTAAGACCTTTCGCCCCATTTCATGCCATTTTGGTGCGAATTGCCCTCGCTAATCATGTTTAATTTTTGCTATTTACAGGTAATAGGCCTACCTGTACATTATCTTTCAAGTCTATTTTAGGTATATTTGTAATTATTTCTACGCATATACATATCTAGTATCTAGCTATCTATCTATATACTTAGACAGATACCCCATAGCTTGGGGTGGACGACTCGAGACAGAGCCCGAACAGGGACAACACGTATAATTAAAGTAATAACATAACAAGTAGGTACATAATAGCTGGACCCGTGGACAACTGTACACATCTGTCCCCAAAATGGCATCAGGCTGAAAATACTACTGCGCATGCGTCAGAGAGAGTTTTGGATTTGATTAGAGTTGTAAATGCTTATTATAGATGCTATATAAGCCCACCATCAATATCACTGCTGTCCATGATGATCTAAGGTTATACTATACCATATAATACCCTTGGGTGGTCTGAGGTGGTCCAATGGTTGAGTAAATTGGTGTTACTTACTTGTTCTGGGTTCGTCGTCTGCTGCAGTGTTGATAACAGTGGTTGATAAGTAGGGCCATCTATCGGGGGAATGACAGGCTATTCTTTTAGACTCCATTATGTATACCTTACTGTAAACAACTTGTATATCTTATTTTGACCCTCATAGAAGGCTAGTCCTAGGTCTCTGAGTCTTCTCCTGGGCGTCCTAGATATGTGTGATTTATTTTTATATTATTATTTGTTATTATTATTAGTATTATTAGTATTATTTTATATTTTTTTATTTATTTTATTTTTTTATTTTGTCCCTATTCGGGCTCTGTCTCGAGTCGGCCATCCTTAGCTATGGGTTATGTGCCTGTGTATATAGGCTACTGTACATACATTTATTCATATAAGTATGTATATATGTATGTATGTACTCTGGCACCTTCCCCAGTTTTCCTTTTTTTTTTTTTTATGGGGGTGGCCGACTCGAGACAGAGCCCAAACAGTGACATCAGAACACATCAGAAAAAACAAAACAAAACGCAAAATCACACATCTTTTCTTTTTGGGTGGCGGGCATGGTTTCTTTCCCTTTTTTATTGTATGTATGTGTACAGTAGGCTATACTCAGGCACATACCCCATAGCTGGGGGTGGCCGACTCGAGACAGAGCCCAAACAGAAACAACATTTAAAGTTCCAATTCTTATAGGGTCAGGGACCACTTTCACGTTCCCTCGCCCCTTTCTGTCTCGTCTATTACTTGGCAATATTCCCCTTGAGGATTAGGACGTCATTTAAACTTTTATTCTGGCTATCATTAAAAAAAAAAATCATCATAGAAGTGGGGATTGGGCCTGAGTATATAGATAGATCGATAGATGATTACACCGATTTTTATTCAGCTTAGGAAGGAGCTGTGGGAGTCGGAGGTATAATTGAGTTGCTTTGGACCCCTCAGATTCCGAGAGGTAATCGTCTAATTATAGCCAGAATAAGTTCAATTGACCACTTGCGAGTTTCGTTCTATAAGGAAGTTGGAGCTGTAGACATTGATATTTAGCAGAATTACCAGCTAAAATACTGTCGCAGTACATAATATAAATACATAAAACCAAATTTGACATTCCATTTATCCATCAGAAACGTACATTATTATTGCATTTCTGTATAATATCGATGTCTACAGCTCCAACTTCCTTATAGAACGAAACTCGCAAGTAGTCAATTAATATATGTTTCCTCCTGTGTTGAAAGGAATAAGATTTTGGAGCTAAACACAAAAAAAACACACACAAAATTGAAAACCCTTCTCCCTCATGTTTAGCCCCATTCGTTTTGATATTTCAAGACGTTTGCCCATTAGTTTGGCTATCTTAAGAAATGTTTCCCCATTTCTTTGTCAATTGTAAGATCTTTTGTGCCATTTAGATGTTAGGATTTCTGATACTTGATTGTTATGCCATGAAATTATTTAGTCAGTTTAGCCAATCGTTGCCTTGCATGACGAGATGGATTGGGCGTGAGAGGGATCTGCCTTGTGTGGGTCAATCGGCTTTCTGCAGACTCCCATTATTTTATGTTCTTATGTTATAAATATGAATTAATTTGATAAAAACTTCTTCAAATTAGATAACAATATGTGTTTATGTATCATTATAGCTACTGTCTTTTGGGGAGCTCAGTGGTCCTGGTTAAACTTCTCACCCGTCCACCTCTCCTCCCCAATCACATAACCTGCCCATAACT